>CM077257.1:9576341-9851341 GCA_039654775.1 Spinibarbus caldwelli
CTTGGTATCCAGATGAATAGTTTCAGAGTTCACTTATTGATTTTAAATATTGTGTCTACAGAGGACCAGGTGTCCATTAGCTTGTTTTAAATGAGTATGTATGAGCATTCATTGATCAGTCTCTTTAGTTTAATGAATCATGGAGTAGTCTTGCCCTTTAGCAAGGTCAATATAAGATGGCTGGCCATTCTGCAGTGGCTTTTTATAGCAATATGTGCAACATTACCTTCATGTTATGTTCAAATCAAGTTGTGGTGTGTGTGGTTTCCTCAAATGTTTTCAGGAATTTGGGTAGCCATCAACAGCTGTCTGGCAGCTCCTCCTGTTGAGAGACATTTGAAAGTGCACAACAGTTCACACATTGCATAGTAGGTTACAGAAGTGTTTGCTAATCCTGGTCCTGGAGCACCCCCACATTACACATTTTGGATTCCTTCCACATTCAACACCCATGATTCAACTCCTCGGGTTGTTAGTTGAGTGCTCATGAACTGAATTAGGTGTGTAAAAATAAGGGACACCTAAAAAGTACAGTGCTGGCAGTGATTAAAGTCATGTTGACCAGTCAGGTCAAGTACTCTAACATTCCTGTTGAATTAAACAGTGTCATAAAACTGCTTCTTCACTTTTTGTCGCAGTTGAAACCTGACCTGTACAAAGCATCATGGGTGGAGCAGTCGTAGACACTGGTGACAGTGGGGTCAAGGCACCTGATGGAGGATGGGGTTGGGCTGTCCTCTTTGGCTGCTTCATCATTACAGGTTTCTCCTATGCCTTTCCCAAAGCGGTCAGCGTCTTCTTCAAAGAACTTATCCGGGAGTTTGGAGTGGGCTACAGTGACACAGCTTGGATCTCCTCCATACTTCTTGCAATGCTTTATGGCTCAGGTACAGTTGTCCACTGGCAGCAGGGATGGATTAGAATATTTTGTGGTTAAGTGGGTTTTCAAATTGCATGTCCACAAGAAGGATCTATTTTGAGAGAACAAAAGTATTGTCGTCCTATTCTTTCTTGGAAATCACGATTCTGCATGCTAACAGTAGTTTGTTTGTTTGTTTGTTTGTTTGTTTGTTTGTTTGTTGCAGGGCCTATATGCAGCATCCTAGTGAACCGTTTCGGGTGTCGCCCTGTGATGATGGTTGGGGGTCTTTTTGCCTCCCTTGGCATGATTATGGCATCCTTTGCAACCAATATCATGCACATCTATCTCGGCATAGGAGTCATAACCGGTGAGTAATTTTTTTGATTACTTATGAAATTCTGATGTACTTCATTTCAATGGATTAACACCCTCAAACCATGTTCTCCAGGTTTGGGTCTTGCTCTGAACTTTCAGCCATCCCTCATCATGCTGAACAGATATTTCAGTGAGAAAAGGCCCTTAGCCAATGGGTTGGCTGCAGCTGGAAGTCCCGTGGCTCTGTGCTGTTTGTCTCCTCTTGGTCAGGTTCTTCAATACAAGTATGGTTGGCGTGGAGGCTTCCTAATCCTTGGAGGGATTCTACTGAACTGCTGTGCATGTGGAGCCCTCATGAGGCCCTTGAAAGCACCCAAAAAAACAAGTGAGGTGGACGAAAAGGAGAAAGAATCCAAACCAAAGCCCAAGCTTCTTGACTTCACCGTCTTTAAAGATCGTGGCTTTTTGATTTACACTGTGGCTGCGGCCATTATGGTGTTGGGTCTTTTTGTGCCTCCTGTGTTTGTGGTAAGCTATGCCAAGGAACTGGGCAATGAGGACACCAAGTCTGCCTTGCTGCTCACCATACTAGGGTTCATCGACATCTTCGCCAGGCCAACATGTGGTATCATCGCTGGGCTCAAGTGGGTTCGGCCACGATGTGTTTACCTCTTCAGTTTTGCTATGATCTTCAATGGCACTACTGATATTATTGGCTCCATGGCCAAAGACTATCCATCTCTCGTGGTGTTCTGCATCTTCTTCGGTATCTCCTATGGCATGGTTGGAGCCTTACAGTTTGAAGTGTTGATGGCCATTGTGGGGACAGAGAAGTTCTCCAGTGCCATTGGCTTGGTGCTGTTGGTTGAAGCCATTGCTGTGTTGGTGGGACCACCTGGAGCAGGTCAGAATCATTTATGTTCTGTAGTTTCTGTGCTGTTAAAGTCATAAGATAAGCAATGAATCAACTAAAACATACATTTACATGACCAAAGTATCTCCTCTAGTCTTTTAGATTACCTACCAAAGAAAACCACATTCTCTTGGCCAATGGTCAAAAAATTGGCCAATTCATGTGGGTAGTTTATCATACTAATTTCGTTTTGTTTCACAGGTCGTCTTCTGGATGCCACAAAGAATTACTCGTTCGTCTTCCTGCTGGCCGGGTGTGAGGTGGTCCTCTCAGCCCTTGTGCTTGCCATCTGCAACATGCTCTTCATCAAAAGGAATCCCCAACAACCTGATCCTCCAGCCAAGATGGAGATGGCCATTACTGAGACCGAGATGGAGGAGCTCAACAAAGCACCAAAGGATGACCAAGACAATGGAGGTGGTGAAAACAGGAAGAAGCAAGCCATCAAACAGGATGCACCAACAAAATCTGATGATAAAAAGGTTGAAGAGCCTGAAAGCATAGGGGTGGACTTGAAAATGGTGACTGAATCAAACGGTGTGGTTGTAGAACCTGAATCCTCTCTGTGAAGATACTAGAATAGGTATGACAGAGCTTCCCTTGTAGGGCTCAAGGATGTGCATTTGATGTTGTAGTGTATGCTTTTTGTATCGTGCTTCAAGTGTGGTTGCAGAGGACCGCTTTTAGACCTGCTCTGCAGTTCCGATTCAGCCATTTTTAGGCCGACCACTGCCTTGTATGCTAGCAGACATGTCAGGATACATTCTCAAAAGGTTCTTGTTACAAAAATGGAATCGATTTATACTATGGCACCAGATTTTTGGCCAGTAAACACTCCACATCAGAGCAGGTCACCAGCATTCTCCTGAATATTACCAGCTTGCTGCTTTGTGGCATTCAGTGTTTGCTAAAGTGGATTGTTGGTTCATAGTATCTGTTGTCATCTACTGTAACATTTTAAACTGGTCCTGGGAGAGCACAGGATTGTATTAAAGTCCTGTATTTCAGACAAGTTGAAATGTATGACATACAAATGAGTATCCTAGTTAGTCTTTTTAAATTGGGCACATTCTTGAGGAATATACAGAGTTCAGACATGCTTGTATTTTTTGTGAAACGTTTCAAAGTACATTATTGGAGGACAAAGCTCTGTTACATTTTTATAGTGTTTGGTTTTTGCTATTTTGTTAATTTTAACTTTTCTTGTATAGCTTCAGTATTTATTAAAGTGTTGATGTCAGTTGGCAGCTCCACTTTATATTTATTTGTATTTTAAATGACAGTGTTTTCAGATCAACTGTATCAATCAGGAGAGGACCACAGCTTATACTTGACTCATGCTGTTTTTTTTTTTTTTTTTTTTTTTTTTTGGAAAACCAAATAGTACTGCAAGATTTATGAAAATGGTGGTATGGATAAAAGCCTTAGACTTTACCTTGTTTTGTTTTTCACCAGCACTGGGTGAGTAGGGACCCTCTTTTACTATGTTCTAAAGACACTTGAGCTGTTTTTGTGCCTTAAGTCTTGTAGCCGTACAAAATTTGTGAATCATTTTAGAAATAAATATCCTTCCCTCTCCACTGTACCTTGACTCAAGGTTTTTTTTTTTTTTTTTTTAAGCTTCAAGCTTGATTTCAGTCCCCCACTTTACTAGTATTCAATTAAAAGTTATTCTTTAAATTGAGTGAACTGATTTGCCCTGAAATTATGGTAGCTACTTGCTAGTAAAAGAAGGGCAGTGAAAATTGTAAATGATCACAATGTTTACTCCTACAACAAGACTGCAAGACATAGTCCAGATCCTATTAGCACAGGATTTGTGCAGTATTTTCAGTTCAGTCCAGCTGGTGTCCTTCTGTAAAATGCACCTTAAGCAGCGGCTCATCTGAATCATAGTGAGGTAAACTAGCAAGGTGATCAATCCTGCTCCTAAATATCTACCCTTGCTGTGGAGTTTAAATCTAAACTTGCTTTAATGATAAAATAAACACGTTAAGCCAAGTAAACAGAAACATAGTTAACGTAGAGTGCTTAAAGTACTAGATGTTTCTCAGACTTAAGTAAAGCAAAAAGACATAGCACATCTATGCTGACACTCAAAGCAATTTTGGATGTTTCAGTGCAACTATGGTATTCGATGCATACAAGGCAAAAAATAGATTACAGATGCATGTGAAGAGAAGAGCATGAAAAATAGATAGTAGATTGTAGCTAGAAAGAAAAAGGCAGTAGGATGGGTTTAGCACAGAGTAAGATAAAGCTCCAAGCCTCAAGCCTCCTGGAGAACGCTATCATGAGAATTTCAGTGACACAGGAATAGTGGGTTACTGTACTACCTGAGGTATCAATGGTAGTAACTGTGATACTGACATGAACAACACAGCCCAGTGCTTTCTAGAAAACAGGACGTTTTCAAAAATTAATGGTGGATAAGCAAAACCAACTACATTTAATTCTCTATACCAGGGCTCCTCAAATCTGGACCTCGAGATCCACTTTCGTGCAGAGTTTAGCTGTAAACCCTAATCAAACACACCTGAACATGCTAATCAATGTCTTCAGGATCATTAGAAAATCACACAGGTGAGTTTGATCAGGGTTGGAGCAAAACTCTGCAGTGGATTGGACCTCCAGGGTAAGATTTGAGGAACCCTGCTCTATACCATATGCACATAATTTAAATTTTATGACAGCAGCACAAAGCGTGCCCCACTAATTATTTACAGATTAAATAAAACAAATGCAACCACAAGCAAGTACAAGTAATTCATTTATTTACACTGTTTAAAATACACAAATACGGTGGTAATACAAATTCTTACAGGACTGACAAATTGGCATGACTTCCACAAAAGTATGTGGAGCCCAAAGCAGCCATGGGCTTCAAAATGGGGGAGAATCAGATGAAAACTTTTACCCAGGAAGTTGCCAATGTCCCCTACAGATGACCAGACCAGCTTTCAAGGTGCATTAGAAAAGCCACATTAGTGCTGGAATATTTCATAAAAGGGGAAAAAAAAAAAAAAAATCACTAAACATCAGAACAAGACTTTGATTTGTTTTCATTCTTTCAATCTTTGCAAAGACAATCGTTATCTCCAACAAATGATTTTTCACTTCCAAAACGCCATCTGAACCATCAGAACACAAACTTGCAGCAAAGCATTACCAACCTTTTCAGAAGAGACATCATGTAGCAGTTCTAAGCATGATCTCCATGAGTCAAAACACCACCCTCAAGAGTCAAAGTTCAAGTTCAGAATGCACAAAACCCCCAAAGTCTGGCACTTCATTGTTGTGGCTTTATGAAAGAGTGGATAAAATTAACTGGCAATAAATTTCAGACTCAAACCATCTGCGGTCATTTCATAGTCTTTCTAAAGAGTTGCATGGAAACATTTACATGATTATTTTACAGTTATTTCACAGCTTAGAAACAGAAGACAATAATGGGGGAGGCAGTATTGTACAGTTAAAGAGATCAATATAGCAGACAAACAGGTGAGGTTCACAGGGTCCCTCTGTGAGGACATGTACAAACCACGCTGTGGAGTCCGTTTGATATGAGCGATGTATGCTGAGATTTTGGCCCCTTTGTGGTCAGTCCACTCTATACCACCAGCTTCACCGTGGGAAAGGAACCTCACCAGCTACAGGGGGTTATTAAAATGTATATTAAAAAATAAATACACTGAGTACATAAAAAAAAAAAAACAAAGTAAACCCATAACGCCACCAGACGGACTCGTCTGTTGCCCAGGTTAAAATACAAAAGAAAATTCAGTATACAAAGAAACAAAAAGACCCATTGAAACCACAGAGACGATACATTAGCCTCAATCGCGAGGAGCCTGAACCAGAGAAAGTTGTGCAGCACTGAATGTGTAAGAGTGGAACTGTGAAGGAAGGACACAGGAGATGACAATGGTGTGGCTGGCTGATCCAGTCTCTGATTGGTTAACCCACTGGTGTGAATTCGCAACAGGGTGTAGCTCTTATGTCCATGAGAACATTTAAAGAGTGTGGGGGAGAAAATATGAGAAAATAAGAAGAAGAAGAGGAGCGAGAGCCTGTAAGCAAAGAGGTCAGGTTGGTTCTACACCATTTTGGTTTGGTCAATAGAAGAAAGAGACTGACGCCCTATCTATTAGCTGATGGTGGAGAGCTGTCAATCAGCCGTGTGTAGTTAGGTTGCCCATCGTGCTCCATATTGTGAAGTGGAGGCTTCTGGGACATGGAGACAATCTGTAAACAGCATCAAGAGAAAGAGACACCCAATAAATGACAACTGCCACAGACCAAAAGAGTCTTTTAAAAAGACCTTAAAAGAATGATGTATTTTATAACAGAATGAAATCTCAAAAAACTGTCTGGGTCATATTTTAAGCCAAAATTAAGATATAAATGATAAAAAATGGTTTTAATATTAGTAATCAAATGTGTGTGCATATTGGGTGGGTTTTCAGTGATGTATTTTATTTTATTTTTTAAATCAACACTTTAGCAAGGACACAATAAATTGATTAAAAGTGACAGTAAAGACTTTCACATTACAAAGGATTTACATTTTGGAAAAAAAAAAATAAAAAAAATAATAATAATAATAATAATAATAATAATAATAATAAATACCCATCACAGTTTCCACTGTTTTTAACATTCAGAATAAAAAAAAATTCTTGAGCACCAAATTAGCATATTAGAACGGTTTTGAAGGATTGATTGACCAGGAAGACTGGAGTCGTGACAGATAAAATTCTGCTTTGCCATCAGAGGAATAAATTATATACACGCACATCCATATATATATATGTGTATGTATGTATGTGTGTATATATATGTATGTGTGTGTGTGTATATATACACACACATATACAAATATATACATACACATACATATATATACACATACATACACATATGTGTGTGTATATATATATATATATATATATATATATATATATATATATATATATATATATATATATATATATATATATATATATATGTGTGTGTGTGTGTGTGTGTGTGTGTGTGTGTGTGTGTGTGTGTGTGTGTGTATATACATACACACACACACATATATACACACACATATATATATATATATATATATATATATATATATATATACACACACATATATATATATATATATATATATATATATATATATATATATATATATATATATATATATATATATATATATATATGTGTATGTATGTGTATATATTTATATGTGTATGTATATATGTATGTGTGTGTGTGTGTGTGTGTGTGTGTGTGTATATATATATATTATTTCAAAATGTAATATTTCACAATATTGATGTTTTCAATGTATTTTTGATCAACTAAACAGTCTTGGTTTTTGACCACTAATATAAATATATATATCGCTATATAGCATTCCTTACCACATAACTAACAAATACAATTCTCAGTTTATATTACAGTAAAGAAAATGAAACCTTCGCAAAATTTCATACATAATAGAAAATTGGTAACTGGGGAGGAGCGTTTAAATGTCAATTAATGAAAAATCCCAACAAAAAAAAGCACAGAATGCACAGAAGTCAGTCTTAACATCTTAAAGATTGTGAAACTTGTTTTTATTTTGAAATACACTATAAAAATATATAATTCCATTTTTATAATTCCATAATCTATAATTCCAGGAAGAACCTTTAATATCCATGGAACATTTAATTTTTTTGTAGTAAAAGGCTCTTCAGATTATTAAAATGATCTTCACACTAAGAAAAAGCTTTTTTTTTTTTTTTTAAAGAAATATTCAGAGATGCAAAACCCCTTTTCAGAACCTTTATTTTTAAAAGTGTATGACCGTTCACATAAGATTCACCCAGTTGGTAGAAAACAAGGCAATGTGCAGTTAACACAAGCTAATCAAACTCACCTGGTGCACCTGCCTTCACACAAGGATCAACTGCCGATCAACTACTTGCCGTGGTGATCAAAGGGAATGCTATTCTGGGGTGAAGAGAGAGAACATTACAGCCTTCCGCCCCCACAACACAATCACATGTGCACTGACACACTGCTCACACCAACTCATAATCATACAATGCCTACTGTCTGTCATACTGAAAAAAAATATGCTGCTGAAATGACTTTTTCCAGAAACACAAACGTTAGGTCAACAGGTTCCTAGAAAAGGCTTTTCAACTATCTAATAAGCAGATTGAATTTTAAGTTAAATGTCACCAGTCAGAAACTCTAATAGAGATCATGAGAATCAAAAGGTCAATTACTGCAAGCAATAAAATATGTACTATTATTTCATCAGGTATTTATTTTTGTGAACAATTTATGTGTGTAGAAATAAGAATTCCTAGTGCAACCATTCAAAGCCAGAGTAATTCGTTCTGCCAGAGTAAAATCTCTTTTATCCGTAAGCAAATATCAAAACAGCTCATGCAGATACAGACTGGCTACTTTTGTGATGCGGTTTATTATTGCTCTGCTTAAGGCTTGGATGAGCAGGGTCTGCATTATACCTGTGATGTGGACATGCGGGAGGTGTCTTGTCGCCCCGTCAGGTCTGAGGACGACACGTTCACTGGGGCGCCACGATGAAGCCGCATGCTGACCTTCCGTTCGCGCGCTCCATGCCAGTGACCGGTCTTGGTGAGGATGTGTTTGCTGTGAGATAGTGAGAAGCATGAGATGACTCCTTACAGTGTTTCAAGTACCTGTGAGGTAAGTGTCAGACTGTTTACCTGTGTGAGAGGTGGGGGTGAGGGGTGTGGGAGGAGCTCCGTCCTGTGTGGGGCGGGGTCTGCCTGAGGCTGCTGGGATCCCTCGAGCTGCAGGATTCCTGCTGTGCCTCATCCGCTCGTCTCGCTCTCTCCTCTCACGTTCCGCCTCCTCTGCTGTACGGTTGGCGCCCTGAGAAAGGAGAAATGCAACATAATGAAACACCGAAGCAAATTGTGCTACTTGATGCACACAGGAGACTTGACACAATTGATTCAAATACTCCAGAACATCCCCCCACCAAAATTCTTACCAAATACAGATTTTTGGCCTTAAAAAAAAATCCAGACTTATCAGCACTACATTAAGTACACAACCATTTAAAATTTAAGGCCAGTAAGATTTGTTTTTAAAGAAATTAATATATTATTCAGCACAGATGCATGAAATTTACTTAAAAGTGACAGTAAAGACATTTATAGAAGTACAGCTTTTTTTTTTTTAAATAAAAATATCTATTTAAAGAATCCTGAAAAAACGCATCATGGTTACCACAAAAATACTAAGCTTAAAATATTGTTTTCAACATTGATAAGACACATTATTTCAGTAGCAAATCAGCATATTAGCATTATTTCTGAAGAATCATGTGACACTGAACAATACAGAGTACTGACTGCTCACATTAATAAATTATATTTTAAAATACATATTAAATTACAAAACAGTTACTTTAAATTGTAATAATACTTTAGAAATATTACTGTTTTTACTTTATTAAATGCAGCAGGTGAGGATAAGAGACATCTTTCAAAATTATATTAAAAAATAAATAAAAATCGTACCAACCCCACACTTTAGAACATTAGTGCATATCTATAATGCACATTTGGGTTCGAAATAAAGAATCATATACCAAAATCATAAAGCTCTTCATTTCTTCAATAATGTGACTAAAACTATAATATAATGTCTTTATTCACAATTAGAAGTTATAATAATTGGAAAATCATGTGTAGATGATGGCAATTCAGAATAGTCAAAAGTCAGATTATTGCCGTCAATGTAAGCAATCAAGTGAGTGATGAACACTAGAAATAGAGATGAATGATTTAAAAATGTTTGGATGATACTGATATGATATTTTGTTGCTTTGCCTGTAATCTTCATTTTGCCTATTTCAATTATGGCTGCAAACAAATACTTTAATCCTATTAAGGATTACAAAAGTGGTTTTATGTGGTGTAATATTTATAAACTCTGCAATGCAACCACCATCTACACACAAAATGTTGTACCTCTTCACAACGCAATAATCATGCCCAATCAATGACAGTTTAAGTCTGATATATCACTAATGAACAAACTACAACAAGCAACACAAGTTTCATTTATCACACTCTAAAGAACGAAGACCATCCAGACATGTACTTACAAATTTGAGCATGTTCCAGTCAAACACGTAGTCATACGAAAAGCCCTGTCTGTGGAACAGATTCCTGAAGAGTTGCCTCAAGTACGAATAGTCTGGCTTGTCATCAAATCGCAGTGATCGGCAAAAGTTGAGGTACGTAGCAAATTCAGCTGTGGGACAGAAAACAAACAGCCATATTACAATACAGGATTGTAGGCATTATTTCAAAGAAAAAGTCTGATTAACATTTACAAAATGTTAGAAATTACACAAGGCCTTGAACATACATGGGTAGCCCTTGCAGAGAACTTCAATGGGGGTGGACATCTTCTTTTCACTGATACGCTCATACTTCTGTCTCTTGGTGGCGGCTTTCAGTCCTTGCCAAGGCAGCGAGCCCAAGTTGAAGTACATCAGCACATAACCAAGAGACTCCAGGTCATCCCGCCGAGACTGCTCTGTAGAGACACGCACGTAGAATTATAGATGCTTGCATGGAGCATTAAAGGATGACTGCAACTGTATGATTCATGAATAAGCATTTATATTGCTGCAAACACATGTACACAAATCAATCTCTTCTGGGAAATGCTAAAAATATACATGCGTCGACTTGAGCATGAGCACACACCGATGTCATACAGAGCCAGCAGAGAAATGGGAAAGAAAAATGAATCCGGAAAACTCGTCAAATGATCAGTAACTACAGCCGTCTCTAGGGCTGGATGATAAATCAAATTTTAATTGTGATTGCGATTACTGCTTCTCTTTATTAATTAAGCATAATCATCTGTGATATTTGGCCACTTGTTATTTATCCTGAAAGTATTTTTTGTCCTTTGCATTCTCTTACATTTGTAACAAGCTTTCCACCAGCTTTCATGCTTGGGGTTTCCAGATATCAAAGCTTTTTGTTTAAATTAATACATCTTCTGTCCAGTGTAATACTTAAATGCACTTAGTGTATGCAATCTCTCTGAGGAAGAAAAACACTGGTGATCTGAAAACACCAGTAAACATTATTAATTTAGTGATCTCCACTATATATTCTTTTTATATTATATATTCCCTATTCTATATATTGAGATATTCTGCTCAAATGAAAGTAATACAACCAGTCTGTGTTCCTTCACATGGCCATTTGTGTTATTTGCTACAACTAAATCTATCAAACTAATTGAATCTAAACATGGGTCATTGTTGTGGTTGCTAAATAGATGCACTTATGCAACATCTGTCACAATACAAAGACTTTGTCGTTTTAACAGAAAAAACATTAAAGGTGACATATCATGAAAATCTGACATTTCCAGGTTTTAAGTGCTATAATCAGGTCCCCAGTACATCTACCAACCAAGGAAACGTGAAAAAGATTAACCCAGTAACTTTGTTTTGGTAAGTCTTTTTCTGCAAATGTCTGAAAAAACGAGCACGTCTGATCTCGCTCCCCTAGTGACGTTGCAAAAGGATCTCATTATAATATTACCGCCCCTTAATCTGTAAGTTTCCACCCACGACGCCATCATTTTGATTTCAACAAGCGACAACGGTGTACCAGTTCTAATGCCATGGCGAAAGTTTGAGCAAAACATTCTAACGGTTCTGTCTTTGGCTGCACAGACGAGCACACAACACTCTTTACAGTCACAGCCTCAGAGGAGACAAGAGAGCAGTGGATTTATTGATTTATTTATTGTATATTGCTGCTGCCACACAGCATATTAGAACAAATCGAATATTTAAAATAAACATGCGATTTATTTCCCAGCTGTTTACCTTCACAGACATAACCGACTGTTTTTGTAACTTATGGCTTGTTTTTAACTTAAACTTGTGTGTGAATGAGAACTTAGTTTAGTACTCACATGCTGTGACAGCCACTTTCTGTCCGTGTGCTTCGGATGTGTGCTCTCAGAAAACCATATATCACAAGTTTAAACTAATATGGTTTAAAACGCATGATTTCAGCACGATAAACATGATAATCAGAACCAAAACAGATGTTTTTAGCAGGTACAAGCTGTAATGATGGAGCTCTCTTCTGGAAAAGGGGGCGGGGAGCAGCAGCTCATTTGCATTTAAAGACACATTGTAATATGGTGTTTCTGCTTCCACTCAAAATAGGCATTTTCAAAATGATATAATAAATGATCTGTGTGGTATTTTGAGCTGAAAATTCAGAGTTACATTCTGGGGACCCCTTGTGACTTATTACATATTGTAAAAAGGGGCATAATGTGTCACCTTTAATAAAAAGTTGGAATTGTTGGAGTTAATGTTAGAAATCTCACAGGTTTAGCTTTTGAAAGAAGCTTCTTGTTTTACCAGGTTTTATAATGTAGAGAAAGTGTGTTAATTTATATGATTTGTTAGGTACAATCAACCAGGAAACTAGGTGAGGTAAATTAAATATGAGGTGATATTTGTACTTATGTGAAAGTGCTAAAATACTAATTAAATGTAAAAAATAAATAAATAAATAAATAAATAAATAAATCATGACAATAACCGTGATTAAAAATTGAGCCAGAATAATCATAATAATCAGTTTAACCATGGTCGTGCATCCCTTGCCAGAGCAGCACTGTCTATGGCAAAAAATCTGTGTCACATGTATATACACACATGCCAGAGTCAAATTTACAAGCTAACTGGAAAGAATTTGTGTTTTACCAATGCCAAGATGTGTGTTGATGGATGCGTAACGCGCAGTGCCCGTCAGGTTCTTGTTCTCACGATAGGGAATGTGCTGGTGTGTTCGTGCGTCACGGTATTTCTTGGCCAGACCAAAGTCAATGATGTAGACCAGGTTGCCTTTCTTTCCCAAGCCCATCAGAAAGTTATCAGGCTTCACATCTCTGTGAATGAAATTCTTGGAGTGGATGTACTCAATGCGGCTGATCTGAGGAACGCAAGGTTTCCAAAAAAAAAATAAAAACATTAAAAGAAGTTGTACCTCTGCAGCAAACTACTGTTTACTCGTCGACATGATTTTATATCATACCATCTGATCAGCCAAAAGCAGGACAGTCTTCAGGCTGAACTTCCTGGAGCAGAAATTGAAGAGATCCTCCAGACTGGGGCCGAGCAACTCCATCACCATCACGTTATAATCTCCTTCTGCACCACACCACTTTATAGTAGGAATGCCAACTGCAAAGAGAGCACACAAAACACCTAAATACACAGCCTGGAAACCCAATAGATGCTTGTTGGCAAGTATGAATCCCTTCATTGATTACATTGATTTATTGAGCCCCTCAAACCCTTATTTACAGATGAATCAAAACCCTTTTCTCATTACCTCCACCCTGCATCATCTTGTAAATCTTGCTCTCGATGTGGAGCTGTGGGTGCTTTGTCTTCACACATTCCAGTTTGATGGCCACTTCCTCTCCAACTGAAATGTCTGTGCCTAGGGCAGAGCGAGAAACAGAAGGAACAGAGCCATTAAAAGTGTGAATGAGGTCAGAACACAGCCTGAATCTCCAACAAACTGACATGACTGTAGATCATAATTAACTGACCTTTATAATTTGTGCATACACTACTGCTCAAAAGTGAGATCAATTTAATGCATCCTTGTTGAACAAAAGCATTATTTCAGCAAATTCAGTCATTATACAATGATCCATAAGTCCGAACCTTTTTCCAAGACAGTCAATGCAAAATATATATATATATATATATATATATATATATTAAAAAAAAAAAAAAAAAAATAATAATAATATTATATATATATATATATATATATATATATATATATATTTTTTTTTTTTTTTTAAATATATATATATATTTTTTTTTTAAAGAATTATCTTATCTTTATCTTAAAGGACCTGCCTGGTAAAAAGCATCTTGGCTATTATAGGGCTCTATGATTCTCGCAATGTGGAAAACACGGACGAAAACTGTGAATTCAGTCATAAAAGGGAATTTACCAAATAACAGGGAATGTCTCAGAATTTGGCAAAATTTAAATGAATAAATCAAAAATGGGAAGTATTCTTGACAAGAATATGAAGTATGCTTGTTCTGCGTGTCTTTGTGTAAATGAACAGCACAGTTTTGTCCACTATACATACTCATGGTGCTTTCAGTGTAAGTCGTTGCTTTTTTCCCCATGCTCTAATCTAAACAGTAAACAACTGTCGTGAAGAACTTTGTTTGCCAGAAAAAAGGAAAATAATTTTTCAAATTTCATTTGATTACATTTTAAAAGATGAATTAAATAGTTCTGGTTTTAGGCATTCATTTGATTACCACCATTATGGTAATACATTATTATTCACTCAAAATACAGAACCCAGAAAAACGGATTATGAACAGTTGATTATCCTTTTTTATTATTTAAACCATTAAAACAAAATCCAGAAAAAAGCTAAACTGTGAGAACAAAGTATTTGTTTAATAATTTTATAGGGACCTACTACATTGTTACTGAAAAGGTGAACAAGATTTGAGAGATGTAACTGAGATTCTAAGGGAATAATATACTGGGAATATAACGGGTTTAGATTTGGAATATATTGCACAAGTCATATGATATGAATACTTTTATAATGCTCTTTTTTTGTGAAAAAACAAAAAACAAAAACAAAATCTTAATGTGTGCCCAATTAGCAAAAAAATAAATAAGTAAATATCAGTTTTGAAACTGAAACTGCAACCCACTGTTGTCCGAACAGAAACTCAAGGACTTGTTTTGCTGGTTTCTGAGATATTTAAAAAACAAACCAGCATAGGATGATGTTCATCTCAGCTGATAGGAAAGAAACTCACGTCATGCAAGTCAGGTCTACGCACAACTTAATCAGCAAATTAGACACATTTAGTCAAAAAGCACAAACAGTCACTACCCCATGATTACATTTAGATTAAACGAGAGAAACATTCAAATGGGGAGCAGGTCCAAGCCTATATCTGCCAATGAACAACATAAACAACATGGTTCTGCTCTACTGCAATGATAAAGAAAACCAATAATACGGCAGTATTATGCAAGTACTCACCAAAAAAAACAAAAAAAACAAAAACAAAAAAAAAAAACCCAAAACAAAAGAAAAGAAAAACTCTGACTCTTGATGGGCCCATATTGGGTATGGACGTGAAACGCAATGTGCTCGAAACTGACTTGAAAAATAGATGTCAAACGTCTGATAAGGTGCTAAATGCAAACTGCAGCCTGATAGTTAAATGAGATCTCCATTTTTGGTGTCGAAAGATGAAGGGAAGTTACAGAAGTGGCATCCTGTCCAAACCTACAAACATCACCACATCATTAATCCAAACCAAACACTCCGAGGTTACATAAAAACTGATGGAAAGGAGCCAGAATTGTAGAGGAGTGGGACAGTCCTGGGTGATTCACACACCTGAGGCCTCCCATGATGCCAAGTGACGCAAATATTACGGAATCCTGAGAAAAAGGGAAAGGTGTTGCATTTACGCTGACTGTCGGATGATTTGTAAGGGCAGTAAGTTGTGTAACATGATGCTATGAGTCAAATCTGGTTGGGTTTGATCTTCTGAGCCTCTAATGACATGGCTGATGATTTAAATTAATTTCACAGAGTCATGTGCTGAAGATCTTCCAATAGCACTGTCTCAGAATCACACATGACATTTAGGCATTAATCAAAAAGCATTTAATTATGTTGACGTACCAAAGAGTGGGCGCAGTTATGAAACACAACTGAGCAGATGGAGTTTACAATCTCACCACACCCACCAAGCCCTGTTCTCACACACAGACAGACTGAAACAACCCCATCTCAGCCAGAACGCTTTGGGATAAAGGTCTCCCCAGACTTTAACACTATGATGATCAAAGTCCCCTTGCCAACACTGCTTCTCTATCAAAAGAAAAGCAAGCTGACTGCATTTGAGCCTGATGTTTGGAGGAGCTTTGATTAAATTAAACATTCTGTCCACAGGTTTCAATCCATGTGAGAGGAACCCTGTTAACGAGGAGACCACAGCGAGAAGAATTAAGGCCAGCAGCTGCAAAACTTCCTTTAATGCCTCCTGAATAAGAGATGAACATCACATCTTGCTCTGCACAAGTACATTTAATCAGTCTTTGAGTCGAAAATTAAATGCTAAGGTGGTTAAGAGTACTAAAAGTAGTAATGCTAGACTCTGAAGTAATTAAAAAGCCCGTTATCAACTTGCTATGCCTATTAAGAGTATAAAAGAAAAACAATGACCTCTTTTGGTGCTCTGTATTACAATACAAAACAATGGCTCTCTACAGCCATCAATACAATCTCTAAATATCAACCATAGATACTCAAATGATCAACAACATCCTGGTGTGATACGGATGCTCTCAACCATGGAGGCCATCTAGCATGTAAATAAAGAGTTCTTCTGGTTCCTGCCTGTGTTGCTTCATGACAGTTTCATCAATCAAAACGGTTTCCCCAAAAGGCACCATGACCCTGTGATCAGAGAAATAAGACTACATGAATCATGAGCCTTGATAGTATGATCTGACTTTTAATAGACTGCAAAAGCATCAGCCAGGCTCGGTTGAATGTCCGTCATAAGGTGATTCAACATGCCAGGTTTGGCCTTTTGGGTGGTTCAAGCTTTCAGTGAAACCTGTATGGACAGGTAAGATTCATTCAAAGTTAAACACAAGGGAGGACCTGTTTGAAAACTCCTGTTCACATGTTCAGTGAAATTACACCTCAATTTACAGCAAGTGTTGTATTATGTCACTGACATCTGAGTCTAATGTCAAAAGTACATATTTTTATGGTCACGTATGACCTCCTGGAGTGTTGTTCCAAACGGGACGTAAAGTTTATACACTCTGCAACTTCTAGAAACCACTTGTGGTCTGAAATACGTTCTTGTCTTGGTTATAAAACATGTTTTCCATATAAACTGAGAAACGGATCTCATGAGGAGACTATAACGAGTCAATCTTTGGAAAAACGCCACTGACAGTTACAGCTGACAGATATATGAAACAATACAGCTTGTTAGCCGTGTTATATTATTGACAGCTTTATGGCAAGAGTGTATACGTGTGTTTAAGTTTATACTTACCCAGATAAATGTCTCCAAATGATCCACTTCCAATTTTTCGACCCAGTCTGTATCTGTTTCCAACTCGTAGCTCCATCGCTGTGTTTATTGGTGTCTCTCGAACGAGTCCCTGGATTGTATTTCAGCTACCGTTAATTTCTATAAAACCAAATACTGCCGGCCTTTAAATTCGTGTTTACGTTAATATTTTTACGCGTTATTTAACTGCTGTGATCCTGTATATCTTTATGCGACCCCAACCCCCCCGAATCCCTGAGGAGAATTCGGATTCTTCCGACGGAGTTCACTTTTCACCATTCCTTTTCTAATATATTAAAGTCCGAAATATCACAATATTGTGATCAGGCGAAAGCTTAGAGTCTGTAGATTATGCTCTTGTCGGTTTGGTCATCGCTATCCCCACGGATAAAGAAGATGGAGGTGGATTTTAACAGCGGACCCCCGTCGCAGAAACTGTCACAGGCCTCGTATCTCCTGTGGTGAGCACGAACGTAGCGCCGTGACGTCACTTCCCCTTGGCAACGCCTCTTTCGTCACGTGGGAGAAACGCTGGTTGAGTTTCATTAGGTCAGTCTCATTAACTGTCTCGGACACCAATTAATTTATTATATATTGGACATACGTTCGCCCCAGATAGATGTTATTCGGTGATGCGCATTAGCGAGGCGTTTTAACATAAATTCCTTAAAGTTACACTAACTAGTATTTGTCACATTTACATTGGATAGCGAGTAGCGTCCATTTATTAGTGTGTATTCCAATTTTTCAAAGTACATTTTTAATGTTACTAAAGTTATAGAGATTATAAATACAATTAACTATTCTATTACTTACTATTGGTTTAAAAGGGATAATAAAACAGAATAATAGTAACTAGAAAAATAGTAAATAGAAATAGAGAGGAAATATAATATAAAAAATAGAAAACTGATATTTGGCTTGGCATACTTCGGTCCAACAACAGACCTACAAATTCAAATCGTAAATGCTTTGGAAAAACACTAAGCTTAAAATCTTAAAGCAAGGCGTCATCTCTGTAATTCGTACTCCATCTGTTTTGCTCTTATGTCTGTCCACTGACCGGCCCCTGAAGCACGGTGAGGCAAACACTTCCTAGTAATCAAGGCAGTGGGACAGTAGTGGAACAGTAACATCTTGTACCCACTCAAGTGTTTGTAGGGTCCTGGTCACGCCCACCCGCTCGCTGATTGGTGGAGCTCTTTCGGTTGATCCAATCAGGAGACGGTCACATGGCTCTAATGTTTTCCAGCAGATTGCGTAAGTGTCTTGCACGTGTTCTTCAATGCTCATCTCGGAGTCTTTGGAGTAACTCAAAAGAGCTGTTCAGGAAAAAAACAGCTTTTGAAAAGAACCGAAACCGCGTGATTTTATTTATTTTTTTTTTAGATTAAAGGTTTAGTTTAAAATAACGTGATCTCTACTGTGTACTAAAAATAAATTACAAATAGTTACGGTAAGATATAATAACAAATATAATGTACATATTCAAATATTAAACACTACTGTATTTAAAATATTAATAACAATATAGAGAGTCATTTTATCAGATTTCCAAGGTAATAAAAAGGCATATTTTTCTATATTATTTCTATTTCACACATTTTAAAGTAAATGGGTGTATGGTAATTATGTAGTGACCAAAAATAATAAACAAATCAAAACGATTTAATATTTCCATGGTTTAAAGAAGCAACTCTACAGATCTTTATTTAAAGCTGCAGTCCGTAAGTTTTGCCTCTTTGTCGCCATCTCTGTTTGAAAACCTGGAATTGCAGTTCCTTGCGGAATTATTTTTATTGCTGGGTTGTACTCTGGCACGGCTCCAGCGCGGATGAATCTAATGTTTTGAGGAGTGTGTGTGGCTGTCAGTCACCGCACCTGATACTGTACTTAGTAATCACATATTCTAGCCTATGTCTTGGAATATATTACCCAAATAAGAATTTTCACCGTATATTGTCATCTGAACAAGTAACAAGTCTGCCACGTTTGTTCTGACCAACTGAGGAAAAAAGCATTAGGCTACAATAAATCCCACTACCAATGGTGATTTAATCTAACGATCGATTAGCTCATATTACACCAAACCGTGCAAATTATTATTATTGTTATACTTTATTCTCAAATTATTGTTAACAACATCAGCATTGCATGACTATGAGTATAGTGTGTATTAGCATGTAGATTTCAATTTATGCACAGTCTAATCTCTAATTGTCACACTATTCGAATTTCATATTAAGAAATTCTTTTAACCCAAAAAGCAAACTATGCTCCCTTCTTAAATCTTGTGTAATCCCAGGGTATCTCTAATCAGAAGCACATTTAAAACTGGAATATAATTTAATTTCATTCACGTGTGTTTCATATAATCCTTTCTGGATTACAATCCGCCATCAAAATGATTTTTTGACATTTAATTATTCTAGCTGCTGTGAGAAAAGGCTATAAACGATCCGCCACCTGCAGGATCCTCACATGTGATAGCCTAGTAGCCGGGACAACTTCTTTATGTTTACAGACGTGACGTAATGACGCAGTGCCATGCTTGAATTTCCCGCGAAAACCTACCCGTACCACTCAGATTAGAAAACATTATTATTAGCTAACCGTTGTGAATCAGGCTAAAGTAAGGTGATAGTTTTGAACACTAGCTGGTTATGCAACATTGATTTTGGATCATTTTTAACCAAAAAAAAAAAAAGTTACGGACTGCAGCTTTAATGATCATGGACAGAAGTGCTTTTGTTTGTAGCAAGATTTATTTGCTAATGAGGACATCTAGTGTTCATTGATATAAACAGCAGAACAGCAACACAAGTCAGTTTTATGCTATTTTTTAAACATATTTTGCAAGCTTAATATTTCTCCACGTGATGTTTTAATAGGACAGTTCATGTAGGACAATATCTAGATCCACAGTCCTAAGAAAAATCCTTCAAATGATTACCTTATCCTTATGTGCTCGTGTACTTACAGACCCTCATTTGCTTAGATTGCTTTATATACAATTTAGAAGGCAGTAATTTCCTCAGTCATGTTTACCACTGAACTATTTAGCATGTACATAAACCTAAACATATGGTCTTTTCTCGGTAACAGTAACCACATTCATCATGTCATGATGAATTAGGTGACTGGGAGGAAAATCACTTTGCAGAGATGATAAACATGGGAAGCATGAAGAGCCTGGATCTGATTACAAACAATGTTTGAACAGCATCCTTTTTTCCTTTTTGATTGAAAGTTGATCAGTATAAAGTTAGTTGATAACATTAACATCAACTTTTTTTTTTTTAAACCAGCATTAAAAATGGTACACAATCAGTTAAAAGTTAGACATATAAATACTAATGCAGACAAATGTGTCCCTTAATGTTGAAAAACTATTTTAAAGGTCAGAAGGTTGAGGCTTAAATACTTAAAATTACATGCATATTAACTAAAATATTTAATATGCATTAAAAAAAAATGCCCCCTGCACGGCACAGTTGCAAAACAGCCAATCTGGCCAAATAACAAAAATGGTCAGATTATTTTGTGATTTTATGTTCTCCTGTGACTTGTGAATGCCTCGGAACAATGTTCTTTTTCATGTGGTTAAGCTAATGGCTCTCTTTAGCCACAAAATGCCAATATTAGCTAAATTATCCTCTACATTTATGCATTTTAAATGATTCATACAGTAGGTAGTCAATACTGACCTACCAAATATGACTTAAAGTTCAGCTTTAACTGATGATATAGGCATTCTAGACCAAGTTAAAAAGAGTAAAACTGTCAACAAATCAAAATTAGATTACATATAATCTTCAATGTATTTCAGTTTGTTGTCAATATATTAGGCCTACAATGCTTCTAAGGTTTAATATTTTTTACAGTCTTATAATATTATATTAAATGTTTGCATCATTAAAATGCTAATCTTGTTCTTTAAAAGGTTCTCTGGAACTGTCAGCAGCTACTTAAGATATGTCTGAAAAGTCTGGGAACGAGGTGGAGGCAGCTGTTTTCTCTCTCTCTTATACGCTTTCCACAGCCTTGTGCATTTCCTTCTATCCAGTTGGTCCACCCTGGCCCTTTTTTTTTTTTTTTGGGAAAGTTTCTTTTCTTTTCACTTTGTCCTTTTTGTTGTTTTCATTTCACCCCACCCTATTGGATGCATCCATGCTCCTCCTTTCCTGCATTTTTTTCCTGGCTCCTCATGGCATGCTGGGTTTGGGAGTGCAGGAGGGAGATGCCTTAAAAACGCTGACAGGCTCTAACACTCTCAGAGACACACAGCAGTGCGGCCCAGTCAACGCAAGCATCCTCAGTGCAGCCCAGCAGAGCTTCTGTGGACCCTCATGTTTGGACCTGCCAAGATTAAGGTAGGGGACACATCAGGATAGAAGTTTACACTAGTACTACATGCCATTTAATTTTTGTAAATGGAAACTGTTCAAATAAATTACATGATTACAAATAATGGAAAGTGGAAACTTTTATTTTGAGAGATGGCAGCAATGTCAAGATGAAGTCAAGCAAGCTTAGAAATGTACACATATAAATTTCAATAGCAGGTGCAAAGCAAAAAGACACAGCTGGGTTAAATGTAACAACACCTTGGGTTTCATGTGGTTTTATTATTACGAAGTTATTCATTCTGCTAGTGATGCATCCTACCCTGTCCCTAAGGATTATCTATTAAATCATGGGCAATGTAGGATCATTGTAAATTTCATAGGGACAAAAAGATAATTTTTTTTATTATCTATGGAAAGAGTAGCACTGCCACAGGGTACAGGAACCAAATCTAGGGCAGGAATTCTTGAGGCATGCCATCACAAAGCCAAGTTCAAATGGCCTCATCTCGTGCAAGTGGGACAGTCGAAATATGACACGATTAAGAGTAGTGCTACACCAGATTGCTTTTAACTCCACCAAACTTTCCAAACTACATAACAAAAGTTGTGTAACAGACTTTTCTTGCATAATTTTACGTATATGGCCCCTCCTAAAATATTACTGGCAGTGAGGAGTGGTTTATCAGGGTTCACCATGTTACTCCACTCAGTTACCAGCAGACAGGGCCGGAGTGGGACTCATTTTCAGCCCTGGAGTTTCATGCCATAGACCGGCCCACTTTTCTTTTCTTTTTTTTCTTTTCTTTTTTTGTAGTGGCCTTTTCAGTGCTGCCTTTGCGCTTTCTATTATACATTTTTATCTATTATTTTTTTGCTCGCATATCTCCAATAAGTGTTTATTCTTTAAGACAATAAGGGACAGAATAAGGGACATTCCAAATATTTGTACTCTACCACAAGTCTGCCTGCAGTTAAAAAGTTCTCAGAAATAATCACAGTTGTTTTGCTTAACCTATTTCTGTACAATTATTCTAAAAAGAATTTTAATATCATACAAAAAAAAAAAAAAAGGTCATCGGAGTAAATTGTACCATAATTGACTTCAAAAGTCAAAATGACATTTGAAAGCGTAACAACTGAAGGTCTATGAAACGTCAGTCAATCAAGCATTATTTATTTTTATTTTTTAAAACAATGACACTTAAAATTTTGAACTAAAATAGTAGCCTATTGCAACTATAGCCTTTGAATGAATGAAAATTCATATTTTTCTATTAAAGAAAACTTAGAGAGTGTGGGTCGCTTCTTGTGCTTGGATTTGTACTTCAATAGTGATGTCCAAGTTTAAGAATACCCTAGGAAAGAAGTAATTTATTTAGTTATATTTTTGTAATGCATTTTTCCCTCTTATTTAACAATTTAACTTATAATGAAAGATGTCTTCCCTCCGGTAGATTACATGTTTTCCTGCCGTGCTGGATGTTGGGCTCATGATCAATAGCTCATGATCTAATCCTTGTTTGGCTAAGTTGCTTGCATTCGCCAAAACGGATTTTGTAAAATAAAAAAGCTGATGGTGAAAGGAACTGTCTTTAGCGTGAGTCCAGCTTGCTGGGAGCAGCAGAGGATTCCGCTTGGTCTTAAAGCCTTCCCCAAACGCAGACGTTCACAAATAAAACGATGATTTGCGCAAAAAGAATGATAAGTTATCAATTGAGAATTTGTTACTGATATGGTGTGGTGAAAATAATAACTAAAAAGAGTAGGGGGACAGCATAGTTCAGCCCAGTGGCATGACAACGCGCCGGTGTTGTGCCAAATTCTGACCCCCCCCAGATTACTACCCCCCTAGTATAGGTAGGTTAAGGGTTAGGTGTGGGGGAGGGGTTAGGATTAGGGGTGGGGTTAGGATTAGGCAATCAGGTAGTGATTTCAACGAGAGGGGGTAATAATTTAGCAGGGGCCGAAAATGGGCACAACACCGGCCCTCGCGGCCAAAAAAAAACAGACCGGCCCACCGGGAATCCTCCCGGTGCTCCCGATTAGCCAATCCGGGCCTGCCAGTAGATAAAAAGTCCCACAATATCCTTTTTTGCCTCACATTGTGGAAGTAAAATGGGTTGCAAAAGATAATAAATTGAAGATGAATGTTTTTGCCTAGTTTACTGAACCATGGAGGATGTTTAAGTTCAGACAAAGTGGCTTATATGGGTCAAGGGTGACTCTGGCCTCAGTGTTATGCCGCACAGACTTCAAAGTAACCACACATACTGTTTGAGCTTTGATGTCAACACCAAATCCAGTGGTGTCTATTGCTAGTTTAAAGTAAAATTAATGACATTTCTAAACAATGTTAAACCCTTGGAAAATTACTATGCAGTGTAGGATTCTGTGCATGAATTGTTTGAGGAAACTCTTCCTTGCAGTCACATGGGAAGCATCCCAGAAGGACTCCCAAGCTTGAATTTAGAAAGCATACTAACATAATACTCTTACCATTTCAGCAGGATACAGTATGTATAATATGAAGTCATGTGATAATGTAGCATACATTAGAAGTTTTATTCTTACATAATGCATACGGTTTCAAATACTATTTTAGTACAATAGTATGCATTATCCAATGTATACTAAGTAGGCTATTCAGTAAGTGGCAAGTTAGTATTCTATTTCAAACACAACTACTTACATTCAGCTTGGTATTTGATGGTATAGTTTTATTGTGTTTGATGAAGTCAAGGCAATAAGACATTGAAACCATGATTTGTCACTTTAATTCTTGAACTATCCTTTACCTTCTTGTCTTTTCAAACATCACCTCACATCAAATAATCAAAAGGTAGAATCTTGTCTTTGTACATCCCCTTCCCATATAAGGACTTGTTGGTACACGTACGTGATGTTATTCAATACTTTGTTTGCAAACCGACAACATTGTTGAAGTTCACCCCCAGCAGTTCTCTGCATTTCAAAAAAGGGAGAGGGGGAAACAACTCAATGGGACAGGGAAGGCCGCTGGAGTCTTTCCATAAAGTTAATATGAGCTTGTTATTCTTTAAAAAAAATTGGAAAGGTTTTACTCTCAAATTACTTGTGACCAGCTGTGTTTCAAGTGCCTGTCCTTTCTGATAACACTAGCATCCGTATGAACTTGAGGAACTAATTGTAAGTTCAGAAGGCGAAGAAGATTGTTGCTTTAATAAGATAGAAGTTTACTTATGACCTTGCTCACTTTCATTCCCTGAGGTTCATTCAACTTCCTCTAAAGAATTTATATTACAAAACAGCTGCAAAGTATTGGGAGGATTATGAATGTGAGAAAAACAGCATGTACAGTAGGAAAGGGTACATGGTAGATTGAACCTGGCATATGGGGGCTTCAACTGTGCCATGTGTCATGGCACAGTGCCTGTGTCACGACTAGTGACAGAAGCACAGAGTGTTCAGTATGTGGTTGAAAGTAGGTCACTGGGGTGCGTATGGTAACCCACCCAAACCCAAGAATGGAGACAGTACCTCATTTCTGTAGCCAAGAGTCCTTATTTACCCCAGTGTTTATCTTCAGCTGCTGACCTCAGACTGGAGAATTTAGAATAGCTCTACAGTGCACCTGGTGGGCCTCACCTTATATATGATCCAGAAGAACCAAACACCAAAGCAGAAGGACAAAGAATTGGTCGACTTTTATTGATGCTGGATTTAACAGGATCATTGACACGAGACCACACACTTGTTTTCCACTGGGAAAATCCACCAAAACCACACCTCGTAGATCAGACATGCCACTGCATGCCTGCGGAATTGTGTAGGGATGACAAAAAGCACAATGCAGATTAGTAAATAGTTATTATGATCTGTTGTGATAACACAATGGCTATTTGTTATGACACATTCAGTTGCTGTTTGCAGTTTAGGAATGTGGAAAGATACCAACATTATTTCCTTTTATGTTGTTTACCAAGTAGATTAATATCATTATTATTTCAAAAAGGGGAAGTGTGTAATTTCTGCATCACATGTGGCACCAAATGGATTGGAGTCTTTTTGATCTAAACCCCCAGTTTTTTTCAAACAATAAAATGCAAGTTACTCCATTTTGTAAGTAAAATGCTTAAATTAATTGTTCAAAATACAACCAGCAATGTGCGTTTATAAAGTAAAAAGGGTCAACTGTCATTTTTGGTGCAATAAGTCTTCAATGGCCAAATCCGGTTATGGGATATGACTAAAGAAAGGAGTTAAATGTTAATGCATTTGACTCTTGGCTCGCCGTTCATAGTTTCAAACCTACAGAGGGTTCAGGGACTTTTAGATTTTCTGAAAAATAGTGGTTGGATGCTTATGATTTGGAGCGTGGTGTTCCCTGGAGACGAAGGGAGAAAAAACACTCTCTGCTTATGTAATACATTTAAAAAGGTCAGGGTAGATGATGATTGAGCCAAGAAGACTGGGCCTGAGCTAAAGGAGGACTCAGTGATGTGCTGAACATGTAAACATGACCTCAAGACCCCAACATCCGCAGGAAGGAGAGGGATTCTAATGCCAGGGTATCAGATGTGGGACTGTAAACATGGCTGAGCATGAAAACGAGGATAATCAAAGAAACAGAAGCAAAAGGGAAATAATATAAAACTGGACTTTTGGATGGATTGACTACCAATTACTTGAAGCTTAAAAGTCAAATGGAACCAGAAAAATCTATGAAAAAAATGTGATGTATATAAAGATATATAAATAACTAAAATAAAAAATTAAAACAATGATCATATATGCATTTAATAGCATCAAGTAACATCTGACTTCCTTTACCAAGCCTCTGCTTTGAAACACCACAAACATTCCTATAGACACATATGTGCAGTGCAAAAAATATGGTCAGATGATACCCAGGTGAACACATCATAAGCTTATGGAGGATTAGAAGTGCGCAACCTCAAAGCCCTGCCCTAAAACTGCTTTGAACTTCAGACTGAACTGTGATCTGACCCCTTCTTGCATTAAACATCACTCTAAAACACACAGATACACTCAGAACACAGGCTTCGTCTGAGTGAGTTTATTAAACAGTGGGACGTAGCACTTCATTCTTCAACCTCATGATTCGAGATGGGTCACGCAGTGTGGTGGGCCCCAGAAAATCTTATTCATCTCAGTATTATGTGCAGTCTATAGTTTTAAACATTTTATGGCATGTTTGGATTGTGCACAGTCAACATGCTGCATGGCCCGAGAGCTGGGTGATCATGTGAGTGACCATATCAAAATATCAAAATAACTCTGCTCAAAAACACCAAAAAAATAAAGAATGAAACATGTTTACACAGATAATAACTAGATTATCCATGCTATCTACATAGACCAAACACTCACTGTTAAAAATTGTTTAATAATATCAATGATCATAGTCCATGAAACCACAGGCATGTTTATATGCTACTATGTGATCTACTGTGCAGTTATTTAGTGTGTATCATTTCCTGTAGTGCTGCAACACTGCACAGCTAGACACTACAAAACTAATATGATGACAGCCTGTAATCTTTTCTCTGTTACAGTGTATATTTAGTTCACTTATCAAGCTACTTGTACCTATTGTGTATCAATATCCCTATCATTATTTATTGTTTATTTTTTTATCTTACCAATGTTCCACAATGAGAAATTGTACATATATACTGTATATGTGACCCTAGACCACAAAACCAGTAATAAGGGTCAATATTATGAAATTTATAAAGATTTTTTTATTTTTTTTTACTTTATTGAGATTTTATCATCTGATACAACATGAAAATCTGGAATCTGAGGGTGCAAAAATAATTAAATAAATATTCAAAATATTGAGAAAATCGCCTTTAAAGTTGTCCAAATTAAGTTCTTAGCAATGCATATCACTAATCAAAAATTAAGGTTTGATATATTTATGGTAGGAAATAGACAAAATATCTTCATGGAACATGAACATAGAACACACACACACACACACACACACACACACCTTGCACATCATGATCGTGCAAAAAAGACAACTTAGCCATGGATTGGGGATGTTTATGATCTTAATGATTTCATTCCTTATGGACAAACTGTTTTATAGAAGAATGTTGATGGTCACAGTATTTGTAATCTGTTATAAGTAGATGTGTTTTGACTCTCACCACATTAAGCTTTTGGAATTCATGCTGGCCTTGAATGGGTTGTTAAGTATTTTGGATTGCTGAGCATTTAGCTGTAGCTACCTCACAAAATATGTGGGCTCTTTTTCAACTTTGTGGGATTTTTTTTAGTATGCTCCCAAGCACAAAAAATGGGAAAAATGCAAACAAATTTGCTTGCAAGACAGCTAGCAATGAAGGGAATCACAATTGGGTTTAAAATGCATGTGTATAAAGACCTGTGATAATGTAATTGTTGAAGCAGTTGATCACATCTGATTTTCTACTCATATACTGTAGGTTGTAGCTAGCCATTTAAAAAGTAGTTAGCTGCTACTTGATATTAGTGCAGGATTAAACTATCACAGCGACAAGAGTGACAGCCTTAAACTTTAACAGATACATGAAATGTAAATAATAAAATCAGCAAAAACCCAACTTTTAACTGACGCAAAACATAGTTATGAACAGCAGCATTTAACTAAATATTTCAATATGACAATAAAAACATAAATGCCCCTGCAAAGACTCAAATGATCTATCTGAATGAACCTGAAAATGAATTTAAATCACTTATCAGTGCTACATACGAGAAAGAATTGTAAGTGCGAAAAAAACTGCAAGCATTTAATCTATACTGCTACTTGTTATAAAATGTATCTTGTTAAGTATCTTGAAAAGTATTTTACATTTACATTTAGTCATTTAGCAGACCCTATTGTCCAAAGCGATTTACAAATGAGGACTTTTTTTTTTTTTTTTTTTTTGTGGAAAAGCTACTAACACCAAAAGACTAAGGAACGACTGAGACAGAACTGGCCTTAAAAAACTTTCTCTTAAGATTAAGTGAATTTTTGTCTCACTAAGTGTAATATTTTCTGTTTATCAATGATCGCTAGATGCCTTTCTGCCTCATGGTTTGGAAACTGTCATGAGAAGGAAAAAAAACATGAAATAGTGGTTTAGTGTGACTGCCAGTTTAAAATAGGACTATAAATTCCAAGACATCTTTGTCATTGGTTTCATAACATTTCAGGCCACATTTTCATGAGGGTCGGTAAGATTTTTTTAATGTTTTTGAATTATCTTGTGCTTACCAAGGCTGTAGTTATTTGATCAAAAACACAATAAAAATATCATGTAAATAATAATGTGAAATATTAGGACAATTTAAAATAACTGTTTTCTGCTTAAATATATTTTAAAATGTAATTTATTCACGTGATGGCAATTAATTAATTAATTGAAAATGTCTTTGCTGAATAAAAGTGTTTTTTTTTTCAGCAACAACAACAACAACAACAACAACAAAGAATATGTTTCCTGGTATATTCGTCTATCCAAATAATTCTTCTATCCAAACTTCTATCCAAATAATGTGTTAATTCTTGTCCCAGATGCTGGTATCAAGCCTGGTACTACTGATGGTGGTGTTTGCCAAATGGGTTGAGCCGTATATTGCACAATACCGGGATCTGGACCAAGACACATATGAGCCCAGAGAAAACCAGAGATCCCCAGAATACTACAGAGATGGCAGGTACGTTCCATGATCTATCTATCTATCAGTCTACAGTGGGGAAAAAAAAAAATATTTGATCCCCTGCTGATTTTGTACGTTTGCCCACTGATAAAGAAATGATCAGTCTATATTTTTAATGGTAGGTTTATTAACAGTGAGAGACAGACTAACAACAAAAAAATCCAGAAAAACGCATTTCAAAAAAGTTATAAATTGATTTGCATTTTAATGAGTGAAATAAGTATTTGATCCCCTATCAATCAGCAAGATTTCTAGCTCCCTGGTGTCTTTTATACAGATCAGGAGCACTCTCTTAAAGGGATCCACATCCCGGTATTGTGCAATATACGGCTCAACCCATTTTGGCAAACACCACCATCAGTAGTACCAGGCTTGATACCAGCATCTGAGACAAGAATTAACACATTATTTGGATAGAAGTTTGGATAGAAGAATTATTTGGATAAATGGAAGAAACACAGAATAACTGTCAATCTGGGGCTCAAGATCTCACCTCGTGGAGTTTCAATGATCATGAGAACGGTGAGGAATCAGCCCAGAACTACACAGGAGGATCTTGTCAATGATCTCAAGGCAGCTGGGACCATAGTCACCAAGAAAACAATTGGTAACACACTACGCAGAGAAGGACTGAAATCCTGCAGCGCCCGCAAGGTCCCCTTGCTCAAGAAAGCACATGTACAGGCCCGTCTGAAGTTTGCCAATGATTCAGAGGAGAAAGTGTTGTGGTCAGATGAGACCAAAATCCAGCTCTTTGGCATCAACTCAGCTCGCCGTGTTTGGAGGAGGTGTAATGTAAGGATGGTGTTCATATGCTGCCTATGACCCCAAGAACACCATCCCCATCGTCAAACATGGAAGTGGAAACATTATGCTTTAGGGGTGTTTTTCTGCTAAGGGGACAGGACAACTGGACCGCATCAAAGGGACGATGGACGGGGCCATGTACCATCAGGGCCAGGGCATTGAAACCAGCCAGGGCATTGAAAATGGGATGTGGATGGGTATTCCAGCATGACAATGACCCAAAACACGCAGCCAAGGCAACAAAGGAGTGGCTCAAGAAGAAGCACATTAAGGTCCTGGAGTGGCCTAGCCAGTGTTCAGACCTTAATCCCATAGAAAATCTGTGGAGGGAGCTGAAGGTTCGAGTTGCCAAACATCAGCCTCGAAACCTTAATGACTTGGAGAGGATCTGCAAAGAGGAGTGGGACAAAATCCCTCCTGAGATGTGTGCAAACCTGGTGGCCAAATACAAGAAACGTCTGACCTCTGTGATTGCCAACAAGGGTTTTGCCACCAAGTACTAAGTCATGTTTTGCAAAGGGGTCAAATACTTATTTGACTAATTTTTTTTGTTGTTATTCTGTCTCACTGTTAAAATAAACCTACCATTAAAATTATAGACTGATCATTTCTTTGTCAGTGGGCAAACGTACAAAATCAGCTGGGGATCAAATATTTTTTTCCCCACTGTATCTATCTATCTATCTATCTATCTATCTATCTATCTATCTATCTATCTATCTATCTATCTATCTATCTATCTATCTATCTATCTATCGTTCTATCGTTCTATCGTTCTATATATCTATCATTCTATCGTTCTATCTTATTAATTAATATACCCCTTTGTGAATCTAGTGGAACAGAGTGCAGGCGGTGCTGTGACCCTGCAGAGGAGGCCCCACAGTATGCCAGCCCATACCCACAGTACAATATTGTGCCACAGATAAACATCACCATCCTAAAAGGTACAAAATATGTCAAAATCTACTTCAAATGTTTTCTGGCTTTGGACTCATGGGGTGAACATCTTCCATTTCAAGGATAATCGTGGTACAAAAGCTTACATTTACGGAATGACTTACTTAACCTGTTGACTCATTTTGACTGTATACAGTTGTTTGGGTCAACGTTAGTCTTAGCCTTAGCTAAATATCTCACTGTCTGTGAATGATATAGGTCAGGCCTGGTTAATCACAGGCTGCTTCTGTGGGCAGGAAAACATGCACCAAAAAGGACAAACCTCCACAGAAAGTGACTTTATTGGCCAAACTGTCACAAACAACAGAAGAGTAATGGTTGTGAGATTGGCGCCATCTTCTATAAAACACTCCACACAAACAAGACCATTTGAGAGTCATAATTTTTAATTAGGGTGTTTAATAAAACACCCTCCAAGGCTTGACCAAAAAATGAAGTTTCAGGAAGCAAGGCATGATAAATCAGAGATTAAGAATTTAAAGGCCGTTTTAATGATCATGGTTAAAACTTTGAACCAAACTGAACTTTTCACGATTCGCTACTACATTTCTTCCCTTACAGGGGAGAAGGGAGACACTGGCGAGCGAGGACCTTATGGGAAAATGGGCAAGTCTGGGCAAAGTGGACCCCAAGGCCCCCATGGCGTGAAGGGAAACAAGGGCAGCATTGGTGCTCCCGGAGAACCCTGTAAGTCCTACTATGCTGCTTTCTCCGTGGGCCGCAAGAAGGCGCTGCACAGTAACGATTACTACCAAGCCATGATCTTTGACACAGAGTTTGTCAACTTGTATGGGCACTTCAATATGTTCACGGGGAAGTTCTTTTGCTACGTCCCCGGCATCTATTTCTTCAGCCTGAACGCGCACACTTGGAACCAAAAGGAAACGTACCTGCATCTAATGAAGAATGAGCAGGAGATGGCCATCTTGTACGCTCAGCCCAGCGATCGCTCCATCATGCAGAGCCAGAGCCTCATGCTGGAGCTGGAGAAGGACGACCAGGTGTGGATTCGGCTCTATAAGGGCGAGAGAGAGAATGCGGTGTTCAGTGATGACTTTGACACCTACATCACATTTAGTGGTTACCTTGTTAAAGCAAAGTCAGAGGGTTAAGCAGAAACAATCTATGGACAGCAGGGATTTATGTAACAGTGTCTATTAAATGAGATGTAATTTCTTGTTATTTTGTCTTTTTTGTAATATATTTTTAACAGTTTTACATGGTACTTCAGGAGGAACCTTGGTTCATCTTTATGATCTAGTACTGGAGTGTCCTGTGTGTCTGACCATCTTTAACTTTGTTACAGAGGCTGGTGCTATTTGACAAACATTGTAGAGGTTATTGTGCTAGTAATATTAAAAACAATGCAAATCTATATCTACAATCTAAAAAAAAAAAATAATGACAGTATCATATAAATACATATAAAGACAACAGTATCATATTTTAACAGAGATTTTGCACAACATCTATGGGTGCCTTTTTCATGTCAGTAATCATTTAACAGATTACTTGAAATTATAGTATTATATCTATTATTATATCTGGCTATAAATCAGTATTAAATTGGTTGTAGAAAATGGAAAATGGTGCTACAATTATAATTTAGGATTAATTCAAGAAATAATGCAATTTCAGTTCAACATTCAAATCATTAAATCAGAAAAGACACTGAAGCAGCATCATTTCAGAAGTTTAAATAATGCCAAATAGTTTCTTTCATTATATATATTAAAAAAACAAACAAAAACAAACTAAACTAAACTAAACAGTGATCTATGTCAAATATTTTAGTAAATAAATATTTGATCATTTACAGTATTGTAGAATGAGAAAATGGACAACTTAGACACAGTCCATGCTACTGACAACTAGAGTAACTATGATTAATAAGGATCTCTGAATGTACTGTATTATAAATGTTACATTTGTATAAATGGATGCACCGGTAAGACTTCATGGTGATATCAGAATATAAACAACTACGTGGTGGATTTGATAAGAGTTGAATAAATGTATGCTTTAAAACAGCAGTAATTGTAAGACTATAAAAATCTGTTCCTGTTTTGCACAAGGTCTCTAAAATAAAAATAATAATATGAACTGGACTATCAGCACTTAAACAAAGCTCATTATTTTGAAAGTTTTTGAAAGAACCAGGTTACTGTGGTCAACAGCAAGTTTCTATAAAAAGACTATAGGGGCTTCAGCAGGAAGCACATTTATTATTGTTAATTTGTAAATGTTGTGTTCATTGTCAATTTTGTCAGACAGTCAAATTGGTGACCTAGAGGTCACTGTTTATTAAATGTTAAAAAGCTGCAATAAATGAGTGGTGCTGTAAAACAAGTTCATTTATTTCAATAAACAATCTTTTTAGACTAGATGTCTGAGTGCCATTGCTTGCTATATCATCATTATTGCATTTTGGTCTGTTTTATCCATCTGATTGTTATTTATGCATCAAATACATTCATTTAAAAAAAGCAATCAGTCCATCCGAATGTCCGAATGGGAGTATTAAAGATTAAATTAATTTGGTGAACAAGACATATTTAAGAATAAAGAGCAGTAACAGAATTTGGTAGTTTTTAATGAACTTTTTATGACCATGCTGTGTGTGTTTATGTGTGTAGCTCTTCATATCAGTCTAAAATATAGAGGACAGAAGTGTAGGCATGACCAATTTAACACCGAAACTATCCTGTGTGAAATAAGAGAGGGGTAAAAACCTGTTATGCTACATTTATGGATTAAATTGACCCTGCTGTATCTCAGCAGCCGTTCAAAGAGCATAATGCTTTTAAGAATATTAAACAGAAGATTAGACATCAACAGAGTGAATTTGAGTAACATTTAAGCCATTCCCGTGTGAAATCCTGAAGATTGTAGTACTGTTATGCTGTATTGTCGAATTCAGTGACCCTAAAGCTGTTCACATATTCAAGGATAAAAAAGGGGAGATTTGACAGCACCAGAGTGAATTTGATAACACTGAAGCCATTCTGTGTGATATACAGTAGTCAACATTTGAAGTGGATCAAAAAAAGTTCAAAGTTCATCAAAGTTGTCCTAAGACAAGAATGCATTTTGGTTTTAGGACAACTTTGATGAAAGATGTTGATCCACTTCAAATGTTGAATAGTGTAGAGATGGGTAACAGAGTTTGGTAACCTATTATGCTACTTTGTCAGATTTAGTGACCCTGCTGTATCTCTGCAGCTGTTCACATTAAAGAAAAATGTTTTTATAGGATACAAAACATAGGAGACAACACCAGAATGAATTCAGGTAATGTTTTAAAGCCATTCTGTGTGGAATAGACAGAGGTAACAGATTTCAGTAACCTGTTATGCGGCCTTGTCAGATTTGGTGACCCTGCTTTATCTCTGCAGCTGTTCACATCAGAGCAGAATGCTTCCTAAGGGACAACACAGAGGAGCTTAGACATCACCAGAGTAAAATGAGTAACATAAAACTATTCTGTGTGAAATAAAGGGGGGTAACAGATAGTGGTAACTTCTAATGCTGCCTTGTTGGATTTGGTGACCCTGCTGTATCTCTAGTCTGTTCAGATCTGAGCAAAGTGCTTTCTGGAGTATGAAAGAGAATATTAGACATCACCAGAGTGAATCTAGGGACCATTAAAGCCATTTTGTGTGAAACAGACAGGGGATAACAGATTTTAGTAACCTGTGATGCTGCATTGACAGATCAAGTGACCCTTCTGTATATCTACAGTTGTTTATACAATAGCAAAATCCTTTCTAAGATATAAAACAGATGAGGTTAGACATCACCTAAATGAATTCGGGTACAATTAAAGTCATTCTAACATTTTTGGTAACATGCTGTATCTCTGCAATTGCACATTCATGTCTCTTCTATTACTCTGTTCTCTCCTTTAACCAATATAGCTAATTGTTGCCATCTAGTGGTGTAGTTAAAAAGGTCTTCAAGGGATAGTTCACCCAAAACTGACAATGATGTCATCATTTACTCACTCTCATGTCATGTAAGTGTTAACTGATCTAAGCTGTTTGGTTACCAACAATCTTTAAAATATCTTCTTCTGTTTTCCAAAGAAAAAGGTTTGGAATTAAATAAAAATAACAGAATTTTCATCTCCCTTTTCATTTCCTTTAATTTTGAATAGTCATAAAAGAAATGTAAAACATCTCCATACTATTTAATTAGTAAATAAAAAGACTTGCTTTTCATATTTCTGATTTGTAGTTGTCTGTATGTGGATTGTAATAGGCCTACTTACCATACAATGACCAAAATATTAAATAAAATATATTTAATTCGGACAGCCAATGTGTTGACCTTGAACTTGATGGCATTCAAAAGTAAAACTAAAATGTCTGATTGGAAGAATAGAGAATATGACACAATGACAAATGATACTGTTTTTTTTTTGGAATTGTCAGCATAAATCACCATCCACTTTTCTTGTATATAAAAAAGCTTGAAAATCCTGCTAAAATGTCCTTTTTTTTTTGGTTTGTAGAAGACAGAAAATATGGGGGTCGGAATGACACTGGGCATGAGTAAACGATGACAAAATGTTCATTTTTGGGCAATACATTCCTAAACATTCAGCAACAGCAACTGCTAGCCTGTCTGCAGAAACAGTTTTGCAATTTTGTCTCCATCTTGTGATTAAACTTGATCAGTGTTCTCCGTTTTCCACAGATTTATCTCCCTCGCTGGATTGTGTAGTTCTCAGTATAAATGAGAGAGTTACTGAATCTCTAGCACTCACTCCCCTGGAAACCTTTTATTTTTACTGTCTAACTTGCTGATGGTGTGGCACTTTACGTAATTAATTACAGTTTATAGTATATACAACAGTTTGATTCTTTCTCTAATACAACTTTGTGAGTAAATAAGTTTCCAGGATATTTTCAATTGCTGTCCGTATGGGAATTTGTGTGGTCATTCAAAATTAATAGAATTAATTTGAGATAATGATCTGAATATGGTACAGAAAAATGACTGTATCAAGAGTCAGCAGTCAACCAAGAAAGACTAACAGGAGATCATTTTAAATTCAATTTCCAATCTAGCCAAGCAGGGCTATTTTGTCTACAAAAACTACAGTCATCAGGTCCTAGTCTGATTGCAGCTATAAAATGCATCGACAGGCAATGGATTCAGAGTTTGTCCTGGCCATTAAAGAGCACTGGGGTAAAATGCTGATGATGTGTGCTGCTCTTGTGATGGCTCTTTATCTGGATGGGCCATCAGATGCTGTGGAGAGGAGGGGGTGTTTACTCAGCAGGCACACGCTCTTTCTGTGCACTCAACTGAACAACCCACTTTCTTTCGCTTTTAAAGCGCTTTTAAGGTGTCATCCGAGAGTGCTTTTCTTTTAAGCCAGTTAAGCTTACACTAACTCAGTGTATCACAAGTCACTGTGACAATGTGTGAGAGAAACTGCAACCGTATAGGAAAGTATGTGATCTGATGCTAGATTTACACTACCCTGCTGAAAAATAAATATACTAAAATGTATTTGACGTAATTGCCAAATTGCATATTTATGCGCTTAATAAAAATACCCTGCAATTGTACTTTTAGTGTACTAAACTGGTATACTTAAAGTCTGCTAAATTGGAACAACTAGTTTTGCACTTAATGCAATTTAATTGTGTAAGAAGTAGTGCTGAAGTCCAACTAAAGATATACTGAAGCATTTTTGATTGTGCTAAAGTGGAACTATTGCAAGTATACTTTAGGTAAACTTTAAATATCTTGAAAGACTAAGAAATGTGCATTGTGCACAAGTAGTACTCCAAATATAGTTTAATTATACTTTTTAAATCAGTAAGTCTTAAGCGATATGTCAGTAAATATGTTAATAGATTTGAACTATACTTAGTATGAAATAAATGTATTTTAAATATATTACTTTTTTTACTAGGGCAATTATTACTATTATTGACACATCTTGTTTCATTTTTTCATATTTATCCTTTGTAAAGGGATAGTTCACCTTGCTGGTCCACTTTAACTTGCATAGTGGTTTTTATTTTTTTCGCCATACTATAGAAGTCAGTGGAGACCAGCAACTCATTTTTTGCTGACTGCTAATTTCTGATTTTATTGTGTAATTCTATTTTATTTCACAAAATTATTTTATTTGTTATATTATTAGGTTACTCTAATAGCGCTGTTGTTGTTTTCATTTTAATTTACCCATTGGTAATATAACTATGAAGAGAATTGAGCCATGGCTTCCATTCAGAATTTTTATTTGTTTTATAGCATGTTTTAATAATTTCATTATATGAATAAAATAAGGTCTGTGGTCAAAATTATTTGAAGACTTTTGCAAAAATTGCTTAAAGTACAGTACTTGACTAATTCAACAGTCAAGATGTTGTTCAACTTCTTAGCAACTTATGGTACAAATTCAAGTTTGTGTGCAATTAATGTGAACCACAGACGTTATTTTATTAATAAATCGAAAACAGCTACTCTAAAAACCCATTAGAAATTCCCAAAGGATCCCTTGGTGAATTAGTCTTTCCAAGTTGGCCAAAAATTGACATCATGACTGAACAGAAATATAAATCACTAAAATGTAAAATAAAAAATTGAGGGAGATAGAGACAGAAACAAAAAACATGTTAAAAAGAGAATAGATAAATAGATAAATGAAAAAAAGAGGACTGACAGAGAGGGGAAAGAAGGAGAGAAAGAAAGCGAAAGATAAACAGGACAAGGAAGAGTATCAGAGGAAAGAGACAGACAGTAAAGAGAGAAGAGCTGGAGATGTAGAGGGATTGGTCATGAGATGTGGAGCAGTGATAGTGGAGAGCTCATGCTCATCCAGCACTATGCTCCAACAGATTTATGTTTGGCTCCTGGACTTGGCTCTGTACTAGCCTCTCAAATTAGATTTTCAGCGTAAGTCCTGGAGCTCTGCCACTGAACCACTAGCAGGAACGAGGAGCAAATATTACATAAGGAAGGAAAAAAAATGACAAGAATTTTGTCTACTTTTCTAATTCTGCCTTTTGCCGCCTTGATGAAGATATGCAAAATGATTTATAAAGCTTTTATCAGCAAGCCAAGACCACAGAAGGATAAATAAGCCATAAAAAAGGATTACGAAGCTCCAGGTAATTAACAAAGGCTATGAGGAAAGCTCCGAGCCAAGCAAAATCCAAAATCAGAGAGAAATGCCCAGGAAAAGAAACGTGGTTTGGCTGGAGTGAGTATGAGATTCAGCAGCCAGATATCACTGGCTCGGACTGAGATTCTAAATCCACTGTGCATTTGTGGCCATGTGGCTCCTTATCGCTGTGCCTTGCCAGGTCATCATTGTAAATAAGAGTTGGTTCCTAATTAATTAGGCAGTTGGAATGGAGGTTAAATACTATAGATAAACTGAAAGGCAGATGTAGTGTCCACTGATTCTGTATCTGACATTTAGCAGATGCTTTTAACCAAAACGACTTACAGTACACATTGCAGGGAGAATCACTTGGCACAACCTGTGGTTGAAGTGATAATTCCCCTTAAAATGACAATTTGAAGTCATCATTTTCTCACCCACATGTCGTTCCAATCCTGTATGACTTGCTTTCTTCTGTGGAACACAAAAGATTCATATTCATGCTACGCTTTTCCATTAAAATGGAAGAGGATGGGTTGTCAAGCTCCAAAAAGAACTGAAATCACCATGAAAGCTTAATAAACCATATGGCTCAAGCACTATATTCACAGTATACTGAAGTCATATGATAGCTGTCTGTGAGCAAGAGACCAACATTAAAATCGTTATTCACTAAAAAAAAATATAACGTATATCTTTGCTGTAGCTTTTAAATTTAATTCATATTCAAGCACACTGGAGCAACTGGTTATGAATATGTGGCTGCGTGAATGACTTTATTCACAAACCATATCATATGGCAAAAACATCATACCAATTCAAACTGGCATATATAATATCCTGATTTGGTGCTCAAGAAACATTGCTATTATCAGTGTTGCTTAAAGTCTTTGTGGAAACCATGATTTTTTTTCTTCGGGATACTTTGATGAATAGAAAATTCAAAATAATAGCAAAGGAAATCTGAATAGAATCTGTTGTAACATTATAAATGTCTTTACAATCACTTTTGATCAATTTAACGTGTCCTTTCTGAATAAAAGTATTAATTTCTTTGAACAATAGTGTGTACATAGATGCTAATTACCAAAATACATGGAAAAACAGGTTCATTTGCAGTTGTGATTGGGTGAAGTATCCTATAAACTGTCTACACACTAAGAGCAAAAGTATATTCTGCTTGTTTTATTATTATTTTATGATCTGTAAAATAAGAAGTTCTTGCTGCAGGGAAAAATACAAGTCAAAAGTCTGGCTACACAAGACAACTGTGTGAGTGAGTGACTATCTAACTCAAGCACTGGTAGCTCTACAGACACACTCAATTTTCAATAATTGATGAAAAATATGTATCTTAAGGTAAAGCACGCACGTAAATCCCAAAGTTCTTCTCTTTTCAATTCCAAAAACACAAACTAAATCTTTTGGAAAGCTTAAACAGTTTAAATGCATTTGATCCAAACTTTCAGAGTCAATACCCATTGGGTCCGCACTGATGCAAACTGTTTGCTTGAATTTTTGCTCTGTTCTTTGTATTTGTTTTTTTGTATGTGTTGTTGTGTTTGCTGATTTCTCTCCAGTCATCTGAGAACACCCAACTCCTCCTCTCGTCTCTTGCTAGTTCTTTCTCTGACACAGGGGTCTGCTTTTCTGTTAGTCCCCTATCCTCTTTGCGCTCTTTTTGACAGGCCGTGTTGTCTGTAACTGACCTCTTTTGCCTCTGCACTTCATTGCCAAACTTGTTCTATGAAACTCTCCATCTCTCTCAGTCTTTACCACTGCCATGAAGAGAGAGGGGGGAAGAGCATAAGAAAACAGGAGGAGAGAGCGCTAAAAGCTCAGTGCGAATGGTAGCAAAATGGCCCGGCTGTACCCTTTTTCCATCACTCTTCTCCAGCTATATAACAGTCATTACCCTTCCCAAGCCTCTCTTGGAGACAAGCTAAGCACTTTTCAGAAGGGAGAGGACAATTTGTGCTCGCTGTAGTGGCTCACCTGTCTACAGCTAGTCCTTGAAGTCCTTCACTGGTGTGCTACCATCTGTTTTCAGAGGCTGGTGAGCGCCGTCAATTCCCAATTTGCATTGAGAAAATGCAACTGAGAGGACTTGAGATGCCGTAAAAAGGTCTGTCGTCTCGTTGTGGTGTGCTCCAATTCACCGTCCTGAGAAAGTTTTAATGAAGTTAACAATTATGGGAAAAGGATCAAATGCAACCAACTTACTTGGTATGTAAGATCTATCTTTAGGGAGTGATTAAACTTATCTCATGCATTAATTGAAACCAATGTACTGACGGTAATGAGTCTGTAGTGAATTGTATCACAAGTCTGATCCCATCTCACTCCGGTGAGCAATAAAATTTCCTGTCTGGATGGTTATAGAAGAAAATAGAGATATAAATGAAGTTGTAACGCATTAAAAACAGAGCAGCATGATTTGTCTACATAAGCAGTTTTCAAAACCCACTAACCTCACATTTCTGGTCCCTTCTCATAAGCGTATTATTATAAGCGTACAGTAAAGCCAGAAGATGGCAGTCTTGTCTGCGCAAGTCTTTGCAACCGCTGGCGCTTCACATTTTCAAACTGCTCAGAGTCTTCAAATGTCTGCTTAATATTTCTCATCTCAGATACCCCATATGTACTTTTGTCCCCTGAGCTTTCCAGAAAGCCTGAAAAAGTCCATATCAATACATGGTCATGTGGTGAAATACACTGAAGCCCATTTACGTGAACATATGCAGCACACTATACCTTTGTTGTCAGTTTATTCTCAGCTCAATTTCAAAAACAGTGAAGTCTCAGTGCTGTCAAACCCAGTTAGAATCAAACCCTCATGAAGATAGATGAGATGGTATTTGATCCTAGACTGTATGTGGTTCATACTCTGCCAATCTCAGGAGACACAATAAACATGAGCTTCCAGTGAAGGTATATCGTGTAGATTTGTGTGGGATTAATAGCAGTCGACAAATGTGGAAGCTCCTCTTGCATGTCACACAATTATCTCAAATTCCTGTAATATGAAAAATGCATGCAATTTCAAACACAGTCGATACATAACTATGTGCGTTTAGTGAATCTAAATATGATAAGTGACAGGTTCAACCAGGTCGAATTCCCCTCTGTATGTCTTCAGGTTTGGCTGAAACCCCTCGGGAAAGAGCGCCTATAAAAACGGCCATTCCACTAGTAGCATATTTTGTGTCTGAGGGCCACAAGCAATATTAATTTTTAATCTGAAGCGCACTTTGAATATGTTTAGGCGTATTTATTAGCATATGCCAATATATAATAAATAATCCACCTCTGAAGCCTGCTGGTAACATGAATGTTTAATTGAGAATGTACCTAAATGTACTGCTGCATTTTAAAACAAATTCTTATGAGATAAATTTTTATATTGGGTTGTTAGACATTAAAGGCTGAACCCCTGTGTGCTTTTTTCCCAGGATGGGATGAGAAAAATCTCTTTTCCACACTGCATAATGACACCTAATGAAAATAGTCGACATCTCTGCTGTTAGCATGTGAAACGATCAAAGCTGCAGTTAAAATGCTTTCCTTCTGAGGGCTGTGGCATTTGTTTGTTTGTTAAATGCAGAAATCTTTTACATGGCATGTAGGTGGTCAGGATGGGATGCTCTATTTATTTACTCGACCCACTGGTTTTTCATTTCAGTTAATCAGGTCTATTTGTAATGCTAATTAGTTTTTTCGAGAGGGACCTGACGGCTTTGTTGCTACTCATGGTGCAGATGTTTTCGGATGAACCTTCATGCACAGCAGTGAGGCGCTTCTTGTGTCTCTGCCGACTGGACTGGGAGGGTAGAAGCTGGCGAGAAATACAGAGTAAATAAGGAGTAATTGCGGACCGAAGTGACCTTTGACCTCTCTTATGGTTGCACCCGGATACTGACTCTCAAAACCAAATGCAGAGATGCGCTTCTTCTTCTCAGCACAAATAAACATTAACAGCAGCTCCTCGGAGGGCACTTCTACAGAGAGAAAAGTTTTTCGGCCCTGGAAATAATTACATTTGGCAAAGGAAAGAGCTCCTCCGGTTCCCTCAATCAGATTTTAACATTCCACAGCCCTGTTGCTGAAGTCAACAAATATTTACGTTAAAAAAACATTAGAGGTCCCCTCTGTCTCTTGACAAGATCTCTCCGAGGTGCATTTGGCCAGTTTTTCTGCCCGCATGATTCCCTTTTAATTGTGGACGATTAGAGTCCGGGTACTTTGGGGAGCACGGGGTGACCGTCCTGTGACTGTTGGACCATTAAACCTTTATTGGACGCTTTTGCTCTGTGGTCATGCCCATGTGCGGAGGGACGGCTAGTACACAACAGGGAAGTGTTAAAGGGGGCCTCCCTTTTTTTAATGCATCTTTTATGGGTGTTCAAACAGCAGAATAGGCTCTTGTAATGTGCTTCCCACCCAGATGCCAGTGCTTTGTCCTGTCCCACCGGCCCCTCCCCACCTTACATACTTCATTAATTGGTCCACTAAAGACTTATCACACTGGCGCTCATTTCCGTTCCTCTCAGTTGTGAAAAGTGGTCCCCTCGTCTCAGATTTGGAGGCTCGTCCGCCCCTTTTTTCTCTGTCCCGCAGCAGATGCTACTGTTCTGCCTTACTGGTGAAGGCTTCCAACTTAATTAACACTAAATAATGAAGTGGATAAACATGCCATGCGAGCACATGCGCTCAGCACTCAATCCTGTGCGGTGGCTCTGCACATTGCCTGACGCCCACACTCTACAGGAAGATATCAATGACTGTACCAGTCCAATGAGTCACCAACCTGAAACCATTCAAGCAATTTCATTAATTAACAAGAGAGCAACTGAGTCAGCTTGCTGAGTGGATTACTCAAGCCCCCGCTCTTTCAGACCAAACGACAGCTGGATTTTGAAAGTTTTGGCCGATGTGTGATATTGATATCTGCTGTCTGTGTGGCATGAATATTTGTTTTGCATTCAGTCTAGCTCACAATATAACAACTCAGGAGTTGTTTGTGTCTGTACAGTAGGACTGCATATGGGTGAATTTCATGGGTTACATTTCAAATATGTGACCCTGGACCACAAAACCAGTCATAAGTAGCACGAGTATATTGGTAGCAATAGCCAAAAATACATTGCATGGGTCAAAATAATAGATTTTTCTTTTATGCCAAAAATCATTAGGATATTAAGTAAAGATCATGTTCCGTGAAGATATTTTGTAAATCTCCTACCATAAATATATCAAAACTAAATATGTATTGCTAAGAACTTCATTTTGACAACTTTAAAGGCTATTTTCTCAATATTTAGATTTTTTTTTTTTTTTTGCACCCTCAGATTCCAGAATTTCAAATAATTGTATCCTGGCCAAATATTGTCCTATCCTAATAAACCATACATCAATGGAAAGCTTATTAATTCAACTTTCAAATGTTGTATAAATCTCAGTTTCAAAAAATGTACCCTTATGACTGGTTTTGTGGCCCAGGGTCACATATACAGTAGTATTAAGAAATGACACTTTTTGAAAAAAAAAAAAAAAAAAAAAAAAAAAAAAAAAAATATATATATATATATATATATATATGTTTTTTTTTTTAAATACAAATAATTTAAAAATGCAAAAAAACAAACAAAAAAAAAAAAAACATGTATATGCTGAAAAATATGTTGAAGTCCATGACTGTAATTAAGAAAATCATATTATTACAATAAAGTGTTTAAACATAATGCTTTGTTGTGCTCCCCTTTAATTTATGCCAATTTAAATAAAGTGTATTATAGTAATATGAAACACGATTGAGAATAATGGGAAATAAACAAACAAACAAATCCAAACGCATTATGGTACTGAGAAAATCCTAAATTATCTGGAATGTACAAAATAGTCACAATCCTAATATAATTTGGCTTTATTTATTTATTTATTTATTTATTTATTTTCCTCTTGATTTTGGGGTCAAATTTGACCTGGACATGTTTTTCAACCATGTAATTCATATACATATGTGATCCAATGCACCCCACTGCTGCCGTGTTAAACCTCTACGCCAAAATGCCAGAAAATAAAAGCTCATTTAGAGGAAATGAATATATCCTCTGGTTCTGAGGCCTCTAATCACTCATGTATAAATGACTCTGTGCTGCAAGCTGAGCACGGGAATGAGCGGTTGAGAAAAGGGGGTGGTAAACGTCAAAGACGGTGGAGGGGTGGGGGTCTATCAGTGTGTCTTCTTCACCATCTCTTCCTAATGCCTTGTTGTGTGGGCCCGCAAAACACACTGACAAACACTTCATCATTGCCCCCTTCCTCCCCTCATATATTCATGTAAAAAAAGTAAAGATGAGCTGCTTTCATATGTCTGGTGCAGACACACGGGTGATTATGGGCTAATGTTCTCATCCCTGCGCTTTTGTTTTTTCTTCTTTCCAGCAGGATGAATTATGAGCAAGGCTGGCTGTGACGGCATGGAGAATGCGGTCCACCAGGAGCCAGCGTAATTCCGAGAGTCCGTTATCAAAACACACCGATGTGGGCCGAGACGTGTTGCTGTTCTGTTCTGCTGGGATGGACACATCCTCCTCCCCTCCCAGCAGTCCTGCTTATGCCCGGCTAATTAATGGAGCCACACTCTCATTCCCCGTCAAACAACCGGAGCAAGCTGATTCAGGGCTGCTCTGTGTGCTTAAAAGACAGAAATCTCGGTCAATGGTCTCGACCTTGGACAAACAATCACATCTGTATGCACATTCAGTTGAAAGGGCACCAGGACGAGTTTCTTGTGTTTACTTTAGAGGCATTTTATCTGAAAAGGCACTGTCTACTGCAGATGGAAAGCTATAAAAATGCAGATATGACTACAGCAGAAATACAACAAAACAGTGGTGTTACTGTATGTGTAAAATCTTGCAATTTTTAATTTTTCAAAAGTACCACTGCTCTCACAGAGCTTCAAAAACATGGCATTAATCTGAGAAAGGTAAAAGCAAAATCAGGGGAGAGGATTCAGTGCATCCACATCACTATGACTGGCTTCTTGCACTGTAAATCTGTTATTTCCCACCTTTCATGTCCAAAGTCAGTCTGCAAATTGACCTTAATGTGTTAAACTGGTGAAAATGACTGGAATAATTAGAAAGAAATTCAGCTACTCAGACATCACCACTTTTAGTCACATACAAATCAAAATGAACTTACTTGAAATGATGATCTGCGAGTCAGAGCTTGTTTAAATGAAAGTTTAACGACAAAAAGTCAAACAGTAGTTAGTAGTAACAAATAAAAGATATACGAAATTTGCTTTTCATTGTATTCTTGTAATTATTATTTGTGAAGCAATGTAACTTTGCTTGAAAAAGTATGTTAATACAAGCACAATAAGTATTATAGTATTGATGACTTCATAGTGAGTGTACTATAAACCATCATATCCCTCAAAATTCTGTTCACTATAAAAACTTCATAACACACAAAAAACGCATTTATAAACGCATTTATATTTACTTTTATATATATATAAAAGTTTGCTGTTGTTAAGATTGTTTTGTCTTTAATGCTCAACTACATTTATTTTGCCAAAACACAGTTAAAACACTAATAACTTTTTTATTTATTTATTTTTTTTAACAATATAAAAGTATCAATTTAATATATCCTTGCTGAATAAAAGCAGTAATTTGGCTTTGCTTAAACCATTTATGACCCTTATCCAAAAAAACAACACAGTTTAAGATGTTTAAATGGCCTAAAACATTCTCAGGGTATTAAGCATAAGGTAAATGTCCTGTTGAAAAAAACAGCATATGCTGGTTAGGTATGTTTTGAAGCATGACAGCTGAATTGAGCTGGTTTAAGCTGGTCCTTAGTTGGTCAATGAGTTGGTTTAAATTATGAGCTGGTCCTGAGAAGGAGCTACCTGCTTAGGACCAGCTTTGGGCCAGCTTAAACCAGCTGTCATTCTTCAAAACATACCAGCATATGCTGTTGATGCTTCATTTGTCTCTAACCCAAAAACAGTGAAAACATCAAATGAAACTGGAGTGTGAATTTACATTTGACTAAAAAACCCAAACAAAGGGTTTGCTTCTTCATTTCAGAAGTCCACCAACCACCGTTGCTTTGCTGCCCTCCACCTCTCCAGACCACTCAAGGCAGAAGAAGCATTGAGCTCCTCAGCCTGAATGATTTCAACATATAAACTTGACACCGGTCATGATAAACTCCCATAATAAAGCTAGAGGAAGGGTATCACTGGGTTGCTCGTCACCATAGTTACAATATTCCAGCACAATTACAGCTCCCCCTGTGTCTCTCCCTCTATTTTATGTGATCTCTTTAAACAGCAGTAAGGAAGAGAAAAACCCTCCATGGACCTCCGGGCATTTGAAAAAAAAAAATGTTAGAAAGAAGGAGAGAACGAAAGGAGTAGAGAGAGAGAGAGAAAGGGTGCAGGGATAATTTTACATTACATATTATTCTTTTTTTTATAATCCATTTTATTCAGTGAACATCTAAATTTGTGCAATTAATGTCTTATTGTCTTTTCATCATTCACTTCAGATTCTGTTAAACATGACTGGTACTTCATGGCCTGGGTAATGATGTTAGTCCTAACAGTCATGCCGGGGTTGCATGCCGACAAAGCGTTCTTCAACTGAACCGAATTGAGAGGGTGAGCAAAAGAGAGTGAGAGAAAAAAAAGAAAGAATAAAAAGACAGAGGCCAGTACAGAGAGAATAACATTAACGTAACAAACCCAGTCTGGCGTTATTATGATTGTAGGCTTCCATTTTAAACAGGCTGTGCTATAAGCCAGGTGTAGCTAGATTGAGTGCAACTGATGACAGATGAAGCTACCTTAAACAGGACTATTCCTCACAGACAGGAGTAAACAAAACTAATACTTCCAGTTCCTGGCAATGAAAAGACAAATCCTTACTGCTTCAAGGGATAGTTCACCCAAAAATGAAAAGTCTGTCATCATTTACTCATCATCATGCCATCCCTAACCTGTTTGACTTTCTTTCTTCTATAAAACACAAAAGGAGACTTTATGAATATGTGTTGCTTGCATTTTTTCATGCAGTTACAATCAAAGTTGACTAAAGCTTCAAAAAAAGTGTCTTCTGAAGTCATATGATACAGTAGGTTTGTGTGACTGAAGTTTAAAGGGATAGTCCACATAAAAATTAACATAGTTTTGGTTCCATTTACATCCAATGTATTTTTGTATTTCTTCACACAATGCATGTCAATGGGAACCGAAACTGTATGGTTGCCAACATTTTTCAAAATATCTTCCAGAGTTAAAAAAGTCATACAGATTTGTAACAACATAAGGGGAGTAAATTATGACGGTTTATGAGAGAAGTAACAATGTCTGATCCAGTAATGAATCCTTTTTTTTATAATCAAATCTTTTGAATGAATTGATACAGAATGATTTGGATTGATTTGTTTCTTGTGTTCAACTCACCGATCAAAGATCTGGTCACAGTGGTGAAGAGTGATTAACAGCATAAATAAATAAAACTAAATAAGTGACTAGATACAGTAGTCAACATTTGAAGTGGATCAAATAAAAGTTGTCCAAAGACAAGAATGCATTTTGGTTTTAGGTTTTAGGACAACTTTGATGAAAGGTTTTGTCTTCAAATGTTGACTAGTATATATATATATATATATATATATATATATATATATATATACTAATGTTAATATATATATATATATATATATATATATATATATATATATATATACTAATGTTAATATATATATATATATATATATATATATATATATATATATATATATATATATATATATATATATATATATATATATATATATATATATACTAATGTTAATATATATATATATATATATATATATATTAACATTTTCCATTCTATATTCCATTCATACATTATTTAGAGTGAAAAGTATTGAACATCATAGACATTGATTGATTTGTAGAGTGTGTTTTCTTTTTATATATATGTGTTATTTTGATACTTTTATTTCCGTTTTGATGTACTCTTTTCCACGTGTGCCATTTTGCCATGTGCTAATGAAGTGAAATGTATTCTGAATAGGTGGAGCTATAACGTGACTGAACTTTCCATTTGTCTCCTACTGCTCTGTGTGCAGGTCAATATTTCTTTATCATATAGTGTTTACGAATTTACTCTGCTTATTCAGTTGTGCATTTTCTGTATTTTTATGTAAAGGTTTTGTGCTAACTGTGTTTTGTAAAGCACTTAATTCATGGTTTTACTAAGAAATTGCACATTTTAATTAACTTTTCAAACATACAGAGTTCCATAAAATGGATGATGTAAGCTGTGTAATTTATGTACCTTATTTTATCCATTACTTTGTATTTAGTTTTTCTATTCATGTTATTCATGCTTGATTTAAAATGTCTTATACGATCACAAAGCAATAAGTTTTATAAGAAAAAGACAGAAGGAAAAGACAACATTGCATTGTTTAGAAAAAAAAAAAACCCATCTGTTTAATTGTCATGGAGAAATTGACATATTTCAGATTCCTGTATTATTTTTGTCTGTTTTGTTTAGAACACCATACTGTTTACTGTTATATTAAAGGGGTCCTATTATGCTTTTTCACTTTTTGAATTTTAGTCAGTGTGTAGGTTTGGGCATAAAACGATCTACAAAGTTACAAATCTCAAAGTCCACTCCAAAGGGAGATATTTCTTTTTAAAAAAATCCCTTTTCAAGAACTACAACGAACGGCTCGTTTGGACTACGAAGTTGTTTTCCTGTATTTGTGACATCACAAAGTGGCCCATTAGAATATCATTAAAATAAATCCCACCTCCGGAAATTCGAATGCACCTTCGAATCCCAAAACCCGGTGCGGTTGTTTTTATATCACTGTATTTCTGAAGGAAACCGACTGTCTTAAGAAAATTTTGGATGTCATTTTCATTTCATCTTGCATGTAATGTCTGATAAAGCAGTGTTTGTGAGCGGAGCTCTGCTTTGTGTACAGCGTTACCGGAGAAACCTCGATCTCTCCCGCTCCGACAACGCCTCCTGCTGGCAGAGAATGAATTTGCATATATGCCACCACAAATAGTGTAACTCTGTGGGACTATGGTATAAATAAATTCAACTGTATAACAGTTTCACTGCAATTCAAGTTATAATGTTAGAATTAAAGAACAATAAACATAATACATATTACCGTTGCACTTATCCGTACATAGTAAATGCAGTTAATTTTAAGCTGTTGTTGACATCCTAAAACGTGATTTAGCAAAAAAAAAAAAAAAACAACAACAATAATGTTTCCATTTTAATATGTCTTGCAATATCCGTGCATGCAAAGGTTCTGTGCGATCCTTTTGTTCAATATTCTCAGGGTCTGAATCCAGCTCAAATTGATATGGCAATATTGACGACCTTGCTGCTTTGGCAAGGGGCAGGGCAGTACTGAAACGCTGTCTAAGCTGTTCGCCAATCACAAAGCACTGGGACAGCTAACCAATCACAACACATTTCGTTTTTCGGAAGGCGGGCCTTCAAACCCGGAACTAATCGAGCCGTTTGTGCCAGGTTGGGGAGAAAGGTATTGTAATAATGTAAATTATGGGAAAAATAATGCGATTTTCGAACCACCAAGCATGAGAGGATGTTCTTGGACACCCCCAAAACAAAATCAAGACTTTGTAAAAGAGCATAATAGGACCCCTTTAAGTGCAGCAGAGCTATGGAGAACTGCTGTGGGTGGAACTATAACGTGACTGAACTTTCCATTTGTCTCCTACTGCTCTGTGTGCAGGCATCAAATAAATTCTAACATCATCCATGTCCAGACTGTGAGTGCTGATGAAGGGTGGGACAAACCGGGTCAGATAAAGACAAGAAGGTCACGCATACACAGTAGTATGCACTGATACACTGGGACTGTCTGAGGAGAACTTTTTGCTCAGTTCAACCCGTTTCTCATTAAGCAGAGTGAATGTATCTAAGGGGAAGAATTCACATGAGGGTTAAAGTGAGATGAAAGCAGGCAGTACTACTCCTCTGTCACTCTCTTTTTTCTGGTCTGTGCTGAAAGCTAGCAGTAGATCAGCAGTGTTGCTGTGGTTTGTTTGCGGCGGGATTTGGAGACCTGTAGACAGAGCACACACGGGGGAGCAAGCGTGTGTTTGCTCTTGTGTCTGGAAACCTGTGTGTGTAATGCTGGACTATGCAGTTTTGATGGCAGATTAGTGAAGTCTGAGCCCAGAGGTGGGCAGACAAAAGCTGACCTGCGTTTAATGAGATCTTCCAACAACAGAGCAAGCGGTGGGCAGAAAGTGTGTGTGTGTTTGTGCTCGTTTGTTTGATGACTGAATGCTCCCTCTTGCTCTCGACGAGCCCTTAGTAAATATTTACTCTCATTTGAGTCTGTAATCTCAGCCGTGTCTCAGAGTAGAGTCTACTTGCTCTCGTTCTCCTGATACACTCACTCCATCTCTATTATTCCCCCTTGATATTTCTTTATTTCTGTAGTTTTGCTTTGCCAGACCTCACTAGGACTGCTGTTTCTTGGTTCTAGTCAAACTGCCAGGTAAAAGTGAGAAATGACTTTCGCATGAGGAAATTCTCAGATTCAACCGTGATGACAACAGCTCTGAAATGGTAGCGGTCCTTGAGGATATTTTGTACTGGTCATTTTTGTGGTCAAATTAAAGTCTTTACTGCACCGAATATTTAATAATTTCAGCCAAAAATGAAAATTCTGTCTGTATGACTAGCCTGTATGACTATCATTGTTGTGTTGGAAAATTTACAGACAGATTTGAGTTTAAGAATGAAGTATAAAGTTGTGATGAACAAACCAAAATTTACACCTTAATCACAGATTATCTTCCCCTTCAGTGAGAGAAATTTATATGTATTAATTGAACTGATACTTAGAAAAGATAAAAGCAACAGAAGCCTGTAAATTATATTATCTGTTAAAAGTTACTATGAGACAATAATATGCCTACGTTGTTTTAAGTCCTGTCTACTTTCTGTGTTACAAAAGCAAATCAAATACTCTCACCCTCATGTTGCTCTAAAACAAAATGACGCTTTCATACAAAATTCAAGGTGACCCTTACGAAAATTAACCATGGTTTTACTACTAATAAAACAACAACAAAAAAAAATTCTTATCAAGCTAACATTTATTTTATCACTATTCTTGCTAAATTTTACCGTCACAAAGTATCAAAGAAAATAAATTCTTATTTTCAAGAGGGATGTTAATATATATTTGAATTCTTAAAAGAAGTCTAAAAATTCAATTACTTTTAAAGACTCTTTGGTGGTGTAGTAATATGCTTTAGTTCGTTTCAAAATTTCATGTATTGTAACACTTAGTATATTTTGTTATTGTCTGTTTGATTGTAAATGTTGTGTTCTTTGTTTCCACAATTGCCCCCACGTTGAGTCTTTATAAGACTGTACTGTATATGAATATATCCTTAAAATCCCTAAATTATAACATAACAATGGTGTCATTTTTGAGATTTCTTTGATATTTTATAAATTAATATTTAGCAAAGAAGAGAGAATTCTGTAAATGAATAGTGGTTCATTTTCCTGAACTGCCAAAAGCCTTTCCAAACCATGAGATTTTTACAGGAAGTTCCTTTACCAATGGCATCAGGATGGGGTTATGAGAGTTGAACCAGTCTGTCAGATAGGGAGGGGCATCGGAAGATACTACTGCTCAATTTAAAATGAGAAATGGATGAACACCTCGTCTGCTGGGTCTCATTATAACCCTGCCTTGTGACAGACACCACATTACCGCATCGAAAGAGACCCTTTAAAAAGGGGGGATTTATTTTGTGGAATGAATTACCAAGTATAATTAAAGCTTTAATCTCCTTTTTCCCCTCAACAAAACAATTTTGTACGAACCCAGAGAAGCAATCCAAAATTAATTTACCGCACCAGTGATTAGTATTAATGCTTTGCCATTTTTTTTTCCTCTTCCGTCGCTTGGCTCTCTCTTGCGCCGAGCTCAGATGAAAGGATATAGCCTGTTGTTACATGCGATATTCATGTGTAATTAACACAAGTCTTGCAGAGCACAGGGGGCAAGCTAGCATGTACTCTTAATAGCTTTCATCCTGGGAACGGCAGCTTTTGTCTCCCGCTGGCAGGGTTAGGGTAGTGTCTAAAACTTTGCTCGTCAAGCCTGTCAGTCATAATGTAAGGCCAGACTGAACCAACTCTTCCACCAGGCCATGAATTGATGATTTCTACATAGGCAAAGGTGACAGCGGGTTTAGATGATTGGATGAAAAATTACATATGGAGCTTTTTTTTTTTTTTTTTTTGCAGGAAGGAATGAAGAAATGTCAAGATGCTTGAACTGCCCCTTGGGTCTTTATTCTGCTATTTGTTTGTAGCATTTTGCCATGTTTAAACTTGTATTTGTGAAGGTGTGTGTGCTCAAGTATGATTGGATTTTTTTTTTAATGGTACCAAACCTGGATCATGCAGGATTGCATTTCAAAGCAGCTAAAAGTTCGACATCTTTCTTTGAAAACAAATAAAAATACTGGCATTTGAAAGAGACAAAGAGCTTAAAAATAAAAGCTTTGTGCCTCTTTCTATTGTTCTTCCAGAGCAATCTTCTTATTTGTTCCTTTTCCAAGAGGTTCCTCTGGTGACCTCCAGACGAGGTGTAAAGTCTTCTTTGATTGGACGAGACCTTCCATAGCCTGTGTAATGAGGGAATGACAAAGTACTGAACCATGGGATCAATGCTGGAGGTGGAAAGCTGTTCGTTAGCGTAGGTATGTGAACATCTTTGTGCTGTTTTGTAGGGTGCGAGTGGGATCGATGGTGCGTTTGCTTTGTGTAGGTAAATGATCATTGTGGAGATGGACAGGACCACTTTGTCTTGTGGCCCTAAGGGAACAAAAGACAAATTGGCCTAGAACTCCCATCATCCCTTTCACTCTCAATTCTACAACTTAACTCTGGCAGTGATATATACGGAGGAGCTACAACGGCAAATCGGGTCAAATAATTTCCAGCAGCTCTTATAGAAACTCAAAGGTTACTTTTAAATGGCATTTATTTCCAGTCAGTCATTGTTAATATTTGATTTGCTGTACCAACACTTTTAGTAGCAAATGTCTGAAAAAGGAGAGAAGGGACATAATAGAACTTAAAGACATACACGCTTGATATTTGGACAAAAGGTGTCTAATTTATGTTGTACATTATACCTGTTGTTGTTCTGGTCCTTGAATTTGGTCATGTGCTTGTGCTATCCAAACAGACTCTGTATGTGTATTAGTAGTGTGAATTTTTCAATGACACATTCTGCAGTTTACATAATTGCACCAGTAGGTGGCGCCAAATGACTGTCTATGAGTGAGTCATTTGAATCATACACTCATCTGATTCTTTGAAACACAATGATTCATTCAGGAACTAAACATTCCACCATCTTTATGAGTGAGTCATTAAATCATTCATTGATCCTGATCCATTCCATCTCTTAATGAACGAGCCATTAACTTGCTTGTTTTTTGTAAAACACTGAAATACAATAATAATAATAAAAAAAAGAATAAAAAATGAGTGCAGAAGTCTGTCTCCCAATATGAAAACATTAAGTAAGGTATTCAGACACCTTTATCTGAGCATTATATTTAAATGTCATGTGTTATATTTAAATCAGCATAAGTTTATAAAATTTATTTTGTGCATCTTTGACTATAATAAATAGTGAAAACAATGAAAAATATCTGGATTTACGTGTGACACTATCTATAACTTATGAATGTTTTATGTTGCCTGCTAGTTCAATAACAGTAGGCTTCTTTTGAAAAACATGCCATAGAGACTAAATACACATTATATGCTACTAAACCATCCTATATCTGATAAAATAAGACAAATGAACAATGAGTATGACTGAGCAAACAGATTTGAGTATTTCAGTGAGCTGTGATAAACGTACATTCGACTATAATATAAACTATGTTCAGTGTACATGCAGAGTAAATACCCTCATAATTCAGATGCATCATAAATATGCCAAGCTCAGAGATTTGAGTCTCTGTTATTGAAGAAAGAAATATTTATTTATAACCATATTAATCATGATAGTAATAATAATAATCATAATCATAATAATATAATGATTTCATTAATAAACAGTACTGGTTGTTTGAAGCACATTGGATGCATACAGAAAGAAAACTGAAATTTAGAGTACAGATCCAGGACAGCAGAAGTTTCGTCATTTCATTTTAAATAGAATACTTTATATTGGTTTCTTTTTTTTTTCTTTAGTTTTTTTTTTCACGCTTATGTATTTGGAACGACTTCAAAATTTGAAAAAGAATGAAAGAAAATGAAAACAAACAAAAGAAAACCCCAAATGATAGATTTGTTGTTGCGTGTTGCACATGAAGAGAACCTTTAATATAATACATTTTATATTGAGATGACAGAGGAAGTAGCTTTTGTATATTTTCAGTAGAAAACAAACGGGCTAGAAGCACACACACACCATACACACTACATGGAGGGTAACTATCACTGAGACAACTAACTTGACTTTCATTCAGACTCTTGTGCTTCGGGGATCTGGCAATGACGATGAGGAAAATCATGTTGGCAGGAGTTCGTTTTTTCCTTTTTTGTGTTGGGAAAAGCAATTGCCAAGATAAGTTTGTCATTTCCATTGGCTTGACTGTGTTTGAATGAAGTTCAAGGGAACTGTGCAGACACAGGTGAGCTGCATAGCTGATCTCACACCTGCCCTAATATCTAGAGCAGACGACCAGTGTAGATTTGAAGGACGTTTTGGATGGAGGAACAAGTGGCAGATACATGCGCTTGAGTTTCATCGTAGTTCTGACAATAGACTATAAGCAGACTACAGTTTGCATTGGTTCTCTGCTTTGGGTCGAGGAAGACGGCGAATGACTTTGGTGCTCAGGTTAATGGGCTGAAACAGAGAGAAGAGGGAAGACAACAAGCCAAAGAATACAGTGCAAAAGCTGACACATACCTCACAGCAGGGTCGAAAAAACCAGGACATGTAAACAAGTAATGTCTCGTACGGACTAAAGCAAAGAAATAAACCCAGAGGTCTCGGATCTCTGTAGAATTGACATCTTTTTGTTAGGTTGTTCAGTCACAATCTCTTCCAGAGCAGAATCCGCCACTCGGTTTTTAGAGTCCCTGAAACAACACGTCTTCACCGAAGTTCCCGTCGCTATCTGACCCGGCGAACTGTTTTCCACGATCCTTCGGGTAACAAAATAGTACAGTCGCTGAGATAGGAGTCACCAGCTTTGTAGAAAATAACGTTTTGTTCTGAGAGGAAAAATGCAGCAAGGAAGAGTAACATCATTATCTATGGAAGGGAACACATCAGTTCTGTCATGTAACACCTGAGTCCGAGGAAGCGCATGATTTTGCAAAGCTTGGGAATGCTGTCTGTTGAGGTGGGCTATCTGTTAAATGTACCATTCCTTCTCACTACACACTGTAAAAAGCATGAAATCGTGCAGTTGTTATTTCATAGACGTGTTTCTTTCTGATCTGGCCCACTCGCTTTCACCGGTATAGCCTAATGTAGTCAGGTTGATTCAGTCCTGTTAAATATGAAAATGCTGACCTGAATAAAACCGGTAAATTTAGATGTTATTAAAAAAAGCACGTTTTTTTTTTTTTTTTAAACACTGCAATTCTTTCCCAGGATAACATACTGCCGATTTAACAACATCGATTATAGAGTGACACCTCTTTTGAACGTGGGTCAACTGTTCACCATTTGCATAAAGAAAAAACGAAACAAAGGAAAGTGGTTGTCGATAAAAACCAAAGAGCATAATTCTGCTCTGTCTCATCCAGTCGTTTTATGTCTTTTCTGCCATTGTCCTGCAGGGTCATGATAATGTCCGTCGGCCAGCTGGAGTGCTCCTGTTATAAAAGAGAGGTGTCAGCTGGACCATACAATATCTCCGTCGGGTCCGGCTTCAGAACGAAGACTCGGTATACCGTGTCCACATTTACAAAGTACTGCTTAAAAAACAAAGACATACATAAAAAGTTGAATTACATTCAATAGCTGAACCAAAGATACAGACGAACAGAAACAACGCCACACAAGTGAAAATCTCTCAGTACTTGCATAAATTGCCGCCAAAAAGAAACCTGGACCACCATCGAGAAACAAAAAAAGGTACAATCCTTTTTGAAGGGTCGCAAAGTCACAAATAGATATATCCATATATAAATGTTTTTCATACTGGTAATACAATAATACAACATTATTAAATGGCTACAATCGACGTTTGACCACGCTGAGCAGCATGTAATTAGTACAACGTTTAAATATATAAGGATGTGTCACTGAAATGGAGTTCATTAGAAGTATAAAGTTAATCGATTTTTAATAAAACTTTGCTCGCAACCCTATGACTAAACTGGCACGTCGTTTTCCACCTCGCAGCGGGCAGAACCCATTTTCAAGATGGATAGTGAAACTCCCGTGACAATACCGAGAAGACAGCTCCAATTTTCTTAATTTGTAGCCTCATGACACCACATACAAAAGTGTTTACTACACAGCACGGCCACCTCCACAACACTACAATGAAATGCTTTTTGGTAGCCCTGGGCTCCGGGGCCGCCGCGACCCAACACGACTCTATAAAGCCCCCTTCCGCTCGCACACAAGAACGCACGCACGCAACACGCACACATCCCAGTAAAACCTGCCGGCGGGCCATTTCGTATTGTGCTACAAACAACAGCGGGATGACAGTGTGTTCCCTACTTTAGACCGACTGGGCTCTGGTGGTTTATTTACAGTGTCTTCTCTCGCCCCGTTCCATGCGACACCTGAATAGCGACCTGATGTACTGAAATTTGGAGTCCCATGCAAGTTTGTCTGCCTAGATCTAGACGGGATGAATAACAGCTCCCTGTGTTCGCGACTAAAGGCCTTTTCCCCCGAGGAAGCGATGCAGTTCAACCCACGACAAAAACCTACTGATGGAAGACCCAGCTGTGCCATATATTCAAAGGCTTTGGATGAAGAGGGGCCACATGGAATCGTGTCTGGTGGGTCTTCAGCCTCTCTGCCCGGCCTCCTTGAGCCTCCTAGTGCAGGCCGGACAAGGAGGTCTGCGGTGGGAGGGGGGTGGGGGGTGTGAAGGACCAACATGTACACCCCCCATCCCCCCTCCTACAGCACTAATTCATCACTCTGTTGCTAGTTTTGTATTATTTTTTTTCTTCGCTTTTTTTTTTTTGTAACATATTTATACATACATATATATCGCTATATAGATATATACACTCATCTTTTTCATCTTTTTGAAACCATAAACTTAAAAAAGTTTAGAAAAATAAAAAGTTTTATGACGACCTCTCCTCTTCTCCTCCACCCCGAAAGGCTGTCCCAGGTGAAAGCTAAGCCCTCTTTTCATCCACAGCTTGGCTGCGTCAGTCTCGCGTCCCCACAGAGATATATAATGCCTTCTCCTGACAGCCTCGGTGTAAGGATTTCCTCTTAACTTCTTTTTGTATGTTTTTTTTTCATTGACACTTTTCTTCCTTCATCCTTTTTGTTCCTTTTTAGCTGATGCTCTTCTCTATTGTCTTCTTTCTTTATATTTACTAGAAATGCAGAGGAAATAGAGAAAAAATGAGTTAATCTGCAATGTATGCTGCTGAGGTGCATGCAGACTGTCTTTAACATGCACATACAGTGGGGTTCAAAAGTCTGAGACCATTAGTGAAATTGCTTGTGTTTTGCATTTTAATAATTTCATACATTTCCATTCAACATTTTAAGCATGGCAATTTGAAGAAAAAAAAAATCAACTGAATGATTCATATTCATATGAAACATAATGAAACATAACATAAAAATAACATCATTTTCAATTACAAATTTTCTACTTCAAATTATATTATCAGCATAATGATCAACAGAAAATAACAACAATAAAAATTATAATTTAAAACTTTTTTCCATTACAATTTTTCTATTCCAAATTATATTATCAGTGTAATGATTTGAAGGAAATCCTATGAAATAACACTAATACTAATAATATTAATACTAATTACTACTTACTAATATAATACTACTAATAATATTTAATAAATAGATAGATAGATAGAAACTTTACATTACAAATTATAAGCACATTCAGCGAAAATCAAAAATAAATTCCTATGTATGTAAAGAGGTCACATGATCAGTGTCACAATAAATACTGCAGAATCTGAAATATTGATTTCACATCATAATTTACAATTTAATCATAAATGTTTGTTTTACTTTTTTTAAATTTTTTTTCCTCTAAATCCTGAAACTTAGTTTCCAGGTTTAAATTAGATTCTGAATCCCAGATCTTCAATGTGATCTCAGACTTTTGGACTTACATGATCTAAAAGAAACTAATTACACAATAAAAATGCAAATCATGCAGAAGGAAAATATATTCTGATTACATTATCTTCCATGCACCGACTCAATATCAGAAACAATCCTTGGGTGTAACGCTAAACACACATTGTGGAATTATCCCCCAAATCCCAGATTAGAGTAACTGAAGTGAAAAGAGGGCTCAGCAGGGGGAGCCTCTGCTAAATTTTTGCATAATGAGTGAAGTGGATTGATCAGAGGCTCGGTGATATCAGTGCAGTCTGAGGAGGATGTTCAACACCGAGCTGAAAAGACGTCCACCGGACAGGAAGAGAAAAGCGGAGAGAGAGGAGGAGGAAGAGGAGGAGATTCTGGGGTATCCTGGGGGCTCTCATCCTGACAGAAGCTCTCTAATTCAGGGAGATGTGGTGCCGTGTGGAGGAGCCTCAGAAGAGGGAGTGGGCTGACTTTAATTTTAACATGACTTTGTAGTTCTTCACCCATCCCTGGAGGAGCACACAGATGTGCTCCGGCATACTGATCATGCCCAATGATGGGCCTCTGTTCTCTGCTTGGGGCGTAATATCTCTGGAACAGACATGGGAGGCTCCTCAAGTTTTTGCTCGACAAACATGAACAGAAATCGACTGAGGGAGACGTAAAACTGTTGGTGGGCAGCCATGTCGATGGAAGCCAAACACGCTTGTAACATGATACATGCTAAGCCTCCTTTTCAACATCCAAGTGCTATCGACTATGTAAGCCACAAAACGGACAGCTACTGCAGGCAATAAAATAAAATTTTTACAAATAAATAAATATATTTTATACTATATATATATATATATATATATATATATATATATATATATATATACACACATACATATAATTAAAAACAATTAAATAGCAAAACAGAAAAGACACAGTTATAATTTTCCTTTTATTTAGACACAAAAATCGCCAAGTATTACTTATTTGTATTTTATGTACATAGCTTTAACTACTGAATCTTGAAGTCCAAAAACAAATGGTACCAGTTGGATTTTAACAGATGAGGGGATTCATATAAGCTGAAAATTTCACAATGTAAGCCTACATGAAAATGACAGCAAGTACACATTTAATACTACAGGTTATACATATAAAAGATGACTGCGATATGTGCTCACATATATTTATATATAGTATTATGTACAAAGAATACAGTTTTTGCTTAATTTTTTTTAAAAACATTTTTTAAAAATCCCCTGACAGAAGAAAATTGCACAATGAAACAGCATATGGAATAGACACAATTTTAAATGACAGAAAGTTAATGAGGTAATAGCAGATATAATATTAAATTGCGTTATTGTCCGGTGTGACCCAGTTTGCGTCTATTATTGACACAATTCTATGCTAGTTAAGCTGCTGCATTAAGCACGTAAAATAAACAATTATATTACATTATTAACTTCTATGTAATGTTTCAATAAATAAATAAATAAATGCAATACAAAATAGTTTTTTAGCTTATACTCCATTCTGTTTGCACCCTAAAACAGACCTCTCAGTAAATTAACATTTGTGCCATCAAATTGAGAGAGATGAAAATCTGCTGCTATGTGGACTGGCCCCTGGCCCAGGATGCCATCTTACAAATCACTGCATTAACAGAGCTAATTAAACAGGCAATCTTTTAATGGCCCACTGCGGCGTCCATGCAAGACGGAGACTTCCATCTTGTCAATCTGCTAGCTCACACATTCGTTTAGATGACTGCAAACTGTCTCCTCAGCAGTCATTTCGTGCTCAGCACGGTGTTTTCTCTCTCTGCCTAAATGCTGGAATTAAATAAATGGGTGATTGAGTCCTAATATAGTCGCTTGATTAGTTTAATTGTCTGAAATAGAGATGGAAATGCCTTAGTCAAGAATATGGTAGTCTTTTGCATGAATTAGCTCAATCAGATTCATATACAATTCTGCATAGATATTTAACAAGAGGAAACGTGGTTTATACGGTTTTAGGATTAACTAAACGTGTGGCTGGAAGCACCGAACACAATGTGTATTTGATTTCAAAAAGGCTCATAAACGAGCGCTCCTCAGAAAATGTGAATGCAACAAAGTCAATTAAAATTGTGTCTCCTACATAAATGAAACTGAGGTCAGAGGGCAGTGTAAATACCTTCCCGATGTATGGAAAAAGGACATAAATTTAAATAGCTAACACACAGCACAGAGTTATTGACTCACATCTGGACATAATATGCTCTCTCCTCTCCTCAGAAAAGGTATAAACAATTTTGCTTTAAAGCCTATTATATTCTATTATATAAAAATGCCACCATATAATATTCTTAAGGGTGCATAATAAGTTTACAAAAGAAAGGACTTTGTACTTTGTATGTTTAACACACAATGGCAATGTTTTAAAATGCCTCACCTGTCTTGTTTTTCATTTTTCAACTGATAAACACCAACAACACATTGTTCAAAGTCAGACATGATAAAAATGTAAAGACAAATAAGCTTGAATAGAGAAAATAAAATCACAATGTTATTTACAGTGCATGTTAATTCTTTTGAGCAACACTTAAGTATTCCATTTCCACAGAGTAGATTTTAGCTTTTGCATTTTGTCGTTTCAAACCTGTATAAGTTTCTTTCTTCTGCTGAACTCACAAGAAGATATTTTGAAGAATGTTTGTAACCAAACAGTTGCCGGTAGCCATTGACTTCCACAGCATTTTTTTCCTATGGAAATCAATGGCTACCGGCAACTACTACCAACATTCTTCAAAATATCTTCTTTCGTGTTCAACAAGAAAGAAATTCAAAACAACTTTTCATTATTTCTGTATGAACTATACCGTTAAAGTCGTTTGCTGTGGCAACTGCACAGTTTTAGCCACTGTACAGCTCCCTAAAATAATTTTATTTTTTTTGCCTTTTTCTTAGTGCCAAGTGAGCCGCATGCTGCACAGGGGAGCAAGGACACATTTGTTTAGGTGAAATATTATGTTGCGCTGTAGATTTCTCCCTACAAAGGTGGAAAAAAAGCAATGCATCTAATCTATGTTTTACAATAGGCTGCTGTGATTTCACACTCACGGGAGAATGGTGTGTCTGGAGAGGCAGCCACAACATCTATGGTAATAGACTGAGCAGAACGGCTGTGCCACGCGCCTGGCTGGCCTAGTGTATCTCCAAATGAGATCAGTGGTTATTGACTCAATGCTGTTATCTTTAATCTGTGGAGTAAATTACTTTGGTTGCTGCCTCTCTACCCAGGTTTCTTTCCCCTTCTTCTATAACTGCACCCTTACAATTCCATTTGAGGGGTGCAGGCTGCTATTTACTGGGCCGCGTGTGTGTGTGAGTGTGAGACACGAGGACATGATCAACGCCCTGAGGAACCAGGAAACGAGGGAGGCCCTATTTCACTGGGAGGATTACTGCCACCCCCAACTCTTTCTTTCTCATTCTTCCTCTCTCTCGTCTCTAAAGGCCTGGCATGTCTTATCACAGGTTCTGTATAAAGTGCTGGGCCTCAGGGGAATGTCACCTTGGGGGAAAATCTCTCACCTTATCGCAAGGCCGTAACCATGTGTTGAACATTAGGGGGTACCAATTATATCTAATATATATATATATATATATATATACACAGTATAGATCTATCTATCTATCTATCTATCTATCTATCTATCTATCTATCTATCTATCTATCTATATATATAAATATATATGCTTTAATTGACGCACGCACAGACATTATTACTCGCTCCTCACAGAAACTTGTCAACACTACCCCGTGACTTTTATTGTAATAAAATAGTTTCCATACTGAATCGCTACATTATATTACATACATTCATTTCTAATTATTGGGGGGGACTTGTCAAGATTGAGAGCTTTTAAACCTCATTTTTTACATCTTCCAAAAAAGTCAAATACAGGTCAACTTTTTATTTTTTTTTGGTTAATTAATGTCTGGGTGAATATATTTGTATCATATTTATCAAAACTACATATATACAGCCATTCAAAACGTTTGTAATGTAATAATTAAATTAGTGCTGTCAAACGATTAATCGTGATTAATCACTTTAATGTTTCAGATCATCAAACAAATTTAAATATTAATCAAAGATAACACAAGTAAACACAACATGCAGTTTTTAAATGAAGTTTTTTATTATGAAGGGAAAACAAAATCCAAACCCACATGGCCCTGTGTGAAAAAGTGTTTGCCCCCTAAACCTAATAACTGGTTGGGCCACCCTTAGCAGCAACAACTGCAATCAAGCGTTTGCGATAACTTGCAATGAGTCTGTTACAGCGCTGTGGAGGAATTTTGGCCCACTCATCTTTGCAGAATTGTTGTAATTCAGCCACATTGGAGGGTTTTCGAGCATGAACCGCCTTTTTAAGGTCATGCCACAGCATCTCAATAGGATTCAGGTCAGGATTTTGACTAGGCCACTCCAAAGTCTTCATTTTGTTTTTCTTCAGCCATTCAGAGGTGGACTTGCTGGTGTGTTTTGGATCATTATCCTGCTTCAGAACCCAAGTTCGCTTCAGCTTGAGGTCACCAACAGATGGCCGGACATTGTCCTTCAGGATTTTTTGGTAGACAGCAGAATTCATGGTTCCGTTTATCACAGCAAGTCTTCCAGGTCCTGAAGCAGCAAAACAGCCCCAGACTATCACACTACCACCACCATATTTTACTGTTGGTATGATGTTCTTTTTCTGAAATGCTGTGTTACTTTTATGCCAGATGTAATGGGACACACACCTTCCAAAATGTTCAACTTTTTTTCTCGTCAGTCCACAGAGTATTTTCCCAAAAGTCTTGGGGATCATCAAGATGTTTTCTGGCAAAACTGAGACGAGCGGGGGGCAAACACTTTTTCACACAGGGCCATGTGGGTTTGGATTTTGTTTTCCCTTCATAAAAAAAACCTTCATTTAAAAACTGCATGTTGTGTTTACTTGTGTTATATATGATTAATATTTAAATTTGTTTGATGATCTGAAACATTAAAGTGTGACAAACATGCAAAAAAGTAAAAAATCAGGAAGGGGGCAAACAATTTTTTACACCACTGTAAATACACACACATGCATGTATATATTTCAGAAAAATATGTTGTTTATATATATTAAATATATTTATTTATAATATAAATTATATGAATATACTGTAAATATAGACATGTAAATATTTTCAAAATATATACTGTATGTGTGTGTATTTATATATACATAATAAATATACACAGCACACATATATTATGTAAACAAAAACATTTATTTTGGATACGATTAATCTCGATTAATCATTTGACAGCACTAAATTAAATAAAATAATATTTCACAATATCACTGTTTTACTGTATTTTGATTAAATAAATGCTTGGTGCACATTAGAGACTTACAAAAAAAAAAAAAAAACTTTACCAACCCCAAACTTTTGAACAGTTTGAATATATATTTGTGTGAAAATATATTTATAGAAATTTATTATTAATGAATTATTTTCAGATTTTTGTCTCTTTCCTAATTGTTTCCCCACACTATATCTTAAATCTTCCCAATCCTATTAGGAAGTCTTAGGCTGGCCTCCCCTTCACATACATTTTGGACTTGACCAATAATTTCCCAAAGATCTATGACTAGTTCGCATACTCTCAGCACTTAACACGTAACTCAACAGCAAATCAATACTGGAACATGTTGTTCAGAACATGATAACCGGTAGGCTACTCTCAGTTTCCCAAGGGATGAGAGATGCTTTGTGTTTTTTAAATTTATTTTCAGTTTATAAATACCTATAGTCTGTTATATGTTTGTATCTTTGTTAGTTAAAATTGGATTAAAAGTTATTTTTAAGCAGACTGTGTCTTCCATATTAACATAAGCATGATGGAGATTTCAGCAATGAGCGGTAATTGCTCCCCTGTCATCTCTGTTGTTGCAGTGGGATTCTGGACATCTCATCAGCTAGAGGGTGCAATAGACCGTGTAGTGGGGAAGTGTTCTCTCTTTCCACATTACTGCACTATGTTTATTTACAGAATGTGTTCTGAGCAGCAGAAGCGGCCTTGATTAAGTGTACACTCTTTATGTGACATCTAACAGATTAAAACTGAAGGAAACCTTGCTGGAGGCCTTCCTTCATGAATATTTGCTTTGATACAAGCAGACATGTTTGTATACAGGTTTAGTTAAAAACAGGAAGTTTAAAGATACATTAACATAATATAATACAAGTACTATACTGTTAGATTATGTTATTGTTAGATATTTAATTGTTATTATTGCATGTAAAAAATAAAATTAGATTTGTGTATAAGGAAACTAACCAGATATGCTGATTTTATTGCTTTGTTAAAATGAAAAAAAAAAAGCAAAAACAAAACTTAAATTATTATTATTTTTATTTCCAGTTTAATAGTAAAATAATAATAGATTATTTTTTATTTTATTTAAAAATATTATTATCATCATTATTATTATTATTATTATTATTATTATTTATGCTTTAAAAATATAATAATATATTATTTTCTTTTCTTTTTAATTAAATAATAATAATAATAATAATAATAATAATAATAATAATAATAATTATTAATAATAATAATAATAATAATAATAATAATAATAATAATAATAATAATAATAATAATAATTTATTGTATTGAAAAAAACAAAATAAAACATAAAATGCATATTTAGTCCATCTGTGGAAATGGAATACTTTTAACCAAATATAAAAAAAACTAAAAAAAACATTGACATCTAACTTGACATCAATCTCCCCAAATGACATACAATTGCAATCATACAGACAATAAAGGTTCATTGAGTTATATAACAGTACATCACAGTAAGTGAAAGAGGGTGTGAGTGACAGAGAATTACTTGAAATGCTTTATGAAGGGTCCATGTAGCTAACTATCAATTTTAACACTACTACAATATAGTATCGGTAAACAATTATAGACTCCATAAGAGAAAGCCAGAGCTTTGTAAATGATGATGTAAATGTTTATATTCATATTTCCCTTTGATATTTACTGGAGAAAAAATAGTAAGGCTATATTAGTAGTTTACAGATAGCGTATGCAAACCTTAGAGGTTTTTCTTTTCATATTTTAATAAATAGCAGTCATCGCCACTTCTAATAAGTGGGTGTTCAGTGGGGCCTTTAATGCAAAGACTGCAAAAATACGTATGCGAGTCTAGCGCTGCTGTTGTTTTGCTCAAGTTGCTCATTGCTGTGCCATTTAGTAAGGCAAATAAACTCACTTCCTGGCCTGCTCCCTGTCCACATAAATCAGCTGAGCTCATGCTCATAAATCTACGGCGCGGCTAAATGAGAAAACTCATTGGACAGCACACCTCACCCCCCCTCTGTCACTCAGCCCCTTCCCTACCGGACCACACATTTCAATACAAACAAAACAGATTCCAAACCAATTGCCAAGCAACAGAACTGCTGGATAACCGCAGGTTGATAAGAAGAGCTTTAGCCCAAATATGACTGTTCGGGGGAAGGTTCACTTATGACCCGGAGGCGTTTTGCTCTATTGAACGTAGAGGCGGTTGGGTTGTTTGTTTGTGTTTGTTTTCTTTTGTTTGTTTGTTTGTTTGGATTGATTCTCTCTCTAGTAGGGTGTGAAGCGACTGTAACCTCCTCTGTAAAGGCTAGCCTGCAACATCAAAGATGAAAAAACAAAAAGGACCCAATCAGTGTTAAATAGATTCTTTGGGGTGAACAGTGGTTGAAATTTTCTTCCCTTTCGTCTCAAGTTTGGAAAGAAATTGCGGTGTGAATTTCAACACGGATGGGTGTCAGAGTTCAGAGTTTCACGGATCAACCGGGTAACGACTAAAACAGCCCAGTGCGTTTCATCAGTTGCTCTGGATCGAACCTCTCCATCATGGCCGTCTGGCCCTCAGGTTGATCTGATTGGAGACATCTAACACACACTGCTTTCTCAGACCTCTCCTTAACCGGACCGCAGTGCCCTCCTCTGCTCTTGCCAAATACAAAAAACTTCAAAGGCTCTATGGGCCGTTCTCCTCAGCTCCGACCCTGTGTAAAATACACACGCCTTAAACGTGGCATGAATTCTGTTCTAACAGAGAGCAAAGCAAACTAATTTTTTTTTTCGAACCCTCTGAGGGGCTCATTATTAAATACTTTTTACTTGTGATCTGCTGGTCAAATATGATTTAATGATTTTCATTTCATTCTCAGCAGGCTCAGTGCAAGTACTGAGAGGAGTTCTGCTCATTTGAGTCGCAACCGGTTCGGTCCTGGCACCGCTGAGAACTCTGAGTGCCCACTTCGGCCCCCCTGCGGCCCTCGTTCGACCGGAGGAGCACCAAAGGATATTTGCTATGCCTTAACGTGGCAAATTGAAGTCTTGAGAAAGGGAGGAAAATTTGATAAAAAAAGAAAAGAAGGCAAAAAAGCAACACAGGCCACAGTTTTAATTAAGTAAATGAAGAGGAAAAAAATGGTCTTAATTAATGAAAGCTTTTAGCTAGCAGCTGCACCGGGGAATAGTACGGTTTTGAGAATCACACGGATGTCGACTTGGTAAATTCCAGTCATTTGTCTTAGGCAGAGTGTTTGTCCAATAAGCCTCATGGGCAGGGGGAGGTGGGTGCGATGGAATCTTTAATTTTTTTCTCTTTCTTTTTTCCCCGTCGTTCTTCCTCTATCTTTCGCCTTTTCTTTAATCTCCCTCGGCACGCTGCTGCATGCGCTTGATGGTCGTTAATCTTGAGAAAAGTCTCGACCAACAGCGGCAAAAAAAACAAATCATAAAGAGTTTTCTCTTTTTGTGTTCCGATAGGAGTTTGAGAATTTTTCATCTTTGATGTTAGCTGCAAAAGCTAGCTAAAAACAAACATTAACGGGACGACGATCCCCACATTTGCTGATGTGCAAAGGAAAGTGTCTCATTTGGAAGGTCTAATCAAGTATCAGTACGCTGGATTACCCCAATGCATTTAATGAGATACAAAGTGCCCAGGATCCATCTTGACAAACTGTCACATAAACATATACCAGCTGATGAGTCTCTGAATATATAAACATATATCTATAGTCCTTAATAATGCAAATGTAAACAGGGTCCAAAATTAACACTTTCCAACTGCCAAATACAAGTATAAATCGGCTTTGGCGAATAAATAAAACACTTCGCCCGTTGGCCAGTTGCAATCTTTAAGAATGATTCCTGATGTAGCTGAAGAAAGCGATTAAAATAAAAAAGGTACTATCATCTACCAATAAATAAATAAGTCAAAAATTGTTGTGGCTTGCACAGTTATTATTATTATTTTTTTGCTGTAATATATATGTACAAAAAGAGCAATAAAATCATATTGTATATTTTTTATTTATTATTTATTTATTTAAAAATGAATTACATATAATGTATGAATAAATAAAGCTAATTTATAACTGGTCATTTTGGACCCTGAATATGAAAATAATCATGTACAATATTAAAGACTTCAGCCACCCCAACAACATATATTCAGCTCGCAGCACATTCTTCAATCAGTATTAAAATATTTACAATTATACTATTCATAATTCAATTACATTTAACAGAATGCACAGTGATATCTTTTAGCATTATTATGGTTACACTAGACTCTGCCTTGTACTGTATGTTGCTGGGGTGCTTGGGTCTGTGTAATGTTAGGGCATTAATGAATGTTTCATGCATCAGGTTTCTAGACTCACCATAGTGCCCACGCTGTACGTGGCTGCAGGTCCAATCGTGTGGTGATAAGGGTCTGCTGTTGCATAGACTCTGCCATAGCTGCAGGGAAAGGAAGAAACGGAGAAGGTATTGAAGCTTCGAGAAGATGGTATGCTCCAGTGAACGCTGTTCATATGAACTAGACCCATTATCACTACACCCTTCCTCCCTCTCTCTTGCCCTCTCTTTCTTTTTGTCTGATAAAAATGCAATCACTGGCTTGCCATAAATACACGGTATAAAGGTAAGAGTGTTAAAAATGATAGGTGCTCTGTTATTGTTTTGGAGTAAAAGTATTTTATCTTATGAGCATGTGGTAAAGTTATATTGGTCAGAGAGGGAGAAGACAGAAAAAACACAGCAGAGTAGAAAAGAGAAGAAAATGGAAAACAGAAATGAAGAACCAACAGAAGCATTGCAGGCTCATTTCTACCATGCAGTACACTTTTAAGTCTTAACATACTGGATAAAATATTAAACTCATAATTTTAAAAGATGGAAATTATGTTAGCATTCTTTATAACATCTAAGTGAACATTGGGGTGAATCAAATAATTTTATTACCTTTTATTACCTTCTAATCAAAATGTTATTTTTTTTATGTTCTCAACATCACTTTCTATGTATACTTTCTATATAATCTATTTTCATGTTATAATCCCTTTAAACTATCCAAAGCGACCAGGAAGTGACAAAATTTTAGTGGAAAAAGAAATAGCACAAAAAATAAAGAATTTTTAGCAAAGGATTTGATCACTTCTGTGATAGTTTATGCTATTCATTGATATTCTTATTTGAAATATGATTACACAAATATGTATCATTAAAAGTTCAAACATAAAAAAATATAAAAATATATGAATTCATTTAGTTTTCATGCTTGTGTAAGCAAGTAAACATTCAAGATTAAATAAATAAATAAACACGTTTTCTATAAATACTTCCTTAAATGACAACATTAGCAAATTCAAACTTTCAAAGTTACAAAGTTCTAAAAGTACTGCAGAACAGGAAGGACCCAGCAAGGAAACAGATGTATGGATGCTTTGGATTTTGTGTTGTTGTGCGTGCATTAAAAAAGCTAGTGAAGGAGGCAGAGAGTTTATGTTCACAGCTCTCTTTGTCCTTTTCATGCTCCTTTGCCCTCTCTTGTTTACCCAGGCTGCACTGTAAAGAGGCACAGGGCTGGTGGTGTTCTTTGACTCTTTTCATTGGTACCGATTTGGAACTAATTCCTCCAAGATGGGCCTTACTTCTTCCTTTATTTATTTATTAACAACCAGCAGTTCCCTTCTTCATTTGTGGACTTTCCCTACAAACACACGCTTGCAAATGAGGGCCTGCGGGGAGCAGATAAGGCAGGCCGAGCCGGGTGCCGAGGGCACAGACTGAGAGAGGAGCAAAGAGGAGAGAGGGGGGAAATCCTGGGCCCAGACATGCTATTACATATGGAAATACTATCGGATCTGACCAGGTTTTTGTCGTCCGGGATTATTACAACATCAAAGGTCAGGCCAGCTCAGAGGAGTGAGAGAGCCGAGCGGAGGGGATTTTAACTGCTTGTGACAGACATTGCAGATGAGGGTGGCTGGGAATCCCCGTAACACTCCAGCAAGGCTGGGCTACTTAACCTGCAGCGGGAATGACCCACTCCAAAGTAAACCTGGATAGCTAGTTCCATTCAAAAAGAGTCATTTTTCTCCTTTAAAGTGGATTCCATTTGATAATTAAGTGATAGTTCACCTAAAAATGAAAATACTGTCACCATTTACTCATCTTCTGTGACTTTCTTTCTTTTGAGGAACACAAAAGAAGATACGGCAGTGTAAAAAAGATTTTTACATAGTTGTAAATAAGGATTATTGGAGTATGTTTCACAACAAAATACTATTTCATTTTTTATATTGCAAAATTTCATGTTTAATTCAGCGTGTTTTTTGTTGTTTCTAAATTTGCTAACATTTTCTCAATGAAAATCGCTTCTACACCATTTTTTTTTTCTGTGTGTGAAAAATGTTCATAAACAAACAGTTTTGGTGACTATATTGTATGGACAAAACAGACATTTTTCAAAATATCTTCCTTTATGTTCCACAAAAGAAAATTTATACAGGTTTGGAGCAACATAAGATGAAACACAAAATCATTCACTTTTGTGTTAACTATCCCTTTAAGCAATATTTTTTAAAAGGAAAGCTACGCAAATAATTTTTTTTCATCATTCTGTTGCTCCAATCCCATATGACTTTCATTCATCTGGGGAACCCAAAATAAGTTATTTTGGAAAATGTCCCAGTGTTTGTTTTGTTCATGGAAGTCAATGGAATCTAATGTTATTTTGAACTCCACTGACTTTGATTGTATGGACAAAAACGTTTGAAAAATTCTTCAAAATATCTTCTTTTGTGTTCTGCAGAAGAAAGAAAGTCGCGTGAGTAAATGATAAGAGAATTAATACTCTGTTAAGAGGTGAGTTCAGGAGTCTGTGTCATTTAAACACTTACTTTTAAACCCCTCCGCCATGACATATCAAATTAGAGTGCAAAACGCAGAGCTGGCTTATGTGAAAGCAAGGAGCTGAACGACAAGCGATGCAGAAAGAGCTAGAGAGAGAAAAGGAGAGTTGGAGAGAAAGAGGGGACGCGGGAAGGGGCTGAAATAAGTGCAGTGGAATGCCAGTCTTGTCACCTGCTCTGATGTGGATCTGTGCTTGGCTCTGATAAATCTTACATTATCTGGGCTCTTCAGGCTGGCAGGCAGGGCCGTGCCTTATCGGCACTGACACGCTCAATCTTGCCTAGATTAAACCAGTGCCTGGCTTGATCCAACCTGACAGGGTCCTCACAGGTCCTGGATAAATTACTGACAACCCTGCACCACCTTCGTCTTCACACACACATACACACTCAACCCTGTGGCCTGAAGTGAGTAAGCTAAGTGGTTACGGAAATTCAGGTTGAATTCAAGTTTAAAGGGCGAGAGTGTATCAAAGATAGGGAAGCAAAGTCTAAATGATCTAATTTAACCCAGTTTAATAAAAGAGCAGATCTCTAAACTCATACCAATCTTTCAGAGCTGATGAAAACACTTTTCAGAATGACTTCAGAACTCAAATGCAGTTAAAAGTTGCAGTGCATAATGTCCTGCTAGGCCTTAAAAGACATGTTGTGTTTACTCATAACCATCATTCTTTGAAATCAGAGGAAGATTAATGTTTTTAATCTCAATTTGTCAAATAATGAGGTAAGACCCAAAGAAGTGGCTTGATAAATACATTTTTTTTTCTTACAGTATATTGACAGATTTCTTTTTGAAACAGGGCAGGAATTTTATCTAAAAGCACTTATATAGCTTTGTGTATAAACATCCATTTATACTGTTTGAGATAAAATTTTAAGTGCACTATATATATATATATATTTTTTTTTTATTTTCCAAGACTAAATAAATGGCTTTTATACTATCACTGTGTGGAAGCCAAAGCAAATTCTTTGTCTATATTAAATATTTAAAAAAAAAAAAAATCTGCATTAACCTAAGTGGCCCGAAAAAAAAAAATTTTTTTTTTTTTTTTTTATATTCTCTCTGAGCCTGAATAGCTAGTCCCATTCGTATTCAAAAAGTGTAATTTTCCTCACCTCAAATGGTTTCGATTAGATAATTAAGAATTAGTTAACTCTTTGATATCTTATTGAAAATTCTCAAAAACCAACATTTTTTGGTTAAAAACTGTATTTAGATGTATTCAGGTCTAATATACATAGACCCAAATCACCAGTGTTGTTTTAATGGGGTCTTTAAGCATCAACCAAGTAATAAAAGACAGACAGAAAGCAAAGGACTCTTACCTGTCACTGTAGGCCGCTGCAGCTGCCGCGGCTGGTTGGGCATATCTGTATGCTGCATAGCCACCCTGTCAATTACATAAGGGCATCCGTCACACACATGCAAACAGCAGGGCATCGGTGACATGAAATTTTTAGAACCATCTGTCCTCAATACAACTGGACTGTTCATACATTATCCCATCTCTTTGCAGATCCTAACAATGCAGTGAATCCCAAAAGCTCAGTTACAACCTTAAGAGTGCTGCTGAAAAGCCCTGTCAGTGCTCACTAAAATCAACGCTGAGTGATTTAGGTGGTATTTAGTTTGCCAATACAGCTTTTTGTGAAGCCTTTTTGTTTAATGGGGAATTGTCAGATTGACTGCATTAGATCTTCATATAGTTCTCGGCACAGATGCCTAACAGCCCGAGTTCGAAAGCGAACCATCTGAGCATCTTCACTTATCTACGCTGAGTGCAGCAATAGAGGTGCAACCAACGGCTTGTCTTTCCAGTGTGCATCAATCCCATCAATTGAAATGGCAGGGCTGGGCAACTATCGATCAGCATGGTAAGTGGCAATCTGGTATAAACATTTAAAATCAGTCAATGTTTGCTTACTGCGAATGAACCAAATGGAAGATTTGGCTGAAGCTATTGAAGGGGCCTTTTAATTAATGTGGCTGGCCAATACGAGTCTCTTGGCTCGATGCCCAGGGGAGCGGTCTTGACACACACAACGTGCTCATCCGTGGCTGGAGAACGGCACAAGACAACACTAAATATTGCTTGTATAAGCATTAGATGACATCTGACAAAGCTATTAATTGCTCCATTCAAGCTAGCTATTAATAGGCGTGTTGTAAGCAGCATCAAATAACATTAGCCGAGACTGTTAGCCATAAGAACCGTCGTCTGCTAGTTTTCTCGGGGTGACGTTTTGTGTAATGCAAAATGTATTTGCTGTGAGCGAGTATCTAAGTGGCTGGGGTGTTTATTGAAGTGTCTGTTTTAATGAAACTTAGCTCCGCTCTTTGTTATTTTTGCACGCTGACATCACTGGTACATTATGTGAATAACTGCGGTGCCAGAGCTCGTGCAGGACTGAGGCATCGCAGATACAGGACTGCACGCTGAATTATAGATGCTCTCATTTCTTTTTCAGCTCGGGATTAATGTCCAATGCTACTCTGCTAAGATCAAATGTTTAGCTACTGGAGTCGAAGAAAAATCAGGTCACAGAAGATTGTGTACATGGATTCTGTAGAAGTTACAGCTTCCTAATTCCGGTGGTTTCACACAGATGGATTTAAAGGGATAGATCAACCATATACGATATTTATGTCATTATTTACTCAGCTTCATGTCATTCCAAACCTGCATGCTGCTTTTTGTGGAACTCTAAAATAAATAAATAAAATAAAATAATAATAAAATAAAAATAAATAAATAATAATAATAATAATAATAATAATAATAATAATAATAATAATAATAATAATAATAATAATAATAATAATATTTTTCACGATTTTGACCATTGCCTGCTATAAAAAACACTGTAAAATCTCAAGCTTGACATCTTGGCATTTGGTTAGGAGACATTTGAAAATCAGTAATGTTTAAGGTTACTGAAGTCCAACCTGCACCATAAAAGGCATATTTGAGATTCACAGCAGAGTTGAAGAATATCAGTGAATAATGACTTAATTTACATCTTTTCTTTACACAAAGTTATGTCACTTTGTAAGGCTTATACAATATTGTCTAAAAGATCAAAAATACAGTAAATATTGTTAAATATTTTTGCAAATTAAAATAACTTTCCTATTCAAATCTATTTTAAAATGTAATTTATTCCTGTGATGGCAAAGCTGAATTTCAACATCATTACTCCAGTCTTCAGTGTCACATGATCCTTCAAAAATCATTCTAATATGCTGATTTGGTGCTCAAGAAACATTTCTTATTATTATCAATGTTAAAAACAGTTTTTCTGCTTAGTATTTTATGAAACCCGTGATACATTTTTTTTTTCAGGATTCTTTGTTGAACAGAACATAAGAAAAAAACCCATTAAGCATTTATTTGAAATAGAAAATTTTTGCAACATTATAAGTGTATTTACAGACAATTTAATGCATCCTAGGTGAATAAAAGTGTTATTATTATTATTTTAAATCTTACTGACCCCAGACTTTTGAACGGTAGTGAATATATTGAACATGAGTCTTAATGACTACATTAACAGTGCTCTTTTAGAGATTGAACTCTCATTGTATGTGAAGAAAACATCAAGTTACATGGTGAAGATTGATTAAATATTCAACATACAGGTTTGGAATAAAATGAAAGTGAGTAATCTTTATTTTAACTATTCCTTTATAAGTTATCTAAACTTCGGGTTACTCGAAAAGTTGATGGGGTGGTCCACAGAGAAGGATTCTGACTTTATTGGCAAGCAAACATACTACGTGCATTCGTCAAAATCCGTTCGACTATGAGATCTATCTGGGACTGTAGCCACGGACCTGGCTACGAGTTTGCAAACTTGGCGGCAAACATACTATCGTGCGTGCCAGATAAAGGCATCGCAGTTATGTCCACGTTCATTTGTCTTGTTTTAGATCTAAATGTTGAATTAATTTCCATTTTTCATGCAGTGAAATAATCCTGAGAAGGGGAGGCACGCTCTCTGATCACCTGATTGACTAATATGTTCTGACGGCCTGTCAAAAACAATAGGGCCTGGGCACAATCTTGGGCTGTAGCGTGAGGCCTTTGGGCTGTATTTTAATGGAAGCTGAGGGAAAGGCGGATCAAACGCGTGCCATAAATTAAAACAAAAACACTGTAACGTCGACTTCATCAACTTGATCAGGCATGATTTTCCACCCACTTAGAGCAAAACCAAGCAGCGGTGGAGATAAAATGTGGAAGAATGAGACGTTAAGTGCGTAGGGGGGTTCGTTTTTGGTTCATTCCACACTGTACATGTTAGCATGTTATCCTAAAATCCATAGAGATCAACTACAGGCTTCAAAGGAAGCCAAGCTGGAAGTGGCTGAGCCATGTGCGATTTCATTGTGCCATGTAATGGTATGCACTGGGGATGCCAATAAGGCTTTTAGTACACCACAAATGGCCATCCTGGTGGATTTGCACATGGTGACCTGAGCTGACCCTTGGCCTTATGAAAGATTCAGCACCAGCTGCTCAGGTTAGACTTAGCGAATGCAAGCAATGTGAGCGCCATGTCCTCAACATTGCATTCTTTTACAGAAACAGTGGAAAAAGCATTGGAATGGGGAAAGACAGTGTATACTCACATAGATCTCAGCACCGTAGAAGCCATCTTGGTAGACCACACTGCAAAAACACAACAAGAAATAACAAAACACAATACATCAGTGCCGAACATCCATGGAGTTTCTTCGCGCTGTATAGAAAAGAAAATAAATTATGCAGCGATGCATTCATTTGGCAGACAAAACAATGCACTCCAGACTGTGAGGAAGGGAAAAAAATTGAGCAGATTAGGAAAGACGGCCATTTTCTGTGCTTAGAGAAAAACAATGTTGCTTTATAATGGGCTTTGCTCTGTCTTGTCACTGGGGAAAACCGATAGGGCTCGCCATTAGAGTGTAACGCACTTTATAGCCATCAAGCGGTCATGTTGCAGGTTAAGGCGGTAGCACATATAATGCTTTTAAGTGCTGAATTTTGCCTAATAACGGCCTCAGGCTTGGACGGTAAAACAAAGTGAGCCATTTGCAGATACTGTGTGTTTATGTTTTGGATGAAGGGTTACTCACGCTCCGTAAGCAGGAATGGGAGGAGGTGGAGGCACGGCGCGGAACGTGTTGTAGACGGCACGACCTCTGCCTCTCAAGTGGGCGCCCCTGTAAGCCACCGTTGCCCCTGTGGTGGGATAGGGGAAGCCTGTCACTGGAAGAAAAGGAGAGAAGAAAGAAGGTGACATAAGCTTTTGCTTCTAAGAGGCACACCTGTCACCGCCAATCGGCTTTCAGTCGGTAGTGTGACAACACACTGTCATCCTAAAATGTGATGCTTTAAAACAACTCCGACGGATGTCAAACGGTGCGTCATGTTGGCACAACACATCAAGCATGGCAGCATGATACAGCCAGTGATTCTCAACTGGTTTTGCTTCAGGACCCAGATTTGTGGCAACCTGATACAGTTAAAAGTGTGTTTACCCTACAAAAGTAAAAAAAAAAAAATGGCATTCAAAATCAAAAGGTGATATTTATTAAAGGTGCACCATTGAATTCTGAGATTTCTGATGACGTGGTTGAAACATAAAATTGCACGTTACTTGTGGAGGAAGTGATAGCTAATATGACAATCTGTTAATTAGTTTCTTGTTATGGCATATAATTGATAAACGATCAATACTGGAATTACATTAAAATATTATAATAAATATATTAAAATAGCATGTTAAAGATAAATAACATAAAATTCTAATACAAATATTAAAATAAATATATTACGTTAAACATATTAAACAAATGACAAATATGGATTTCTGGGCTTACTGCCAACATTTGTGGCTGGAATATAAAATTGCAAGTTACTTGTGGATCAACTGATTCATCAATATTAAAATTCTGGCTGATATTTATCTTCATGTTAATGACAGATAATTAGAAATGTCTATTAAAATAAATATTAAATTAACATTTAAAATAATAAATATTTTAAAAATAAATATATTAAATTAATAAAAATATATATATTAAAACACTAAAATCTGCTACAGAAAAAAAAAAAACTATGTAAATGCTATATTAGGGAATTTTAGGATGACAACATTATAATGCACAGTATGAAAAATGGATATCCATAATAAAGATTACATTTAACAGTATTATTAAATATTTTCAGGGTTTTTAAAGATTAAGCTTTAGTGACATTACATGATGGCAAAGGTAATCTTAAAAAAACACCCAAAACACTAATATCAACTTCTGTTCTATCAAGGGCGGCACAGATATATTGTGCATCTGACGCAATAATTAAGTTATCATGAAGAATTAAATGAGAGCCTAAACAGCACAGGCCCAACAATATGCAAAATTCTCAACAATAATAACCATATTGCACTGAACAAAAATTTCCAGGCTTTATCAACTGAATATTTAGCATTAATCTGAGCGCCTGGAGAACGAAACGCTAAGGCATCCCTTGTCTGGGGAAGCCTCTCTATTGTGGTTAGCTCTGAAAGCATGAGTGTGGGGTGTGTGTGAGTGTGTCTGGCTGCTCTCCCGCTCTGGACGGGTGTGTGCAAGGCAGGGGAGATGGTAGGTTGTTGTAGGTGAGACACAAGGTGCTGGCACGCGGGGCTGAGAGAGCAGATGGAGAGGATTGTTTAGAGATGCAATCACAGGCTGGCGCCATCCCTCATCTCTCTCCCCACACACACTTCCCCAGCCTCACGCCACCACTGGGGCCAGACCCAGCCTGGAGGAGAGCAGGGACAACTCAGGGTCAAGACTGGGAGAGGTGGCAGAGTTGAGAGACAGAGAGAGAGAATCAGGCTTTATGTATGTTAAGGAAACATACACGGATGTGAAAGTGAAACAGACAGAATGAAACTTGAAACAGTGTGTGTAACAATAAATAGCTGAAAACATGTCCAGGTCACATTTCACACAGTCTTGGCCACAGATTCCCACAGACTGCCCACAATCCATTAGATGGATATTGCACATAAAAATGGAAAGCTCTTTCTCAGTTTCACAAGCTCTAATCTGACTGGATGACTTTAAGTATAAATACACTTTTTTTTGGTAGCACTTTACAATAAGGTTCCATTAGTTATGTATTAACTAACATGAACAAATAACAATACATTTATTACAGTCTTTATTAATCTTTGTTAATGTTAGTTAATGAAAATACGTTTGTTCATTGTTAGTTCACAGTGCATTAACTAATGTTAACAAGCACAACTTTCAATTTTAATAATGTATTAGTAAATGTTAAAATTAAAATGAACTAAGATTAATAAATTCTGTAAAAGGATTGTTCATTCTTAGTTCATGTTAACTAAAGTAGCTAACTAATGTTAACTAATGAACCTTATTGTAAAGTGTTAAACTTTTTTTAAACAGTCTACATTTCAGACTACATTTTACCCCAAAATCTAAAGAAAAAAAAAAATATACATTTAAATTTTTTGCTTTGTCATTTTGCATCCATGTTTTACTTAATGACTATGTTTACTAATTTTTCATTTAATTCAGCATTAATTAATAGAAGTATAGTGAGTACTATTTATTTTTTTAATAAGAATAGTTAAAAAGAGATTTCTGGTATTACAAAGAATGCAAAATGCAAAAATTTTGATTTAAATCTTAATGATCTTACACATAGTGTTTGTTTTCATATATATATATATATATATATATATATATATATATATATATATATATATATATATATATATATATATATATATATATATTCTTTATTGTCATTTATTGACAAAATAATGCAGGCACAAATAGATAAATACTGGTGCAGGATCCGAAAAACAGCAGAAAAATGTAAAGTAAACTGCACATCTCAGATTGTGAAGGAGCTGGATGTTGGAAAACATTACTCTCTATTCAAATTCTGTTTATTGGAATTTTTTATGTGTGCAGTTCCATTTATTTGCACATAATTTTTTTGTGACATATGACCTGTGCATGTTCTTGACAGGTTTGAGAGTGTGAGATTCACACAAATAATATGATAGGAAGAGACATTAGAAAAACATATTTGAGAATTATAGAAAAACCTACATAATAAACAAAATAGAACATCAGGAAAATGAGTAAAACAGTAAAAAAAAGTGAAATCAAGAACATTTTACACCCAAGTCTCTCTTTAACCTTCACTGAGTATGGCTCTGATGAGTCAATGATAGCGCCATAATTACCCATAGCACTGTGCAAGCAAAACACAGTCCAGCAGTGCAGCCCACAAAGCTCTCTTTCTCATTTATGCACCGATGACACTATCGCTGTCTATCCTGCGTCTCAGAGGAGCAGGACAGCCCTCTTCAGTTATTTCATGTCCCCAAACAAAACCTGTGCCTCCTCTTGATCATTACTGTACAGACATCAGCCAAGCAGCACTCAGTTAATAGTCAATATGTGTCAAAGCTACCACTTTTAATGAGGTCAGTTGGGTTTATTTTAAGCACATATACAGTGCCCTCCAAAAGTATTGGAACAGTAAAGACAAAATTGCTCTGTTGGCTGTGGAGTCAAGACATTTACAAATATGATTAAAAGATGAATATGAGACAAAACTACAGAATGTCACATTTTATTATTGGGTGATTCAACACATAGATGTTTTACCAGCTAAGAAGTTCAGCACTTTTAGAGTTTCATCCCCCTATCTGATGTGAGCATAAGTATTGGAACAGTTGCCTCACAGGTCTTTCTAAGTGATCAGCTGTGTCCTGTTGCATTCATTCTTCAGATATTAAAAGCAGGGAATGTGTCGTATCAGTTATATCCATTACTTCTGCATTCTGAATCTTGCATTCGATGATGACACACACAAACCAGGATGAAGATGAGGGAGCTGACTTTGAGAGAAAAGCAAGCAATTTGGATGCTAAAAGAAAAGAGGAAGTCAATTAGAGCTATAGCAAAAACAACGGGCATGGAGAAATCAAGAGTTTGGAAACCACCAGCGACACCAGCAACCAACAACTACCTTATCGGCTGAGAAAACAACAGTAGTTGATGACAGACAAATCATAAAAGCTGTGAAAATGAACCCTAAAAGACGTGTCTGTAAAATCACCAACAACTTCCAGAAAGCTGGGGTGATGCTCTGACAATCTACTGTCCTCAGGAGACTTAGACACAGAATTACAGATGCTACACAGCAAGATGCAAACCTCTGACCAGCACCAAAAATAGAAAGGCAAGATTAGAGTTTGCAAAAAAGCACAAAGGTGAGCCAGAAGAGTTTTGGAACTGTGTTTATGGACCGATGAGACAAACACGAACCTTTATCAAAGTGATGGGAAAGCAAAAATGTGGAGAAAAAAAGGGAACTGCAAAAGATCCCAAGCATACAGCCTCATCTGTAAAGCATGGTGGAGGTGGTCTCATGGCATGGGCATGTATGGCTGTCTCTGGAACAGGCCCTCTCAACTTTACTGATGACTTAATGTATGATGACTGTAGCAGAATGAATTTGGAAGGGTACAAAACCATCTTGCCTACCAATATTCAAGAAAATGCCACCAGATTCATTGGGAAGTGCTTCATATTGCATCAGGACAATGACCCAAATCACCCTGCCAGTTCAGTCAAGGAATTTATAAGGGCAAAGAAATGGAAAGTCTTAGATTGCCCAAGTCAAACTCCAGATTTAAATCCGATTGAACATGAATTTCACCAGCTGAAGAGGAGAGTAAAGGCAGAAACTCCCCAAAACAAGCAACAATTGGAATTGGCTGCATTAAAGGCTGGGAAAAGTATTTCAAAGGATGAGACCAAGAGTCTGGTGATGTCTATGGGTCACAGACTCACTGCTGTGATTGTGTGCAAGGGATCTGCAACTAATAGCTCTTAATCTTTTATATCTGCCTTATGTTCAACTGTCCCAATACTTATGCTCACATCAATGAGTGGGATGAACTCTAAAAGTGCTGTTCTTTTTATTTGGTAAAACATGTATGTGTTGAAATGGCTAATAATAAAATGTGACATTCTGTAGTTTTGTCTCATATTCATCTTTTAATCCTATTTGCAAATGTCTTGACTCCACAGCCAACAGAGAAATTTTGTCTTTACTGTTCCAATACTTTTGGAGGGCACTGTATGTATTTCTATACATTTAGCACACTGCCTTGGTGTAAAGACTTCTTCAATTCACATTCAGCAAACTTTTGGCTCTGGGGTTCGCAAGTGCTGGTATAATTTCCCTTTGACTCCGTTATCTCCTCTCAGACAAACAAACAAACAATAAAACCTCTTGTATGCGACACACCAATCAGTGGTGGAGAGGTACGGCACAGCCCTTCATCAGAAGAAAAGGAAAGACAGATGGGTGAAGGTAAGGCGTTTGCTCTTTCGTTTTGATATAGCGCAGAGCCGTTGACATTTTAATTTGTCCCTTTTAAGCTATAGAGTCGGTGTTAATATGCCAAACAGTGGTCGTCTCTGATATATGCCAGTCCATGGTCAATTTATCCCGAATTCCAGTCATGGGCAATGCTCTTATATTTTCTTTGATTTTGTGTGTGTACATTATGTGTGCCATGACGTACATAAATGTAATCTCATAATGAGCTATGGGTCTGCACGCAGCACCGATTCGATAATAAGCCATAAATCATTCCAGCCAGTTATGACACTCCATAAAACCTACGAAACACACAACGGCAAAAGTGTACGTGAGCATAAATCCTTGTAGCCCTTGTGCGCCCCTGTTATTTCAACACAAGAGAAGGTGGAGAGGGTCGAAACCCTTCACATCTGCACATCTACAGTTTAAGGCGATAAGGACGCTGACACACTGCTGCATCTATCTGGGTTTACACAGGGGCATCTCTAGTGCTGGAAAGCGTCCCGTTGGGCTGTTTGGATGAAGGTGTGGGGGCAATTACATCCCCTACCCCTTTGGGACTCTTTCATTTACTGCAAGACTGGCTCCTTTAATACGGTGCAGCTGGAAATCGCCGGGTGAGGGCCTCTCTCAGACTGCATGCTATTGTGAAACGCCTTTAGATAATCAGACCACCGATAAACCCATATCATGAGGAAAATTACACCATTGCTAGATTAAAGGGAGTTTTTTTCCTCCCTCGATACTTCTAATATTGTAATTAGACTGCTTAATTTCAATTATGGATCTATTTGAGTGGTTTTGTAATTGAAAAAGCACAAAATGCCCACAATGCTCCAGCTCTTTTAAAGAAGTGCACACACATAGGTGCACCGTTAAGTGCTTCAGTATAAGGCCCCAAATGTACTCTACACAAGTATGCAACAGAGACCTGAATGCCTGAATATACTTAATACTTGTATACTTAAAGTTGTTACGTTTTTGGAATTTTGGAATCAATTTGGAAGTGAGCATCACTCTGATTCCCTCTACAAAAAGCCAGGTTTTTTTCCATTGTCTTTTGAAAAACTGCAGAAAATAAGCCCTGGGAACATCCAAAGTTTATGATTCTTACATGCTTTGTTTATCAACATAATCTTTACAAATGAACACAACTTTTCCGAAGTTTGAAGCCTAAATACAATCTACAAGTAAGTAAAAATATCTTTATTTCTGAGTTTCTGAGTTTGAGTTAGAATAGTTTACAAGAGCATGAGTATAAACACAACAAGGTTGTAAAGTGGACTAGTGAGTAGTTCAGCATGATGACATTTAATATCCTCAGAATTAGCAACCACCTTCTTTAAGAAACATTAAAAAATAAAAAATGGGGTATTACTTATGTATTTTATGTTGTAGGATAAAACATGAAAATATCTTGAGCTTGTGTCAACCATAGACCTCATTTCAGGGACCCTATTAAAGGAATAATTCACCCCAAAATTAAAATTTTGTCATCATTTACTCACCCTCATGTCCTTCCAAACCTGTATAAGTTTCTTTCTTATGTTGAACACAACATATGTTTTTTTTTTATTTTTTATTTATTGTTTTTTGTTGTTGTTTTTGAAGAACCTATAGTAGTGACTATCAACTGTTTGATTACCAGCAATCTTCAAAATAACTTCTTTTATGTTCAACATAAGAAAGAAACTCATACAGGTTTGGAACGACATGAGGGTGAGAAAATGATGACAAAATTTTCATTTTTGGGTGAATTATCCCTTTAAACTGGATGTGTTGTCATTCTGATAGCTAGTTATAACATTTTAGACCTATGTATCTAATTAATGTAACTAATTAAATTGTTCCAATTGATTCTCATAGTTCTGCCATGACAGTAGAAAACTGTATAAACGTAGAAGACGGCAGCTAGCTAATAGCTATAGCTCCCTCTCGTGGCAACACTGAGAATGCATTGAATACTTGTGTTGAAATAAAACTGTCTGGGTTCACATACTTGTGTACAGTACGTTTTGAGCCAATGATTTTTCTGGATCAGACACACATGGCCTGGAACCAAACATCCCTGAAAATATTTTATCATCTTTATTTAAAACATGAACGCTTCTTGCTCTCTACTTTGCATTTTAATCTTATTGGCTGCGTTTGTCTCAACATGCTGCCATGGACCGAATTCACTGGCTGAGAGAGCTGTCAATCAATCAATATTATGTTTTCCGTGCCTTCATGCACGTGCTGCCCGTTCGGATTGAGCAAGTTAGGAAAAATGACCCTAAGATTACACAATTAAATTTTCCCTGCACGGTTAGCGCCTCAGCCTCATGTCTGCATCTCTAATTTGGCTTTGGCTACCGAGTGCTAGTTAAGAGCCTGAGGGAGGGAGGGAGAGAGAGACTGAGGGAAGACGAGAGAAGGAAGATATTGAGATTTAAAGATAGAGTGAGTGAGTAAGAAAAGGGCAGATGGAAAACACCCCAGGCTTAGATGAAGAGAGAAATAGAATTAGCGATATATGTCGAGAGAAGGCTGTGAAAAGCTAGAGGAGTGGAGAAATGAGAGCCAGGGAGGGAGTCTTACGGGGAAGAGAGAAGCCCGACTTCCCTGGAAGAGGTTAAAAGCAGGCAGTCGGCGGCCCTCATCAGTCATTCTCCTGAATGGGATTTGAGGACAATAAACCTGTAGCACCCGGACGAATGGAGACGGAGTGCGCTGTCAGCAGCGCACGATTTATGGTGCCCAATTCCGCTGATCTCCCGCACAGAAACTCGGACTGATAAACAGTGATTAATCACCTTTACATCCGATTTGAGCACCGCCCCCTCCCCCAACAAAGTACATTAAATGCAGTCATAATTATTTCACGTGAAAGCTTCCCTCTTTTTTGAACAGTGGGAGGGAAACGAGGGGCAACACGTGGGCGTCCGTTTCGGCCATTCCGGAAGGTTCCTTATTTAGTAAGCGAAATCTATATCTTATTGCCATTTTGTCGCTTCTCTACTGGTCACCCCCCAGGGAACAGAGGAGGCATATGGTGTCGTTTAGGCTCGGCGAACTTTAGAGGCATGTTAAGACGACTTGAAAAATTAGCATCCAATAAATCAAGCGACACCGGCTCCCTGAGCCAAGTCGCTGAAGTGCTGGACCAGGGTAAATCCGATTTGATGGGATGTTTGGGAAGGTGTATGTTCACATGGGAGGCATGGAGGTGTATTTGTTGAGATTAGAGAAGGAATCACATGCATGTTTCAGAGCATACTTAGGGGTCAAAGCATGCATAAACATTTTACACGCACCGGATTGCTTTGCATATTTGCATTTTTACACACGCTACATATGCATATCGTGCGCATTCGATTCGTGTAACGGCTGCGTTGGATTGTGCGTTTATGCATGCCAGAATCAAGGGAGGGAAGGAGGAAAGGGAGGGGAAAAAGTCAGATAAAAATGATAAACGACTGCTTTCTGTCACCGATGGTTATTTAGAGTTTTGCTGTAAAGCTGTCCTGAAATGAACAGATTTTAGTCTAATGAGCAAAAAGGCAGGCCGTTAAAGAGCTGCTATGTGCTCAGCACTTCTTCCAAATGAAATACTGTAATACCATTCCCCCTCATTAGGATGCAAAGGGCTCAAAGAACTCAGGGCAATAAAGAAATCAAAGACCGAGAGGGCAAACAACAGCACAAAAAAGACAACAAGTCAGTCAAACAAAGACGGCTCCTAATCTGCGGTTCAGAAAACAGTCCGTACCACTGTTTCATCTCAGTGGGAAATGATGGCCTGGCTGATTATCGCATTGTCAAATGCACCGTGCGGGATGGGAGAACTGGGCCGCGATTGAAAATCATTTCTTAAGTGTCTCTCTGAAGCGCCTGTGTCTGAATTTGATCTAGAAATCAAAGCACATCTGACGAACAGTGAATCAAAGTAAGTATCCGAGCGGGGCCCTGTGACCACAACACTCAAATGCAGTTTACCTGCATAAAATTCAGGACCATAGACAGCTCCCACCACTGGATTCAGCTTCCAGCCTGTAGAGGAATACACAGGGGAAGAGAGAATTAGCTGCAAATGCTTATTGCCTTGACCTGTGGAGTGTTTGTTTCTCGATCTTTCGCCGATTAATTCAAGGGACTGGCGGGAATTTGAAAAGAAACTGTAGAGATTCGGAGGAAAGAACAAAAGAAAAGGGGGAGGAGGGAGAGGAGATGTGATATGATGGGAAAATATTTAAGGCGACATTAAGTTGAAGGAGTTAGGGGGCTGCAGTATCGGGGCATTCGGAAGAGTGCGAGCAATATAGGATGCGAAAGGGAGAGGGAGAATGAGAGACAGAGAGCAAGAGAGTAGTGAGTGCTGTCCGGTGTGGTGTCAGTGATAGATGGGGGCTGTAAAATAGCCTCCTCTCACTCCCCATTGGCTGTGACTGAAGTAGAGCTGGGGGGTCTACACTGCTGCTGATATATTTGATTCTTTTATTCCCCCTCTCTGTCTCTCTCTCCATTGCAGTCTGAGGGAATGAGCATCAGCGGAAGAGCTCAGGACCCCACCAAGACCCCTGCGCTGAATGAGCCACCTCTCTACCCTGATCCCTATCAGCTAAGCTCTCCCCCTGGAGATCCCGAACAGCATAAGGAGAGCTGTTGAGGAAGAGATCACTCTTTACGTTAAGCCCCTTTTTAGCGGGAAACAAAATGGATATTACATCATTCATATTATACTTGATAGCTTAAAATAGCAGCCCTAAAAATAATTTGCGAACTTTAAACTGCATTAGATAACAAAATATCAAACCAAGAGGGATTTCCTTTAAGGAACTAAAAAATTTCACTTTTAATTAGTTCTTTTTAATTCTTTAAAAAATAATACAAATAATAATTTTATATAATTATTTATAAATATAATAAATAATTCTGATTTAAATGAGTAATTATAAAAATATTTATAATTTGATATTATCACTTGTAAAAGAATTAAAGAATTGGGTTTTAAATTGTTCAAAAATTAGATACACTGTCCAAAATAAAAATAAAAAAATGAAAAATAGTTATTCATAGTTACAGTTCATAGTTAAATATCAAATAGTTAAATATAAAAATGGAATTTATATTTTAAAGAGCCCACATTTATCAAACAAAACATTTAACAAAAAAAATATATAAAAAAAGTACCAAAAAAACCCAATAAATAAAATAAAAATAGAATTTTATTAAATTATTTATAGAACAATAAATAATTGTTGTAGTTTAAAATTAATTTAAAAAACATTATAATTATAATTTTAGATAATTATTTATAAAAATATATAGAATTGGGTTTTAAATATATATATATATATATTTTTTTACATTAGAAATACTGTTTGGGTTAGGCTCTTTTTTGTGCATATGTTGCTTGGTTTGATAATGAATTCATTCATTTTAAGTATAAAATTACATTTTAATGTTTTTGCAGTGAAAAACAAAAGCTCTTACCGTTTGTATATGGGTTGGCCACTTTTTTGTTTGTCATTACTCGTGCCGTTGCATTATTTACCTGTTAAGAAAAATATAAAGAGGATATATGAAGAAGATATAAGAAACAACCCAAATCAAAACACAAAGAATACAGGCACATATGTCACAGGCATGAGTGTGACAAAAATCTGGTTCATGCTTCTCCGCAAAAAGTAAAAAAAACAACAACATTCACATGCTCTAATTATCAGTTGAAAAATTATGAGATGCTAAAAATGAAAGTGATCCATCAAGCTCTGATCTTCTGTTTTCCTGCTGGATGTAGGATCTAATCCAGGCTGTTTGTAGAAGAGCTGGATGATGACATCTGGTTCAACATGTAATGAAACAGAGCAACTCTGGAAATGGGCTTTAATGAAACCTAGAGTATATTGGAATTCCCCACTAGCCAAGCTGAGGGAGCTTCCTTGAGGCCTTCTCCGCAATTTAATCTGCCACATTGTCTAGACAGTTCTACATATTCCCAGACACTACAACCCTGAGGCGGCGGCTTCATGAGCACTATATTTAACCTCAGGAAGGAGGAGTCATATTGTACAAGCTCTTCAGGTTACACATAACACCAGAAAATGAATCAAATCAGAACACTTATGGTGACTGGTTTATTTGCACTTGCACATGCACTGTAGCTGAACCAGCCTGAAAAAATCTCTATATTTTTTGAGCTACATGAAACCGTTGTTGATTTTATTATATCATTAACATATAATCTTTACAGAGCTCTTGGCCTTCAGGTAAATAGAAGCTGCACTTGCATGCCTGCTGCCTACACAGAAAATATTCACTAAGGGATGTTACCAAGATGGCCGTCAAGTGAACTGACTTGCCTTAAAGGGACTTTAGTAACACACAGCGAGCCCAAGCAGCTTGTTGGGAGGCGCCAAAGGAATTTAAACATGGCCGCTGGCAACAGAATCCATGTTAGTATTTCACCCTCATGTTAATTAGCGTTAATAGCTTTCCGTTCCACAGGGCCCATGGAGGTCATTTAGCTTGAGGAAACAACTGGCCTCGACTCTCCCTTGATATATAGGTCTAGGTATTGTTTGTGCATTACATGAATTATCTTAATTGTCCTATAGAAAATCTTAATAGCCCTGTGGAGAAGAGGGGAAAAAAGAAAAAAAGAGACTGTGTCCTCAAGCAAGATATGTGAAAGAAGAAATAAACCTCGGCTGTTTGGGATAAACAAGTGGGATTTAAAGTTACGCTGACAGGCCTTTGATATCTCGAGATGAAAATAAAATGTATATTTTTTGAGATGGAGCATCGGTTAACACACACTGTAAGTGATGATAAAAAGTTCAAAAGCTTCTTTAAATACAGTTGCACATACACATCAAAGCAAATAGAATCAAATCTGATGGCATGCACATCAAACACGCATACACAATAATTATCACATATGTCACAAGTAATATTCATCCACAGAACCAAAGACACATGAAACATGCAGCATGCGTTTGGGATGCAATGCGGTGAAATGAGACTGTGCAAGCATGTTCCATCAAACTGATAGTACTTATGTTCTCATGGGACGGGGATGGTGGGGTATTGATAGATTAGGAAAGCACCTCAATTTTGCGTCCCTCTACGATTGTACCATTTAATTTCTCCCGTGCGCGGTCTGCGTCTGCGCTTGTTTCAAAAGTTACAAAACCAAAACCCTGAGATGATGTGATCATAGAGGATTTCCAATAGAGCATGAAAGGGTGGGTGAAGATATTTGAATGGGCAACGAATAGAGTGAGCGTGAAAAGAAGAAAGAGGAAAGAAGAGAAAGAGGTCACAGTCAGCAGGGTTGCAACTTCAATCCATTTGTAAGAGGTGAAATTAGGACTTTAGGGTAGGGCTGCACGATAATGGTTAAAGGGTTAATCACAGTTATTTTGGGCAAAAATTTAATGATGATTTTTAATCACAATTATTATTGTTTTAATTTTTTTTTGTTTTGCTTGCAGATTTAGTCACAGCAAACAACTGCATGAACGAAATCATACTGGTTGTATAACATTTATTTGAGATCACTAAATTCCAAATTACTTTTCTGTAATGACAGAGAGCACATGGTTGCCAGTTTTGGAAGATCAAGGCAACCACTGGTCAGAAAATGTATCGATTTCTGGAAAAAAAAAAAAAAAAAAAACTGATTGGGGAATTTAAACTCTTTAAATCTGGCAACCGCAACCATGTATGCTTCTGAGGGCTTGTTACACTCTAAAAAATGCTGGGTTAAATACAACCCAGTGCTGGGTAAATATTGGACAGAACACATGCAACCAACAGTTGGATTAAATGTTTAACCCAACCTTCTGGGCAGTAACCCAACCACTGGGTCTAAAAAACCCAATCGCTGGGTTCGTCCATATTTTACCCAGCGTTGGTTTGTATTTAACCCAGCATTTTTTAGAGTGTAACAATGCAAAAAACAAAAAAAAAACGCTAATGCCAAATTTAAATGAAATGTTTTCAGGATAAAAAAAACAAAACAAAAAAACAGCAGGAGAGTATTGCAGACGAATGTGCTTAATAAACCGAGTAGAAATCATGATCAAAATTAAAATACGATTTATCGTGCGGCTCTACTTTAGGGTGAGAGCCACTGGAAAAGAGACAAAGCAATCTAAGGTTATAATCAACAGTGACATATTCTGCATTTCTTAATATTGAAACATTTGGCATGCATGCGTACATTAGTGCATCTCCCATCTGTCTTGCTAAGCATAAAACTCATTCTTTATAAATTACAGATGTTGCCCTTGTCATTAAATGATATAATATAAACTAATGTAAGGAATGTTTCCAAGGCCATATAGAAGCTCAGAGGTTTAATGCACACAATCCTGCGCTCTAGCTAGGAAGTGCCTGCTCTGTCCCCGCACCCCCAGCTCCGCTGTCAGCCGTGAGTTATGGCCAACTGCAATCCAAACGCCATATCCGGAACACCTATTAGGTATGCACAGCAAACAAGAGCGTGGAACAAGCCCTGGTCTTTTAGTTCATACACACTTTGCAAGTACGACCTGGTAATTGCTTTGGGAGGCCTGTGAGTATGATATGCATACATGGACACTCCACTCCTTGTGTCTGGCATGAATAAAGACCAGCCCAGGAGTCCTTGGCCCGCGAGGAAACAGAAAAATCAAAAAGGAATGGGCCGCAAAATTAATCCTTTTGACATTTTGCGCTACCGTGTTCAACACAGCGCTTGTAGTTTTTCCCTTTTATCACGGATTTAATTAGCTTACACAGCTAGAAAGCTGAGCCACTATCTTATAAATAACACTAACATACAGTACTTTTTCTGTTCCAATACCTATAGTGAGCTGCCTACAGAGCCAGTATAGTAAGGGATCATGGGTGCACACTAAAAGGCAGGCAACTTAACTATGATGCTTGCTAAGACATCTCGTTTTTGGACAAATTTTAAGTCAGCATATAAATAGATTTTATATAAATATAAATAATATATAAATTTGTCAATACATAAATAAATGTAAAACTATGCACATGTATATATACTATATATAATATTTATTGCAAATATTATACTATTTTGAGATATATATATATATATATATATATATATAATCTAAATATAATTTATATATGTATATTTACTATAATATAAACTACATATAATATTATCATTTAATACTGAAAACAATCAGTAAAAGGTACTTTAGTGAATTTTCCCCAATAATTGTGTCAATGTAATTTTATGCATACTAACATATAAAAGTGTTAGCTTAGCAACATGCAAATGCCAAACTCTACTGGAATCCGTTGTGAATCAAGCCTCCCTATGTAGGCAGCTCACTAGATTTTGAAACAGAGCCACTGTGTAGGAATTCAAAAGGCCAGCAGGAAACAGGTTATTTGTGAACGATCGGCTGATCTTATAATGTGCGTTGCTTAGGTTGAGTACACTGTGACGGTTTGTTCCAGCAGATTCACCCCTGTAAATCACCTAGGAGGAGGTGAGAGAAGTTCTCCTCAGCAAAATGTCACCCTCCTTTGAGACCAGCAGCACTGTATGGAAGAATGGCTATATATAACCCGTTTTCTAGCGCAAGACTGGAGACTTAAACAGCTGAATCTTATTACAGTGGGACAGCTCTAAGAGCAGAATCACTGCGTGTTGGTCAGACGTTCACTTCTCTGAATTATATAACCGGGCAAGTTGACTCGTACTCAGCTGAAACCGCTCAGTTGTCTCTCGGCATAGCTACCTTTCCAAAACGTGTCTCAGCTCAGTGTGAGCGAGTGTGAGAGTGTGACGTTTGAGTCACTTTGCGGCTGCTGTGTAAGAGCTGTAATTATTCGGCTCATGAAGGGAAGAGGAGACCTGTGGGGAGGAAGAAGTATGAAGTGACAAAGAACCGCTCTTCCAGCTGACTTACCTTGGAGCCCCGCTCGTTAAAAATAATTTCCACATCCAAAATTTTCCCAAATTGCTGTGGAGAGAAAAGGAGATGGGGAGGAAAAAAGAAAAGAGGAGAGACAGGGGAGAAAGAAAGAAAGACAGAGAGGGAGAGAGAAGGAGTAATTAGAACTCATCTCTTCTGCAGTTTGTCAAGAAACTTGAGCACTTGATTGCACAGGGAGCTAAAATAGTAAACCCACCGCTTTCACTATGAACACGCAAGACAAACCTTCACACATCTCCTCTGCCATGACAGAGAAATGATACTGATGAGCACAACTCATCAGCAATGGGTTACTTTATAAGTAACGCATTACAACATTACTTAGTATAAAACACAACAAAAGCTAATTACAGTATGTAGTCTCCCACCACTATTAAGTTACTTGTACTATTTTTCCTCATTGTTAACTGACTGAACCTATGTTTGGGGTGGAATACTAATTTAATATTTAAACACTGCAGAGTATACTGCATATTTTTGAATATAAAGTGAAACAGTATAGACATTATTCTGCAATTATAGATCTAAAAAATATTATACAACATTTAGTTTCAGGCTTTATTTTTGTAGTGGGGATTTTTCAGTGACTCTTTTTGTAGCAGGTACTGGTAGCTTGTGACAAGTGACTGACTTCATGATTTAGTCAATGAATCATTCACTCATTCGATTCATCCAAAACATTAATTCATTCAGGAGCAAAACAAGTGACTGTTTAAGATTGAATCAATAAATCATTCATGTATTAGATTTGTTCAAAACACTGATTAATTTAGGAACAAAATAAATGACTGGCTGTGTCAGAAATTGCATACTCATTGAGTAGGTACTTTATAAGCGAGTAAATGAATCTTTCACTCATTCAGAACAATCATTCACTCAACTGATTCACTCAATAAGACTGATTGATTCAGAAAATATTAACTTTGCATGACACACAAAAGCTACAAATACATTTGACATATTTCAAAAAGTAACTCAGATCCTACGATGTAAATTTAATTGAGGGCTGTTATTTGTAGCTGCCTAACCAATTGTACTACATGAAGCTCTCGGCTGGGTCTGGAGTCTGGGAACGAGCAGGACATACTGCTGATGGGAGCAAACTTCAAAAGATCACAGCGGCACCCTGCTGTGTATGCACCACTGCTCTTAATGACACGATATGGCTTGTTATTTTCTGTGGTGTTTTTGACTGATAAAAGCTGGCAGAAGCCACGGGAGAGGGTATTTCTGGCTTGACTTAACACCAAACGCCGACTCAATTAAAAAAAGGATAATTGGATATAGAGCAGCCATCATCGACGATGATAAACCATATATTTGTTTATTATCTCAGTGACGAATACCATCCTCGTAATTACCTGTCACTTCGGTTATTATTTTCCAGCTATTTGCGCTCTGTTCTGTGGTTTTATCTGATTGTCATTCTCACGGCCCTCTGAAACGCCCAATCTCTCATTTTTATTCTCTAATTAGCATTAGCCATGAGGCACTGACCGCTCCCTCCGAGATACGGCTTTGTCTGGAAGCTTCTTTCAGATGCATATGGATTCGCAGCCTGGTTGCCCTTTGAGGAAAGAAGCTTAAACTTTCTTGGCCTTTGACTGAACGTCGCTTATACCTGCGGCCAAAAGGTGAATCCTGAAGAAACTGTGGCCTGATTAGAGGTGATAAACACCACCCTCGCTGCACGAAACACACGTTAACCTCGCCTTATGCTAATCAGGATCCTGGTTAGGGAGCTCCACAACAAGACCTTGAATCAAGCAGGTTTATTTCAATAAATAAATAAACATGCCAGCGCATGCCAACCCAAGGTCACCGCTGCTCTAGCTGAAGGAGGAGACAGCTTCTTTAAGAAGTAATTTGGAACAGGCCTGAATAATTGGTTAGATGGAAGCAGGAGGCTCCAGGGTGCACCGCTATAAATGTGCCAGTAAGCATGACTGTTTATATGAAAGCGTAGGACAGCAATTAGAGCGACTGCACAAAGTGACACACGTGATAAAGATTCTGTTTGCATTTCTCTCTTCCACTTTGGCGGCCGCTGGAGAGGAGTGACGGCCAGCCGGAGCTCCCCGGAGGGTAAATGGTGCTTAAGCGTTCCATTTAACGCGGCCGGCTTTGGAGATCATTACAGAACGCGGTCGAATGAAAGCAAAACCTTAAGTTCCCCTAATGGGAGGAATGAAAGCAGGTTTTAATTGCTGTCTAAAATGGCTGTATTATTTCATTAAAACTAATTACCCTGTCAAGCAGGCCGCATCGGCTTCATTTCAGCACAACAGGGGAGAAATGGGCCTTCCAGGCACCTACGGCTCAATGGGATTGATCGAGGGCCCGGGTCACTAATAAGGTTAAGAAGAGCCACCTTTCATCCGCCCAGCGGTGGGGAGAACCTGAGGCGGATTGTATATGTGTGTGTTTGCGGCGAGGAGGAGGCTGAGCGCACCGCTCTGATCTCAAGCGGGGGGAAAAAAAAAAGTGACGCCTCGCAGTTCATTTCGGCCGGCTGTTGCTTGATCTACTGCGCTTGTTTTTTTCCAGCTCAATTCAAATTCCACAGCCAAATCCAAGCAGCTGCTACTTGACACGATTCCCTCCATTTGTTCAAATTAAGATGCTTTTTTTCCTCCTGCCAGAGCCGGAATCAAACGCCGGCATTTGCATCTCAGCGTGAACCTGCTCACGACCGCAGACGATTCGCTCTAAACAAAGTCTGCGGACGCTAATGGTTTTAACCCACCCTAATGGGCTTATGGTATTGCTGAAATATTTCCCAGGGTAGTCATCCCTGGGAAAACCGAACTAATCACAGCTAGTCACCATAGGCCCCATCATCGCCACAGCCTTGCAGCAGAGAGCTTTAATAAGAGTGTAGGCCTACATGAAATTAGGATCAATGGGAGATCGCAGTGTGAGACTGCTGGTGGTCCACACACTTGATAGGTTGGGAAAATGCTTCACGAGAATTGTGAGAATTGAAGCGAGTCAGCGTTGCTGTGAAAACGGAGGGAGAGTAGTTAAAATAGCGAGTCAGTAGTGTGACATTAAGACGGTTTTGTTTGGAAATCAAGCAGGTATCATTATAAACCCATTACAAAACCATATGGGGCTTCTGCTCTTGTTTGAAATTCTAGGTAAACCTCTGCAGTCCCTTGGGTGATCAATATTTTAGAAGATTCAAACCTCTAAGGGAAATACCGAGGGGAACAACGGTCTATTAATTCAGAATAACAAGGTACCTGTTTTAATCTAGCACAAACTTTCCCCAGAGCTGGGGGCCATTTTTATTGCTAGTATATACATATGCACTCAAGTGTAGGATCGCTCAAATCAGTGCAGGGGAGTATTATGGGAGGAGTCGCACAATTTTGCAGCCTCTGTGTGGAATCATCATGGTGGTGCTTCAAAACCAATTTCATACACTAGCATTAAATTCACATACTCATCTGTATAATTGCTTTGGATGTCTTTTTCTAATTATAAAATGAGGCTCAAATAAGGTTGGGTAATGGAGCTTTTTAATCGTCGCTCTTTGTTTGACTACGGCCCAAGCCAGTGTACTCGAATGAGGAAAAAGACTCGTAAAATTGCAGTTCTCATAATCAGCTATTCCAAATTGAATTTCCATCTTGCTAAATTGAGAAATCAGAAATGGTTTAGAAAGCTGTCTTGAATTAAAAGTGAGTGTGATCTGTGACTGTTTATCTACAATAATCAAAAGAATTAACGTTGAAAGATACGAGTCATTCATTTGGAGGTTTAATTTAAAATTTACTTCTGTCTTGAGACTATTGTTGACACAATGGGCTCACAATTACATCTCAAACAGTTTGTTATAAAAGTTATGTTAAAACAGGTACCTCATATATACTTCCTCCTGCCATATTTGTTATATTATTATATAATTTATGTCTATTATTTATATATTTTTAATACCTACATTAGATATCTATTTGATCATAAATACACTATTACTAATATACAATTTAAAAATACTATTTACTAATACTAATATTGTGTAATATTATTATAAATTAAAATAACTTTTTTCTATTTTAATATGTCAACATTATCATTTATTTCTGTCAAAAATATAAATAAATAAATAAATAAATACAATAAAATGAAATAAAATACTTTTTGTTTTGAGAATTATAAAAATGGGGAGAAGTCAAAGGTTTTGGGGTAGCCAGTAAACCCCTTGAGAAAGTGCTTAAGGAGTTTGAAACCGTCAGTAGATGAAATCTTCTCCCCTTGTGCTTCAGTCACTGTTCTCAGACTTGCCTTTTCTCACATTTTTTGGGACTTTGGAGGTGCGCGGTGCTTGTCCATCCCATCCTCTCCCACTAGTCTATCTATGGCACGGGATAATTGCACCCCTGGGTCCCTGAGAGACTTCACAGCAAGTTGCAGCAGTCTCTTCAGACAAACATACACACACTTGGTCACACATGTGGCTGTTTTCACATCGGAGCTGTCAGCCAACACAAACCTAATGAGGATAAACTTCTAGTTTTTAACCACAGTGAGGAGCGCTATTAATTACGTCTCCACTGGTGGGACCACTGTGTGGCTCTCTGCTCATCACATCAATGCTGGGCAGAACGGGAGAGGAGCAGAGAAGAGAGGACAGCCTCTCTTAGAGAGAACAAAGAGCGTGAGGAACAGATGTTCTCAAGACTCAGCAGTCAGGCTGTACCCAGAGTCCTCCACCAGTTTAAGTGTTACTGTTTGCTGTACAGTGCCCTTAGTAAACACAGACTCCGGTTTTTAACAAGCTGGGACCAGCAGCGTATTTTCTCCTCCTTACGCTGCCTGTAGCCTCCAGTAACAAGCTGCCAGTGTTTAACGCAGCTCCCTTGCTGGCTGCTGATAATTCAAAGGTATGCTGGAGTTTAACTGTACGAGTCCTCGAGCCTTAGAGAGACGGGCACAGATGTTTCTTCGGTTAAAGAAAGCTGCGAGTCGTTCATTAGTTTTGTTTTTTATTCTAGCCGAGAGTGCTTACATCTAAACGCAGATTGAAGAGCAGTAGTTGTGGATAAAACGCTAAACAATGACCAACCATTACTGAGCCTGATGCTGCTCTCAGTATAACAATACTTTTTTGATTGAATACCCTTGTTTTTAAAAAACAAGTTTTACTGATCCCTTGTCACAAGCTACATATACAAACGAAAACATAATGCAGTTAAATCATTTGGCACTTTGTCATGCACTTTCTAGGGCTTGGAGGGATAAAATGAAAAATGTGAAAAATAAAATACTTTGTTTATGTTAAAATATTTAGACTATACTCTGACTATGGATGTTTAGTGTCTACAATTTTGTTCACATTAATTGCATAATATACTACTTGGTTGTTGAATTGATCACATATAATTGCATTTTTTTCTTTGCATATAATACATTAATATTAGCTGAGAAAAGCCTTCATATGACATTAATTTATAACATTATGAAACGTCTCTGGATTCTGGTTCCTTAATAATATTAAAGTTTTTTTTAGGAGTTTTAAATGACTTTTTAGAAATGACAAATGCCATGCAATAATTGGCTTTAGCTAATATATATATTAAATACTACTGTCAAAGTACCTAATGTGTATCTTGAACTACACACAGTCATATGAACAACAATTTAAGTCTTACTGTTAGCTGTAAGCTATATGTGTTTGATTCAATTTAAAAAACTGATTCAACAGAGTCATTTGTTTGGGAAGTAGACTACACTAGTTGAACTGTATGTTTTTTTTAATTTGTTAAAAAAATGGTTCATACAATGAATTTGCTCAGAAATCAAACTACGCTGCTTGCACTGTATATTTTTGATTCACTAAAATAGCTCATTCATTTACTCAGGAAACGGACTATACTGGTTAAAATGTATGTTTTTCATTTGTTAAAAAAAAGTCTCATAAGACTAAATTGGAAATCAGACTACACTCGCCACACTAAGTAACAATTAAAATGTTCAATTGACAGCCCTAGTTTAGTCCTTTAGAGGAGGAAAAAAACAGACTACAACTACAGTATCTAAACAGATTTTGCACTGTTGCATATAAGATCAATGTCCTTGTCAGAGTTGAAACAGGATTGATAATCAGGCCTTCCTCTGAGATACAACCTGCTGCCATCTGGCCGAGGCCTGAGACTCACCCCGAACATTTGCCGGAGGTCTGGGTCACGGAAGCGGAAGGGAATGTTGGAGACATGTAACCGTTTGGGCTGCTGCTTCTCCGAAGAGTCTGAGGGCTGGAGCTGAAGCTGCTGAGAGCCGTCTGTCTGCGCCACATCGTCCGCTTGCTGAAAGACACACAAGCACAGCCCTGTTAGTTCCTACCTCAAATGCCGTCACGACCTGGAAAAAGTGCAGCGGGCAACGGTTATGGGGCAGTGAGGGGGTGGGTGAGCAGGGGGAGATCAGGGCATGCCGGTGGCATATTACAAATTCCCTCTACTCTGCCAACATTTGTATGTGGCGGTGAAGATTAAGGAAGCTGTCAGGAAGTGAGGATACAGATTTAAGGGAAAAAAAAAAAACCTCTGACATGGGGAGACCAGAGAATGCATTTACTGAGCAGCCGCCTATTAAGACCTGAGGGAGAATGGGAGAGGGAGAGAGAAAGTAAGCGTAAAGATGGTGTGCTCATCTGTCCATCATGTGGAGGAAATGGTAGTGACACAGTTGTGCTCAAGGATGGACTGCTGTCTGTGACACACATTCATCTTTCACCTCACAAGCCCTGACACAACAGCCTTCATCCCATTCTCACTATTCCTCTCGCTGTTCTCTCAGCTTCATAAGACCTCATCTGACCAGACTCCGACCAGACGCCCTGTCAAGCATGGTGTGCAAAAACCATGCTTCATGCAGTGGTCTCTCTACTAGAAATCAACCAAGATTTATTTAGTTTTAATTTTTTTTTTTATTTGATAATAAAAAAAGAAACATCACATACACCGTAACAATAAAATCTAAATATGCATTGTTGATTTAATATAAAAAAAATATTATATTAATATTTAAGTTACAAATATTTTAGATAAATAAATATATTACAATATTATTTTGAAAAACCACGCTTCATGCAGTGGTGTCTCTACTAGAAATCAACCAAGATTTATTTATTTATTTATTTATTTTTTACAGCCAGTATTAATTTTTAAACATTATTGTAAGTATCCAAGATGAGAACAATTTTTTAGCTGTTTAAATTTTTTGCTTATTTGATAATAAAAACTAAACATTCCATACACCGTAACAATAAAATCAAAATATGCATTTTTGATTTAATATAAAAAATATTATATTAATATCTGTTACAAATATTTTAAATAAATAAATATATTACAATATTATTATGAAAAACCACGCTTCATGCAGTGGTGTCTCTACTAGAAATCAACCAAGATTTTTTTTTTTTTTTTTTTTTTTACAGCCACTATTAATGATTAAACATTATTGTAAGTATCCAAGATTAGAACAATTTTATTTAGCTGTTTTAATTTTTGGCTTTTTTGACAATAAAAAACTAAACATTCCATACACCGTAACAATAAAAACAAAATATGCATGGTTGATTTAATATAAAAAATATTATATTAATATTTAAGTAAAAAATAATTTAAATAAATAAATAACTATATTACAATATTATCATGATAATATTTACATTATATAAAACACATATATTCATAATATTCTGATTATATTATCATTTATTTTTAATTTACAATAACGCTTTATTGTTTTGCATTTTCTGAGTAGATTTCGGAAGAAAATCTTTGGTGCGGATTGTACATGCTACACTGAACGTACTCAGAGCTGGAAAATAACCAAAATGTGATAAAATATTTATAAAAAAACACATATTTAAGTAGAAAAGTGTGAATAATATCAGTGAACATATCTGTTTATCTACACCTATGTACATTTAATCATATCAAATATTATGAAACAATACAGAAAGAAATAATAAATCAATATCTATAAAGAAAAATATTATCTAACAAAATGCTCTTGAGGGAGGATCAGGTTAGTGCATAACTGAATTAATAATTAATCCAGACGTGATGCAATTGCTGGCAGATGCAGAAGACTCCTCTGCGTTTAAGAGTTTGTCTTGTTTTTCAGTTACTGTGTGCAGGCATGTTCAGTGAAGGAAAAAGCATGGTGAGCGCAGCACCAGAGCAGCAGCCCTTCATGTACATAATGAATTAGAAGAACATGGGAGCACAGATGAAGAGATGATGTCAGCTAAACTTCTCCCGGCTTAGCAGGATCAATGAGAAAGAAGTGCTGAAGGCAGCTACATTTGGCTGGGCCCATAGACAGCTGTATACTAGAGCAGACTCACGCTGTAGAGAGAGAAAGAGAGAACGAGAAAGAAAGAAAGAAAGAAAGAAAGAAAGAAAGAAAGAAAGAAAGAAAGAAAGAAAAAGAATTTGCTGTGTGTTGCTAGGGTGTCTTGTGGGTTGCTAGGTGCTTTCTTTCTAGCCCAAAACAGTACAATCCACAGTCTCTATGATATTCTCATTGTTTCAAATGGCTTAGGGTTCTTCAGTGTAATACTATGGGGTATTTTTGCCTATGTTATCATCTGTAAGGTGAAAATTTGTCAGAAAAAATGTCAAGCACATTAAAAGTAAAGCGAAAGTAAAGCTGCATGATTTGAGGCATCATTCAGGTCCGCAGCACAAACAGTGAAGAACAAGTTAATAACAAAACGTTGTAAATATTGTATGAACAATAGTAGTAGACTTAAATACTTAAAAAGGACTGGAAGTCAATGGAGTATAAACAGCCTGAAAGCTGACACGCTAGATATAGTGAAATGGTTAAGTTTTTGGATCTTATTAAGCTTTCAAAAGTCAGAAAAGCCTAAAACAGGCTGAAAGAATAGGCTTAAACTTTTCACGCATAAAATGAGCACTAAAGTGAATTCTGAAGATTAAAAACTCAAGCTGAAAATCAAAACTTTCTCACACATGATTTCTGTGCATCCCTATTGAATTGATTTTTCAATCATTTTTGAGTATTGAGATTTATCCATACATTCCAAGCATGTTTTCTTGCATTTCATGTACATAGTTAATTATAATAAGTGGGCTGGACAAATTCCCCCTCATTAGCCACACAAGAGATATGAATCATAGAAGACGGCAATATATCATGTATTAGGTAATGAAGATATAATGAGATATCTATCACTCCATCCCTTTTCGCTCGCACCCTGACAGAGAAAAATAGAGGAAAAAGGTGAAGTAAATGCAATTATGTAGACACAGCTAAGAACATAATACCAACTCAAATGCAAAAGATTTGGACCTGGAAGGCGTTCATTTTTTCACTCATTACAGAGAGAAGGTGAAAAATGGCATGATAAAATATCAGCTGAAATGAGATTTTAAAGTTTAACTCGCTGAACAAAACCATTATTGCAGAGGACATATGTCTTTACAGGGGAAATTACACCAGTAACATGACAGAAGCGACTTTACATTTCTATGGGTCTCAAAGATGTATCTTTTTTTGCAATTAACACAAAGATATGATAAACCATGCAGACAAGCATCTTCTGTGCTTATCTAATATTTATTCAAGCAATGTTACTGAAAGAAATATGTTCATTTTACAGCAATACAGTACAGCTACAGCATGATGAGCTCTACCAAAGGCAGTTTTTAGGGGAAACAAACATAAACCCAAGAGCAAAAATATTGATGTTGTTTTGAAAAACGTCTCAGTGTTTATTTAGTCCATATATTTAGTCCAATGTTGTTTTGGAACCCATAGACTTGCACTGTATGGACAAAAATGATTAAAATATTGTTTAAAATGTGTGCTTTAAAGAAGAAAGAAAGTCATACAGGTCTGAAACGTATTATTGATAACAGAATATTAATTTTTGGATGAAATATCCCTTTAAACGTGTGTTTAAAAAGCCTCTATGTATAAAATCCCTATAGATGATTACACTAAATGTTTTGTATAAACAATGCTAAACATACACCCTTCACACGGTCAGTAATCAATAACCAGTCTTATTTGAGAACGATGAAGGTAAGTTTGAACTCTTGCTACAGGTTATACAGTATAACGACGGCGAAACCTCTGAACCATTAAATGTCGAGGGTCACCAACTTCTGCTTTTTCCATCTGACAACTTCGTCATCTTCTCTAATGCACAGTCTCTCCCAATGGGCTCTCCGGGGTCTCTGTGAGAGGACACCGTGTTTACCAGCACATTGGCACTATTAATCATTGCAGCGATGCAGACAGTCAAGCCCTGTTAAGATAAAGTACACGGGTCGGCTCTGGATCCACACAGCCTGTCATCCTGCCCCTTGTGTATGCCGCCCGAGGTCGGCGAGCAGCGGAGGCCCGTAGCCCCTGCCTGATGGTGGTAGATGGAAAGCCGAGCAGATGGATGGGCAAGCGGAGGTGCAATTACCCCCTGGTGCCCCCGCTCCCTGGGCTGCACCTCTTCCCGCTCCCTCATCCTCATCCATCACATCGGTGCCATCGGTCATTCACATGCTCTGTCTGCAGTCGCTCTGGAGAGAGCCGCGCTATCTATCATGTCTAACAGGTGAGCGGTGCGACGGCGCGGACTCGCCCATTACCGACTGGCGGAGCGTGGCCTCTGAGAGCCTCCAATTCCTCGCTCTGCCCAACGAAGTGCTGGAGAGAAGGATGAGGGCTTTGATTTGCCTACTTTATGGGAACACGTATTGACTAGGTCCTCTCAGATAAGTCATCATGTAGCGACGCAGTGCAGCGAGTAACAGACAGTGATAAAAATGAAGAGAAATCGTAGGGCTGCTTCGCATTCATCTTGTGCGCTTTGCTTAAAAAGAGGACAATTGTTCTGCCATAACAAGTGCTTTGTAAAACACACGGTCCGGCTCGCTCGCTCTCGACTAGAACGATATAATCTCTCTGGCTTTATTCGGAGCACTTCCTCTGCTCTTGAGCGTGGCGGCTTGGAGTGCTCTTCTCTGGAGGAGTTGACACCAGGCCAGGAGAGGGAGAGGAGAGGTAAGCGTTTGAGACTCCGCACTCCAGGTTTGGATCTAATTATCTCATCGCCACCGCTAAGCAGCCATCTACAGGGGGTTCGTCTGCGCAATTTGCCTTTTAATTTGTGTTAATTGCATGTTAATTATATTGCAGCTAGCATGGGCTGCATCTGTCTCTTTCAGAGACAAGGTTTCAGAGGGCTTTGCGCTCCCAAGTTCCGAAGACGAGTTGAAAAGTAATTAAAAGTGTTCGGCGTTCGAGGCGGAGGCAAACTCCCTGCTTGCTCGGGTTGCCAGGTCGTCCTCCGGAGGACATCACGAGATGTTTAGGAGGAGGATTTGATGTCTCTCTTGTATGTGCAAATGGACTATGACCCTCTCTCCAGCCCTCCGTTTACTAGGATGACAGTGGGGAGGAGCTAAGCAACCTGCCTTAGAGTACCAGAATGTGGATCCTGCCAAAAAAGCTAATAGTAAATCCATACGGGAGCATTTTATGGTCAGCTAAGAAAAGCTCCCCAAATTAACCCCAAGTAGGTATACTACTCCCTCTAAAGGTTTATGACAGCCAATTACCACAACTGAAGTCAGGAATGTTATATAACTGTGTTCCGTTTGCCAGGGTCTGGGATTAAATATACCAAATGATTTACTGAATGACAAATGTGGACTATTTATCGCTCTGACATACTCTGTCCAGCATATTTCCAGTAAACATGCATCATATCAAGTTTAAATTGATTGTTTCTACATGCAACCTGAAAAGAAATGCTAACTTTGAACCAAAGTTTTCAGAGTATCTGCTGAAAATTTGAAAGAAAAAAATATACAATGTATTTTTAGGGCTGACAAAGTTAATGTTTCATTAAGATATTAATGAAATATGTTCAAGGTAATGATTTCAGTGCATTCACCAACTTTGATATTATAGTATAAAATGATTTTGCTTTCTAAAAGCTTGAGCACAACTGCATATATATATATACAGTTGTGCTCAAGTTTTTAGAAAGCAAAATTATTTTATACTATAATATCAAAGTTGGTGAATGTACTTAAATATATACATAAATATATATATATATATATACATAAATATATATATATATATATATATATATATATATATATATATATATATATATATATATATATTTGTTGGCCCTTGGAATTGAGTTCGAAAACCCCTGCCCTAACACATATAGTATACTGGATCATCTCCTCTCACTTGTGTTTTCCTGCTAGCCTTCCCTAACGCTGGAATACACTCATTCCATACATCCGATGCACTTCTTATTTCCATTCCTGTTGTAGAAGAGCAACTTCCCTGCACTTCACATTCCGCAAGGAATGGAGCAGCCAAGCAGCACCAAGAAATAATTGCCTGAACATTATCATACACCACCACATTGGACCTCACATCCAAACCCCCTCCCCTACCGCAACGTCACAGGAGGCTCGTGCCCACATTCGCGCGTGCCCGTGTTTTTATGTGCGGTTGGGTGGGGAATGAGTCCTGCTAAATCGTTTCTATTGCCGCACTCATTCAGTGTTATCTGCAAATCACTTTCAAAGTGCTCAGCTCAGCACTTCCCCCTTCAGAATGCCCCTACAAACACATAATTGAAACTATCTGATTGGAAAGCTGCCAAGCAGGTAGATTACATCCGATTAGGGCCAAACCAGCGCTTCACTTAAAGGGATTAGCTTGAGCCGCTTTATATTTTTTTGTTCTTCTACACTTCTGCCATCCTCCCCTCCGATCCCATCATTCCTCCCTCACACCGAGATGCAAATACAAACCGTCACCTGTCATTTTGAAAGAAGACACTGGCCTTTCAGTCTTGCGCAAAGCTCTAATTAATTAGACAAGGTAATCTGACTCGCAACAGGTTTAGCCAGCCGGTAACGAATACGGAGGCTTAAAGAGCGCTTATACCTGCAATAATATTATCAATGGCACAGTAAAAACTCAGGGAAGGCGGCCAAGAATAAGTGCAGGAAATAATGGCATTGCCTTAATAACATAACATCACACTCCTTTGAGCAGTACGGCTGTGTTTGAGCGAGTTGCAAATCACAGTTTAAACAATCCCACCCAAGGCAATATGACAGTCATAGTGTAAAACTGTTAGTACGTATCCTAAAGAGAGGTAAGTAGTCTTTTATCGCCGAGTTACCAAGCATCTAAAGTCTGTGCTGTTGTGATGATGTGATCTGATATGTGATCTGATGTGATTACCGTCCACTCTCTGAGGTGTAGTGTTCCTTCTTTTCTAATAATCCTCCGCGGGGAGAGAGAAAAGAGGGAGAAAGGGAGAATTTCCCTGGTGGGTTAGGCCAGAGTGACAGTTTAAGTACATCCTCCAATCGAGCCATGGATTAGCCCAGCCAGAGCTCAGGTGCCTTTACAGGGCCTGTCAGCATCGCTTCTCGCCAATCTGCTGAGCGTGGGATTATATCTACTTCCTTTAAACCATACCACCTCAGAGCTTTACGCATATCCCAATCAGAAAGAGAAAAAGATTACATTTTTCATCCGTCCTTTTCCCCCCCTAAGGCCAGGAAGACCTTGTACTTCTTTTTGCATTGAAGAAAAGTTTTATGCTCTTTAATTTCTCTTTCCCACTCTTCTCTTATGACCTTTCTCTGGCTGTGTCTCATTTTACTCCCTAGTTCCCTATGACGTAAATTAGCAAATCGTCAACACAAATTTGGACTCCAGCAAGATCTTTATCCTCTTAAACACTCATTCATGGTGTTTATCAACAACATTAAGGCCTGGTTTCACAGACAGTGCTTAGACTAAACCAGGATTAGGCCATAGTTCAATTTGGACATTTAAGCAATTTTTTTTAAACATGCCTTAGAAAAAACATTACTGGTGTGCAATCTTGAGACAAAACAAAGGCACTGATATATTTTAAGATCAGTCAGTGCAAGTTTCTTTCAGTTGAAATGGCTCAGAATTACATTTTAGTCTGGGTCTAGGCTTAAGCCATGTCTGTGAAACCGGGGGTAAATATCTTGTTATATATTTCTTGCTTTAGAAATACAGTAGTTTAGCTACAATAATGACAACAGTAACTGTTAGAAACTGTATTTAGATGCTTATGTAGATACTTAGATTTGCAGACAAAGTTGGAACACATTGGGCCAAACTGTCCAATATTTCCGACAACATTTCCAGTGAATACAGTGACTAAATGATGCTAAAACCTTGTATTTTACAAGGCCCATGGTATAGGGGCTTTGTAAAAGATGAGTGTCAAGCCCTGAATCCTTAATATAGCATCAAATCAAATGTAAGTGAAAAATAAAATAAAATAAAATAAAATACAATAAAAAATAAAATAAAATAAAATAAAATAAAAATAACCTTTAGGGATTTATCTGTCCTTCTGCTTTTTTCCCTATTTTTCCTCCCAGTGTAAGTGAATGTGTTAATCAAAGGCCTACAGGAACCAAGAAAGGGTAGCGCAAACAGACAAGACACAACTTACCCATGGGACCGGGTCTAAGGATACTCTTTCCTCTCAGAGTTTCTTGTCATATGCTCAGATAAAGCACTTGGGCAGCACTCGTTAAGTGGTCCATTGAGACGTTTGTGATATTGTTAGCCATGGTAAATGGCTCCATGGGGTTTAAGATATGAAGTCATGTGATAGCCATGGTTTAAAGCTTGATAAAATGGAGAGAGAGAAAGCAGAAGAACGCTTTAAATTGAGAAGGATGGTTTTTCTCTCAACGTCTTTTATTTTGTCTTATGCTTTTATCTTTGCTTGCACTAGCTCTATAATTCTTTTCATTCCAAACTCTTCTATTTTCTAGCCCCAATTTCTCTTTATCTCAGTCTGTCTGAATGCAGACATGTTAAAAATGGGACGTTAGAGTCTGATTCTGACAACAAAAGATGTAGGATGTAAAAAGTAACTCAAAAATGAATAAAAACATCCTATTCGTGGAGTACAAAATGAACTTTTTGCCACCTCCCACTGGCAATTTACTTTGCATAAATATTTTTTACAGTTCTTAAAACTGTAACTTGCATTGTTATTTTTAATATATTTTTGTCTCAGTAGGATTATTTTTTTTTGAAATAACAGGTTTTTCCATCAACACCTTACACTAGATACGACAGTTACATTGTGATTTTGCAACTCGTATGACTGACATGGAATTCTAAGTAAAAAATAAATAAATAAATAAAATAAAAAAATAAATAAAATCAATTAAAAAATAATAAAATAAAATAAAATAAAATAAAATAAAGATTCCATGCCTGCATGCTGCTAGTGGGACTCACTGGTATGCTGCTAGTCCCTGTGAGGGAAGGCGTGCTGCTGTCAGTGCCAGGTGGCTCGCTGTGTGTCTGTGTGGGTGTGTAGATAGTGAGGGCTGCGGCGTGCTCAGGGACCGGACTGGGCCCTGTGTAGTCCTGCCCAGGGTGGGTGTATTCGCCAGGCAACCCATTCTGAGGTGGAGGGGGAGGATACTGCGCTGGAGCGTACGGCTGAGCCATGGCTTCTGGGGGAGCAGGGGCCTCCTGGTTACCCTGGAAAGAAAGAAGGAAAGAGATTTTATCAGTTTTATTCTTACATATCTCATACTAATCCAGATTTTCTGGCTCTTCAAGGAACAATACCTGGAATGAGACTTGACGTGAGCGATCATCACAAGAACCCTGTATGCCTGGGTCGTGATAACACATGAGAGGAGAGAATGGGACCTAATTCCATGATAATAGCTGAACAACTTGCAGAGCAACTACTGCACCTGACAATCTGAACCTGAATCATACACCATGATAAGCCTCAAATATTAAAACCACTTACAGTGATTAAATCCATGCACTGATTCAGATCCTTGTTCTCGTTGGCAAAAGGAATATTCCCCCTATACATTTTTCACCTGATATTCAAATGCATTAAGTGTTAAAAGAAGAAATACTGAAAAACCTTCAAATATTTTTACACATCAACAGTTGATAGTGGCTACTGTACATCTTTCAAACTTCAAATATAACCAAACAGCAGCATGATAAGACCATAAATGTAGTCCAAAATACTTGTGCTGTGTTCAAAGTCTTCTAATGCCATACAACAGATAATGTGAGGAGCAAAGCAAAGTTTAGATTATTTGCTGATATTTCTGACCTCCAGAACTCCAGAGCCTCTCTGAATCAGTGAGTTGAACCTGAGAATTAGATCTGTAAATGACTCGTTCTTTTGAGATAGTTCTTTTAAATGATTTGGACTGATTATGTTCTCAAGTTCAGCTCGCTCAATAATCTTCAAAAGAAAAGTTTATCAAAGAATAACATTTCTGCGTGTTCCTCACATACATCTATCTAAAAACGTACAGGGCTTTTGGAGCTTAAAAGATGGAAAAAAATATGGAAAAAAATATTACATGAAGATTCATCAAAATTCTCCTTTTGCTTTTTTTGTTGAAAAAAAGCATACAAATTTGTATGAAGATAAGGGTGAGTAAATGATTACAGAAATGTAATATTTGGTAATACTGTTCCTTACTTCTGAGGCATGATTTTTCTTTGTCTTATCAGAGAAAAGCAGCAGCATCTGAGATGCGTGGGGTCCCGGCTGCTGAATGGCTTTGTCTGGACCCTATCATATCAGCTCTCAGAGAACATTAGAGGACTGCTTGATCATTACAAGGCAACAAACTTACTTTATAGAGCAGCGCTCGATAGATTTGCAGCCCGAGCGACAGGGTTCTAAATTGCTCTCTTGGCAAGCAGCATGTGCGAGATCAATTAACTGATAAATTTTTGATTATAACCTTTGATTTAAATTACAGGTTTCTAATACAAGCTGCTGTTTCCCCTTTTCACGGCTTCTCTCGTCTTTTCCCTCATATTCACCTCCCTCTGTTTCACTCATTCTGTCTCACTTATGCGCTTTCTCTCGCGCTCTGTCTCCGCGCTGGAATAAAATGAGTATCTACCCCCTCATTTAGGTCTCTGTGTGAAGAGGTGTCTTTCTTTCGCTCTGTGTATCAGCATGTAAATGAATGTGCTTTTTCTTTCTTCTCATCCATTTCTCTCCATTGAAGAGGATGCAAATGAGATTCTTTACTCTGTTGCTTTCCCGTTCGTTTTGAGTCACCGAAGAACACGATGTTTTCTAATCTTATCAGCGAACATTAGGATGTGGCGGCATGTCATTTTTCTCTCTTCCTCTGACAGGTGTCATCATTTGTGCTAGTGGAGACTGTTGTTGAAGTGCAGCTTAAAGGCCCAATGAGAAAAGCTGCTTGATGAGTGCAGTTTTCTGTCCAGAGTTGGCATATTTCCTGTTCAGACAGGAAGTTTGGGTGGGACAGAGGGGATTTTAACTTTTTCAGAAAGTTATTAGTACATAAAATAATGCTCATATTTTTTAATAAAACAATAGAATTTCATATAAAAGAGTAAATCATATAAAATAAAGCAACTGTAACAGACATAAGTCACAAAGAAACTCCAGTTCTGATTTTTTTTGGTCTGTAAAATAATGTTTGTGCACATTAAAGTGTGTTTCATTGAAACTACAGATGGTCAGATGGCTTATATTAGGGAGAGTGTGTATTGTGAGATGATGAGAGATGAGAAGTACTCATTTGGACATAATGTAGGTGTGTTAGTGTGTTGATGTGCAAGGGCTGTGTGTGTGTGTAATGACAGATGACCTGGCTAATCTCAAAGGTAAAACACTGATGTGTGTGTGTGTGTGTGTGTGTGTGTGTGCGTGTTATGACAGATGAGGGCTACTCTCTGGGGCAGAGTGCTGTTGTCAGCACAGGTGCAACTGGGTCATCCGTACAAAGTGTATTGTGTGTTTTTCTGTAAATGTGTGTTTGCGTATTGTACATGTCTGAATCTTGCTACATAAAAGCTGCTTACCCCGAGGGACTCATATCAACGTATTAATCTTATACAAATTTAGGACCTTGGAGTTTGACCCTGTCCTGAGAGCTCATGGCAAAGAGAGGCAATAACAGCTCCTTTAACCAACCTCTGGGTAATGGGATCTCTCTTGGACTTACTGTGCCTGCTCCTTAATTAATCAAAATCTGATGAGCTTAAAAAAATAAAACACCAGGCACCCCTGGACACAAACGACTTCTTGTTTGGAACCACGCAAGTATTTTGCACAGGCAATAATATTCCTGAATCTGAACTCAATATGAATTGAGAAAGCAAACAGAATGTAGAATTGCATTTTGATTTAATGAAGTACAATTAAAACGAACTGAAATTGAGAGAAAAAAAACATGTCTAATTCTTCCTTTTCCTAGAGAAGAAGAAAAAAAGGAAAATATGTATAAAGGTTTATGTATAAATAACAAAATTATTAAAATAACATAATATTATGAAAAGATATTAGTATAAAACAATACAGTATTAAATTATTTTAGAAAAATAAAAATATTAAAAATGCTTATAAAAGAATGATTCAAATGAATACAATTAAAAAAATATATATAAATCTGTGGTGCTTGAGAGCTGTTGGCTCTTGAGGATTCATGTTTGAGTACATCCTACGGTCATTTCCCAATCCCATTCTCTCAATTTTCCTGTCTTTCTCAATTGTTCTATAATATGGGCTAAAAAGCCCATAAATAAAATTACAAAAAGAGAAAATCTCAGCAGAATTTGCTCTCCTCCGCATTTTCAACCGCTGTCCATTACAGAAGGCCAATGAAGAGCCGTAGGAAACACAGAGCCTTTCTTTCCCATTTCTGCTTGATTGTTATTAACCTTTTTTCACTGACTAAGCAGCATTAGGCAGCAGCAGCAGCAGCAGCAGCTTTGGCTGGGGAGGGATGCAGTTTAATAGAAATGGGGAGAAATGCATTAATGTAAATGTAGTGGAAACAATGAGAGGCCCGGCCATTGACATGTTGGCAAACAAATGAGGCTGTCCTCTCAATTAGAGTCAATGCTCCATTATCCAAATGAAAAACGCACTCTTCCGTGGCCGAACGCACGATGGACAGGCGTGGAGGGGTGAGAAGGAGTGAGGAATAAGGAAGCCGGAATTTTATTACTTCTCAGTTCTTTCTATGCGTTTGCACTTTCTTACAAGTGTCTCGAAGTTCCAGAAGCTCAAACTAAGAGGCTGACGCAACACGCAGTGTGCTAAGCATCGATGTACAGTTCCGTTTTGATGAAACATGTACATTTTGATACACAAACACACAAGCCCATACATGCAACTTCAGTTACGTGGGGCGCCGAACTAAAGTTTTGACAAGTGCGGGTGTTCTATTGATTAGATGTGGAAGTTTGTTTCTCTCTGTCTACGTGTCCGTCCATCTAACTCTGAATCTCTTGCTTTCATCCCACTCCTCAAGTTGCACCACCCAGGCCGTGTCTGATTCTCTCCTAGTCAGACAGAGGAAAAAGAGCGAGGCAGCCCATAGCCTGGGGTGGATATTGTAATTCACTAAAACATTAAGCAGTATTGATGCAGCCCCCTGTCTCAAAGCACCAATGGGGGTGAGGGCTGTCCAGCAGCCTGAAAAACAGTAGATAAGCCTGACAGGGAGGGGTGGTCTTCACTCTATCTTGGGATGTGGGCAGAAAGCAAGGTGGTGCTGGGGGGGGGATCCGGGTGAGGTGCTCGCACGCCCATAAAGTCTGCCGGAAATGGCTTTCGCTTGAAATCACCTTATTATTGCTGTGTGTGTTGACTTCGCGCTATGAAATATTCAGCGAGCTAAATGGACGAGTAAGCCACATTTTCCAAAGATAAGATGAAGGATAGAGAGCAGCTTCCTTTGCATCTGGAGGGCTATGAGGCAGATGAAACAGTCAGTAATCCAGCCTCACATTTTCGACATGTTTTTTTCCAGCTCTTGCACCTGCAAACAACATAATGTGCTTTGTTTTCTCCGTTTTACACCTGTGCTGAAGGTGTTTGGTCTCTAAACCTGCCTGGCCTTTGTTTTTTTTTTTGTTGCTTCTATGTGAATTATTTTTATTTTTTTCTGGAAGGTTAAGCGAAAATGACCTAAGAGAGCTGACGCCTGATTAGCTCCCATTAGATCCGCCTGCGGTCACAGAGAGCTTGAGTGATGACCTGAGCTTGTACCGTACTCCACCACAGACGCTGAGAGGATGTGCGGTAAAACCAAACCTCTGGGACTGTCCGTCATCGCAGCGGTCAGAGAGTGACCACTACATGATGTGAGGTTATGGAGAGATGAGAGAGACTGATGAGAGAGAAAAGTTGTGGTGAAATGTTTGAAGTCATTTGAAAGAGTTCCTCAGAACTCGGGTGCTTGATTCAGTTGAGAAGCCTTTTAAATTCTAATGGAATTTCTGCTAATAGGATGCAGAAATTCCAATGTTAATTTACTTGAAATTACAAATGCAGAATTTAAGATAATCCAGTAACAGACAAGTCTTGTATTTAATATTATGGTTTGCAATATTATATCTTATATTTAACATGAAAAGGAAAGTTTGTCAAGATAAACTTTGAGGCCTGGTTTCAAAGACGGGGCTTAGCTTAAGCCAGGACTAGGCCATAGATAAATTAAGATATTTAAGCAGCTTTTACAAAAATGGCTTAGAAGAAAATGTCACAGGTGTGCATCTTGACACAGAACAATGGCACTGACATATTATAAGATATGTCAGAGCAAGATATTTTCAGTTGAGACAGCTCAAACATGCATTTTAGTCTGGCACTAGCTTAAGCCTTGTCTGTGCAACCGGGGGTAAATGTTGCTGTGATAAGCTTGTTTGAAAAGTTTAAAAAGCCTTGAAGTTTGACGGTTATAAGGCGAGACAGATAGATGGATAGATAAATAGATTATAAAAAAATAATATAATATAATATAATATAATATAATATAATATAATATAATATAATATAATATAATATAATATAATATAATATAATATAATATAATATAATATAATATAATATAATATAATTGGATATTTTTTAAAACTAGAACAGGAGTCAAATAAAAGTTTAAACATAAAAAAAACAAACAGACAACAATATTAAAAAAATATTTAAAATAATGCTATAAGTGATTAATTAATAATTTAATAACATTTTCTCAAATATACATTTATTTAACAACCATTTAATAATAAATGTATATTTCTTGTAAAACTAAGTGTCCTAAAAGTAAAAAGAAAAAGTTTAAACAGGAAAAACAACAATATAAAACATTATTAAAATGAACATTTTGTATTATTAAAATACTACAATTAATAAATACATTAATTATAAAAATTAATAACATTAATTCCTCAATGTGTATTTTTTAAAACTTGAACATAAAAGTTTAAAAAAGTTTAAATAGACAGAGAGACTGACAACTAGATAGCTTATTTTCTTTTAAACTGAAACCAGACAGACATAGGCTAAAATTCTTTGAATTTCAGTTTACATTTCTATTTTTGTCAAAAAAATTCAAAGCTCATTTACAATTCAAAGTTCATGAATTCAAACTGAGAAAGAGTCAATTCTTAAATTCTGATTTTGTCCAACTCTACTGTACATTACAGCAGTGCTGAAGAGCCTTCAGCACCACGGACAGCTCCCATTATGCACTGGGTGAGAGGGAACAGCTGTAACATCAGAGATCTGACCTCTCTGTGTCTTATCACACATTTAATATACATACAGGCTTCATATAGGGAAGCCAAAACAAACCATTCATTCTTCATCTTACAGAGGCAGACTGCGAGACTGAGAATAACGCGGGGCCATGGAGCGGAGAAAAATCATTCGCTATGTGGTTTTGTTTTTGATAAACTTAAATCAGAAATTGATATTTAATACAGCCCTCCACTGCGGCAGCTTTTATTTAATCAGTGCCCTTTCCACATCGTTCTGTAGAATGAGACTCCGATAGCTTATAAATGTGGAAGACAGAAACGAGAGAGCAAGTGTGAGAGAGAACCGAAGGAGGAGAGAGAAAGATCTCCATCAATATGACTGAAGCCATGCCACAATAAAAACATCCCTCGATCCTTGTCGTCAAATTGCACCCGTAAATGATTTCCGCGATGAGCTAAATGGTATTATCCACCCCCAACCCCTATTCCTCCACCCTCCGCCAGCCTCAGAGCCCCAGCCGATGCTTGCTAAATGAATTTATTTCCTTCCCAATGGGGAGAGTGAGTGGGGCATCCTAGTCATTCAAGCCAGGATTTAACCCTTAGCCTTACCACCGGGACCACAAACAGCCACTCTACAGGTTGCAAGACGAATGGAGCCCAAGATTGCCAATAACTCAAGACCGTTCATCAGTTTCAAAGGGAAGCCTTATGCAATTTTTGATCAACACTGTTGGCAAACGCTTGCGAAATCTCGACACAAACACGGGAAGGAATAAAAATCCTCAGTGGAGCAGATCACGGATGCTCACAGCTCTGCTTGAAGTTTGAGATGTTTTGCGAGTGAGTTGGACAGGCGTGTAAGTGACAGTCACCAGACCGGAGAGGATAGCAGACGCCGCTACATCAAGAACTACACTAATCTGACCACAGAACAAAACAGGACATTTTCATATGAATCTATTGCCTCAAACACACACATTGTACACACATCAAAGTTACTTATTTCGAAATTAATGGGGAAAAAGCCTGAAAGAAATAATAATAATATCATGTCTGTGCATGTTTACAACAGGCAGTATAAAATTAATATAATATGTAATGTATGGAAAAAAGACATTTAAATATTATACAAAATATACAAAAGTATTGCAAAATATTCTCATTTTATATATATATATATATATATATATATATATATATGAAACAATATTTTACAATACTTTATTTTATTTTAATTATTATATTGCAATATAATAATTTATTCCTGTCACAGAAAGTTTGCATTTTCAGCAGCAATTACGCCAGTACTTTCTTCAGTGCTCAAGAAAAATGTGGTATTAATATAAATTATCAAAACAGTTGTGCTTCTGCATATTTTTGTGGAAAGCGATACATTTTTTTTCAGGATTCTTTGACAAATAAAACATTCAAAAGAGCAGTATATGAAAAAGAACACATTCGAGTTAACTAAATATGTGCATGAGAGTAAAATGCTATTGCTAAAAGATGCTCTATATAAGGAAAAAGTATATTAAAACAAATTTATTAGAAAAACTTAATTACTTTTCTAAAGTTTATTTTTCTTATCTCATTGGCAAATTTATTTATTTATTTTTTTTTAAATTATTTCAAGTATTAATCTAACAAAACTGAATGAGATTTATAGTTAAAAACGACAACAATTACAACAACTTGCCAATGAGGTAAGAAATAAATACAGTATAAAATACAAATATTAAAATAATAATACATTTTAATGTCATTTTTATTACCATTAGAGCCACCTCTTTGGTGTATATTGATGCTTTGGCAATATTGTATATAAAACAATCATCCCAATAAAGTACTTTGAAATTGAAATTGAGTGAAGGGTGAATTTGGGCCGGCCGGGGCCAGCCGGTATCGATCTGCTCTCAGCGGAGCGCTTCCATAGCTGCAGGCCTCGTGCCACGCCTCCAGTCTGATTACTGAGAAGCACTCTGCTGGTGCAAATTGGATTGAAAAGCCCCTCCCAAGCATACTTAGAAAATCATTTCCAAGGCTAGGCTGCTGCTTGTATCGCGTGGGCCAAGCACAGGTCCCTCCTGGTGCCCCCGAGTGCTTTGGGCACAGACCTTGTGAGAGGCTCTGTTACCGTGCGCGTGTTTGTTTGGGTACTGCTAGGATCCCCCCTCTTATTCGCAGACGTAATCTATTTTAATCTATGAATCATAGGGTCCATTTCCCCCCTCCCAGCCATTACGCCAATGCATTCATTCTCTTTTCTACTACACAGTCACACACACACACACACACACACACACTAGCACTCCTTACCGAGTGTGTATGAACTGAAGCGTAAGAATGAGAGCTGCTGTGGTGTGTCTGTCTCACCTAGTTGTAACACCGTGACATAAAGCAGGTTTGAAGGGTGAAATTTAGCACTGTGAGAGAGCAGCGGTCTCTGTGTGTGTGTTTTAAAATGGTGAGCACAGCCACGTAGGAATGCTATTGTTTTTTTCCAGATGATAAAATCCTCTGTGGTGACAGGAGTGTGAGATGTGTGAGTGATTTCCCGTGCAAACGGCAGACGGGACTTGGGATCAACAGAAGCCCAAAGGTCTGCTGCATTGGAGAGATGAGCAGGCACAGAGGAGAAGTTTCTGTTAAGTTTGGATAGTGAGAATTGTTTCCTTATGTAACTGTACCTCTCTGAGACGCTAACACCTAACACTGACCTAATAATGTGTACCAGAGGAAAATGTTATTGCTAAAAAGATAATAAAACTATCTAAACTTTATTAAAACAACAAATCTATTAGAGAAACAAAACTATTTAAGATATTAGGACTTGCCTTTCTAAAACTTTTCTAACGTTTACTTATCTATTTGGCATATAGTTTTTGTCTAGTTTCAAGTATTAATCTAACAAAATTGAATGAGATTTATGGTTAAAACAACAACAGTTTGCCAGTGGGGTAAGAAAAATAACATTAATTTAAAACATAAACCCTGAAAAGCCGAAAAACCCTGAATTTTTGCTTCAAGTACTGTAACTTTATATTTTTAAGGATGGATGGATGGATAGCACATTGGATAATAGAATTCTAAGATGGATGGATGGATGGATGCATGGATGGATGGATGGGTAGGTAGGTAGGTAGGTAGATAGATAGATAGATAGATAGATAGATAGATAGATAGACAGACAGACAGATATATAGATTCACAGACACAAATATTGTTCACATACATTTGATGTTTAACATTCAGTTATGTGGAACAGAAGCAATGTCACAAATGACACAAAATGCCTTGTAGTGGCTGCTTAAGACAAAAATGATGAGGGACATTACAGGCAGAGAAACAACAACTCACACATGCATTTCCACAAAACCGTACATAAACATACAGCACGCTCCTATAGATTTCTCTCTGTAAAGCCCTGTGGTGATGTGCACAAGAGAACATCTTATATATGCAGACATTCAACATTAAAGACATCACTGCCTCTCTATATCCCAGTAGGTGAACAGTAAGGGCGTAGCATTGCACCCGCAGGACCCGAGCACATGTCTCTATGCCCCCTAAAGCTCCCAGTCAAAGACTAATACAGGGAAGGGGGGCACTTCAAAAGCAGTAAACAACTACTTCTCATATATTCCTCCCTCGGAGCTAGTGTGGTTGGTAACATATAAATAAGCTGCTTTTATATTCTTTGAACTCCAATAAAAGCAAAAAATCTGGGATATTAAATCAAAAGAAGTACATGACGGTTCTGTATTAACATTAGATTTTCCCGTATGTTTAAAAAAAAACAAGAACCACCCTATTTTGTCCAGACTGTGGGAGTTCTAATGTACAAAAGTGTATGGAACAATATACACAAATATGCTGCGATTAGTGCGGACAGCGTAAACAGGAAGCACATCTTCTTTTGCTATAGTTAATATTGATGGTTATCTCCAGACTTCAGACGGAGGGAGACACTGGGGGACGATTTTCCCAAAACACAGCAGACATTTAGTCAGTAAACAAAAATATCGGCGGTCTAGTAGGATCCATTTTAATTAGACAAATCACACCATTTTCATTGCTCTCTGCTTTCTCCTTTCCCATTCGCTCTTTCAAAAAATTTTAAGCTTGCGCTAATCATAGACTCTCGGGGCCGATCGCTCCCTGCGCCCACTGCACGGAATGAGAAACAAACTCATTTAAAAGACTCGAAAATTTGTTCTTCTCATCTCTAATAAAACGGAAAACACAAAAGCTGCCTAGTGCAAGTCAATAATACACTTTCAGGAATCCATGATAAAACCTAGAGAGAAAGAAAAGAGAGTTCGGCTCAGGTTTAGTGATGACATCCTGCTGACGTTGGCTGCAACCTTCATGTTCTGTTTGGGGCCTCAGAGGCTTTCATTTTAATATCTCAAACTTAACATTGAACTATCAGGTTAATGACTTTGGCAAATCTTATTACAACTTGCAAAATTTTGACTTGATTTCAAAGGTCCTCTATGAGAAATAGATTTTTAAAGATATTACTCATGTTTGGGTTCTCAGAGAGAAAGATAAAAGGATAGTTCAAGTTGACGGTAGCCATTGACTTCCATAGTATGGAAAAAAACAATGTAAGTCAACAGCTAATGTCGGCTGTTTGGTTACCAGCATTCTTAAAAATATCTTCTGCGTCCAGCTGAAGAAAGAAATTCATACAGGTAAATGTAAATGATGACAATTTTCATTTTTTTGGGGGTGAACTATCCCTTTATTAAGATCTGTCTACTGAGTTTTGATTAGGTCAAAGGAAAAAGCTCTAAAAAGGAAACTAATAAGCCAATCTAAAATTTAATATCATTATTCTATAAGTATCATTTGCGACACCAAACATAAAAACAACAGTCAATTTCAACAGAACATGAAGGTTAAATTGGAACATGGACAAAAAGTGGAAAAAAGGGGGTAGTGAAGAAGAGAAATGAGAGCGTAAGGCTCATCAGCAAGTCTGTATCTGTCATCTTGACATGGTTATAATTCCACTGTCACATTTGTTTTGCCCCATCAACATGGTTTCATATTATACACATGCCGACACATATTTGAACGCAAACACATGCAAACATTTGGCTGAATGCAGTCTAGATGCAGCTTTGTCCATCTTTCTTTTTCTTTCTTCCTCCGTCTGACCTACTATTCCCAGCCCCTACCTGAGTGGCTTCATGGTACCGCTCTAATTCGTTTTGTCCCTTGACAACAGTTTTTAATAACTTTTATTAATTAGGGCTGTCCTATGGCCTGTCAGCTGGAATATTATTTTATTCAGGGACCATTAGGCTGTCTGTTACCCCTGTGAGGTGTGTGTGTGAAAGAGAAGAAACTGCTTCAGTGAATGACATCAGCATTCATCACTTCTGAAGTGACATTATTGCTCATACAGACCCAGACAAAATCTGCAGCCCTTACGCATTTTCTGTACCCATTTTAGAGGAAAATCTGTTCAGTTCTGCTTAAAAAAATAGTGTAGAGTCCCATACATGCATATAGGCTTATTTGCGCACACATAATCATAGTATGGCTCATAATTAACAAAGTGAATCGGATTTCAGGCATTATCCCTTAATGAAATTACATTCTCCTGCTGAAAATCCAGCATAGCCCCGTTCTAATTGTAACATGCTGCAAGCCTGTGTTTGTTCCTCTGGCTGATTGAAATTTCTTACAGCGCTCATCGCCGCAGTGTTTGAGTAGCTCTGTAATTGAACTGTAGAACAAGAGGCAAAAACATCGTCTGTACCGACGTGGGATTCAACATGATGCCGCGAGCCGTCTTCAGCTCACCTCAGCGATATCAGATGTGTTCTGCCGTACAAGAAATTGCTCGCAATAAAGAAGCCAGAGATTTGCAGGCATTATACTCCTGACACGAAGTGGATCTGATGGTCTCAGAACATGAGACAGAGTGTGCTACACCACAGGGGATGAACTGTCCTAGAACACTAAATTGGTATCAATGGTAGGGCATGGTGTAATAAGAACTTCTGGCTTCGAAACTGTCTCAAAGTTCACATCATTCTGCCATCAGATGACTAAACTGTTGAAGTAAACAAGTCCAGTATCTTCAAGAATAGTATTGCATGACCTGCAGGAAACAAACGCTTTAAGAACTTTTCACCTAAACAGATTTTGAATGCAACTTCCAAAACAAGGGATCTTTGATATGTTACTATAATTAATAAAAAAGTTTTTTCAACATGAAAGGCATACAGATTTTTCCTCCCAATATCCAGAAAATGTCTGTATTGTTATTTTCCAACAAAAATCTATAGTGATCAATTCCTGTCAAGATAGAAAAAAATTGATTCATGACCTGGGTCTCATTGCACACTATACTCAAACTGCCTGTTATATACTGTATATTTATATATATACATAACGTTCAAAAGTTTGGGGTCAGCAAGATTTATTTTATTTTATTTTTTAACCTACATTGCATTTATTTTACTGCATTTATTTTTATCAAAAGTACAGTAAAACTGTATCGTTAAAAATTACAATTTAAAATAACATAATATTATATATTTGTATAATATTTTATAGAAAATTTGTGACCCTGGGCCATAAAACCAGTCATAAGGGTCAATTTCAAAATTGAGATTTATATATCATCTGAAAGCTGAATAAATAAACTGATGTAAATTGATGGAAATTTACAAAATATCTTCACGGAACATAATCTTCACTTAAAATCCTAATGATTTTTGCCATAAAAGAAAAATCGATAATTTTGACCCATACAATGTATTGTTGACTATTGCTACAAATATACCCATGCTACTTATTACTGGTTTTGTGGTTATTCCTGTGATGACAAAGCTGAATTTCCAGTCTTCAGTGTCATATGATCCTTCAAAAATCATTTTAATATGCCAATTTGGTGCTCAAGAAACATTTCTTATTATTATCAATGTTGAAAACAGATGCGCTGATTAATATTCATGTGGGTACAGTGATAGATTTATTTCCAGAATTCTTTAAATAATAGAAGGACAAACATTGGTTTGAAATTTTTGTTTGTAACATCATAAATGTCTTTACTAGTAATCATTTCTGATGAATTTAATGGTTCCTTGCTGAATTAAAGAATAAATAAAAAAAATAAAAAAAACTGTCCCCAACTCCCAGACTAATGCATCTTACAATTAAATAATTAACTATTATTATGATTATTATTATTGTTTTTTTTTTTTTTTTTCAAACACTTTGGTCACATCTTGCCAAATGTTATTAATGTTATAATTGCCTGTGAACATGAATTTTGCTTTCCCAGTGATCTGGTTGGTCATGATGCACTTTTGAGTCTGATGAGTGTGTGTGTGTGTTTGTGTTACTGGTTCTTGTCTTGGCTGCATTGTGCTAAAGGACATGCTGAGGAATCTAATTTAACAGCTGACTGAGTAGCGATCAGCCAATGTTCTCTGGCGTGCACACACACACACACACACACACACACACACACACACACAGACACAGACACACACACACACACACACACACACTCCACAAACACTGACCAGAGGTTCTGGAAACCTGACCCTGAGAAAGAGAGCAGTAGACCCCCTAGATCCAGACCAGAGACCACATAGAAAGAGAGAACAAGAGAAAACCAGAGAGAAGAAACCAGAGAGTGAGTACTATATACAAAGAACCAGATATTATTGAAGCAGAGAGAGATGAAAAGCAGCAGAGGGAAGCTGAGAGATAGATAGGGAGAGATCAGCGTTTGAGAGTATTGGAGGGATGAAACGGGAGCGAGCGAAGCAGAGCTGCTTGTAATTCCGGGCAAGTCTTCACTTGGGCTGGTCGCAGCTCCCACTAGACCTGCTACATGATATTCACTAACCCCAGTAACAATGGCAAACATATGTAAATCAGACACAGTGCCGGATCCAATCAGGGCTCATCACAAAGCCACTGACACTCTTCACAGACAGCGAAGGCCACAGCGCTCACCGTTTCACGGCTCCCCGTCTCTGGTCCGTTTCTGCGCTACATCACGCGGCTTTGTTTGCACCCTTGATGTCTTACGCTCTTTTTTTCACTGACATTGTCACAGTCTCACAATTACATCTTTCCTTTCAGCACTTCTTTTCTTTCCCTCAATTCATTCTCTTGCTCTTTCCATCATGAAAGAGAAAACAAACACGAGCATCGCAGGACAGCTGAAGCTAATTAAATTGCTTATCGATTCTAATTATAGAGATTTCTACTAAAGAGACTGCGACCAGTCAAAGCACATTTTCTGAACGTACATTAAAAATGTCTTTGTTATCCATATTGCGTTTTTGCTCTCGTTTCAGAATGCAGAGGAAAGAGCCATAAGCTATCAATACTAATGATCCATGAATCTCATCTCCTTAATGAAAGGTGTGACTAACTCAATCCACCATTCGAAAACTTCCTCCAGCAAAACAATTGTACAGAAGTCGTGTGAACGAGAGCTGAATGGATGGACAGAGCAGTAACTGATGGATGGAATGATGGCCATTTGAAAGAGAAGCATGACCGACAGTCTCGATTACCCACTCGTCTCTGTGAATGGAGAGAACAGAGGAGCTGGAGATCAATACATTGATAGGGATCTGTCAAACAAGGCCGCTGCGCTGAACGGTGATGGTTAATAGTTATATGTATCTGATTAAAAAGCTGGCATCCAGTTTATAGCCGGACAGGGAGCTGCTGATGAGGTGTAATTTGGAGGATGATCATCGATGCACTTATGCTGCTTATTAACCGCATTAACTTCAGCGTTCCTGAAAACAACCAAAGAAAGCTATAAGCTTATCAGTATTGAGGAAGTCCCTGCTGAAAAGACCAGCTGAGACCAGCATGAATTTCCATTCTGGGCTAGGCTGGCTTACCTTGGTGTGCTGATTTGGAACACACTCACACTGTTGAAAAACAAAGAGGGAATCAAAAGATGCAGACAAATATGTCTCTCTTTATATGCATTACAATTTTGTAATATATGAAGACTTTATGTATATGTGTGTATATATATATATATATATATATATATTCTGACATACATACTTCTGTCTACTATTGAACTGAAGCTTGAAAACATGCTGTACAAACTCCCTGTTGTTTTGTCTAAGAAATTAGCATAGTGAATCAATTTATTTGTTACCTTAACGTCTGTAGAAACCCCTTGGCTAGACTTTTCCTCAATAACTCTGCTAGGTGTAAAATTTTCTCTGCATTACAGAGTGAGCCGATTCTTCCATATGTCTCTCTCATATTTGTCTCATCAGAGTTGTTTTCCTAGTATCATTTAGATGTCTATGTGAAGTTTTGTCTTCATTTTAACATCTGATGGCCCCTGTATGTGTGTGATGTGTGACCTAAAAAATCTGTTGGAGTTTCTTCACACGTGTATTTCATGTTCTGAAGATGTTATGAAGAATGCACTCATTGGTGAATACTGCTTCTACCTCCCTCTCTCTCGAAATCTTTCTTCCCTCTCCACTCTGTCTGTACCTCTCCCGCTCTTTCACCTTCCTCTTCTAGCTCACTCTCTCTGGCCCCCAGTCCTTATTAAAGGTGATTCCCGGGCGTGGAGAGTCGCCGGCAGGGCCGTGGCCACCTCTTTAATGGAGACAAGCTGGTAAATCTTTCATGCTTTAAGACCGTTTCATTGTAAAAGGGAACCGGCTGCAGCGTGATAACAATGGTGCATTATTCATAGGGTTCCAGGGCTCTCAGATGGCCCAAAGCTGACTCTTTCCTCTACTGCTGGAGGGATGGTATGTGTGAGAGAGAAAAAGAGAAAAAGATGGAGAAGCAGTGACAGAGTGTCTGCAATCATTGGTACCTAAACCATCATTTTTTTTCCAGTCAAAGTTATGTGTGACAACTGACAAGTATATCCATCATTTTATTTGAATACTAGTGTTAAAATGTTGATGGCAAAGACAGCTGGCAAAGATAGCTCCACAACAAACAGGCCTGAAACTTTTTTTTCCAACAAATGCTCAGCAAAAGTAGGTGCTTAACCTTCAGAAAACGATGATCGCTAACCTCAAGAGTTCAAACCAAATATTATATGAGTATATGAGCTGTTTCGATTCTTATTAATTTTCTATGAGGTTTTCAAATTTTGCAGGACTGAAACTATGAATTTTATGCAGCAATAAAGTTTAAATAAACAAAAGCTTATATATAAAATTATATATATACTCCCTCTCTCATTTGTTAAAAATGACAAATTACTAAAAATTACATTTGTTAAATAGTAAATTGATATTTTATGATATTGCTGCATTATTAAAGGGTGGAAACAAATATTCAATGTGCTTAAAAAGAAGATACCTTTCAAGCTACGTTTAGTTTATCTTAAAAATTATTAACACAAAATATGGGATTTGTACTTTTAAGCTTATAAAAAAATGCATTTGTGGAATATGCCAGCTACACTGCTATATTTCATTCCATTTGTGTCATTTATGGTGGGGAGTTTTTGCTGTATCCACTTTAACTGAAGTGTATCAACACAGGAAGTGAATTTGCAAATCATACCACGCTTAATATTATAAATATGCGTCACAACCAGCCCATCGGCACAAAACATCTGCCAAACTACCAGTGTGACTGTCACCACCACTTTTTAAAACAAAATGACACCCAGGCTACACTGATAAAAAGAGAAGCCAAAAGAAAGTCGAAGCTAAACTAATCACCAAAGTTGAGTGGAGGAGACTGGAGGTAAGGGGAGGAACGATTCACTCCAGTTTAAATGTTTTAATTGGATCAAGCGGCCAGGCACCTGGTCTCAATGTCTGGTTTGCACTAATCCATGCAGATCAATGGCTCAGTGAAGCTGAGAGCCTGGCTCAGGTAAGCGGGATGCAAATGATAGGGTTTAAAAGTCCTTTGCCACCTCCCGATTTTTCCCAAGATCAATTTATTACTAGCCTGATCTCGTTTTCCTTAAGGCAATCCAAATTCCCAGTAGACAGCTGTGAAAAAACCCATTGAAGCGTTCAAAGATGGAAAGCACCTACATGCATATCTATATCTATACAGGCAGGAGGGTCTATGCACAATCCTGCACTTGGTCATACTGCATTTGTACTCTCTCTCTATGAAACACACACAAACACAACTACCACTACTACTTAATGCCTAATTTCTGCAAGTATGGCAAATGGTCAAGTAGTATCGCAAAAAAAAAAAAAAAAAAAAAAAGAAAAAGAAAAAGAAAAAGGTTAGACTGACACATTTATTTTCACTTAAATAGATTGTTCACCCAGAAACTGTTTAGTCACACTCATGTCATTCCAAACATTTAAGATTTTATTTCATCAAGATTTATTTATAATAATAATAATAATAATAATAATAATAATAATAATAATAACTATTATTATTATTATTATTTTCCATCAATGGAAATTAATGAGGTCTATAACGTTTTGACTAACATATGAGCAAAAACATAAAAAGCATACAGATTTAAAACTTGTAAGTGAGTAAACAATGACAGAATATGCATTTTTGAATTAATCTCTCTGATCTCTTCTTTTAGTTCTTTTAAGTCAATAAGATCATGTTTTTGTTTTTGTTTTATTTGTTCTTCAAATATTTATATTTTCTGAATATGGAACAGTTTTGTGGTGAATATAAGGGTGCATTCACATTTGTAGCTCGGTTCTCTTGGTTCGTTTGGTCCGGACCAAAAAAGAAAAAGTTACATTTGGTCCTGGACCACTTAGTGTTCACACTGATATTTTTGACAGCGAACCTAAAGATACCCAAACTAAAGGTATAGTCATAAGTTCACAACCTGATTGGTCGGGTTGAATGATGTATATTTCATGACGGAACTTACCAAACACCCCAAATAAAGCAGTGCCGCGGAGACCAGTCGGTGTATGCCATCAAAATACCCATTCACCGATCGGTCTGCTCTTCACATAACAACATCGAATACACCTAATGCTGTCTGCTGGACTAAGCGCGCTCATTGTTGCATGTACATATGGTTTTATTTTTACCACCTGCAAACTCACGAAGAGCTCATAAAAGGCATTTTTCCTCCTTGTTGCTGCACGTTTGCCCTCTGCTTATTTTGTTTTGGATACACCGCTTGTTCCACATCATCAAATCATGTCACATAGTGTCGCACCTTATCATTATATCCTGTTTTTGGTTCGTTTAGAAGTATTTGGTCCATGTTGTGTTCACATTTCATTCAAACCGCACCAGAGTTTGCTTGGAAGTGGATCAAGACCGCTAAAAAGATGGGTCTTGGTCTGCTTCCAAACAAACTCTGTTGTTCAACTCTTGTTTGATGCACACCAGGGTTCGGAAGGCAGCGTTCACACTTACTCAATTGAACCGCACTAACAGAGCAATCGCACCAGATGCAGATGCACCAGTGCAACAGCGCTAATATAAGAAGTAGTCAAAACAAAACAAAACAAAAAAAAAGAAAAAAAAAAGGAAAAAAAACAAAAAAAAAAACAAACAAAAACCAAAACAAAACAGCACACACACAAACAACAACAATAAAACAATCTACAAAGATTCTGAATGAAAAGCACTTCAGTTACTAAAACCTCTGGTTATAAAAGAAAATAACAAAAGCTGACACACTTGTGTAGGACTTGCATCTTAAGTTCAGTATGAATCTTTCATAAGCACAAAAGGATGGGAAAGGGGAAAAAAGAAGTACACTTATAGTGTCTTTGATTTGGAAATGCAGTTTTTTTTTTATTGATATTAAATTGAATGTGTTGTAGTCTGAGGTACAACAGTCTTATCAGAGTCGGCTGAGTTGAAAGGGTCTGGGCTTCCAGGGAAATCCGTGTTTTCTTTTCAAGCTGAGTATATAGATTACACTCACTGAGCCACGCTGCACAGGGGAGGATTGTATTTTTTTTCTCTCCCGATTGTGATTTCTGGAGAGCGCTTATCTGTTCGCTACGAGAGGAGAGAGCCTAGCGCTGTCTGTTTCCCAGCATTCCCTGATCCAAGACCTTGCCAGCTCTTATCGATGCCGCTACCGAACAACCGCTACACTGCTCCAGGCACCTTCCTTACTCCGGGTAGGAGGGGGTGACGGGGGGTTGGAAATGCCCTCAGAACTCAGCGATAACAAAGGAGGAGACAGAAAGAGCGACTAGAAGCCAAACACACCCTGTACAAGCACCCCTCTCCCACCTGTCCCACGTCTGTGCCGTGATGCAGATATGCAGGGACAGATTTCAGCAGCTCCATGGGGTTGAAGGTCAGCTTTTAATTGAGTGTGCAGAGGAGATGGAGAGCAGGGAGGCCGTCTATCATTCCCTTAGCCACTAATGGGAATTCACCAGAGGTCGGGACTGCTGACGCTGGCGCAATTGCACCAGAGTGTTTTTTTTTTTTTGTATTTTGAACACTAATATGGAGTGTAACACATGCCTTTAAAGGATGTCCCTATCTCCTTTGACCACAGCTGGTTAATAAGGAACACAGCCTGTCGCTCCACTCGGGACGATTCATCATGCCAGATATTCATATCCTTAAAGGTCAATCGAAGTCATGAAAGTGGAAAATATGCTTTGTTAAACTTTTTTCCCCCTTACAATTTTTCCCCGTCGTATTTTTTTGCTAACCTTATCAAATAAACAGACGCCGGACTGACCCGTGTGGGGCTTTGGAGGCGGGCTTTCAAAAAATAACTGATAACCACAATTACAAAAGCCAAAAAGTTTAATTTCATCAGACACTTAGTGCGACAAACCTCACAAACAAGCCTTAGATTCATAAGCCCAGTCAGACGCACTCTCACTTTTCCTGCGGAGGGCGAAAAAAAGAGAAGGTTTTGGATGTTCACAAAGTCTCATAATTAAGTCGGGATGTAACAAGTTACAGATTTAAGCAGAGACTTGACAAATATAAGCAGAGATGGAAATTCACCTTCCGCTATATCATTACATCGTAAAAGTGATGAGAAGGTTACGGCTACATTTGCATAGATGCTGGGAAGAGCCTCTTTTGCCGTCATTAGCTATTCCATCTTGTGCTAAATCTATAGCCGCTCTGAATTTTTTAACAGATAGAAATAAGAGCCGGCAGAGGAGCCAGCGGAGACTACATGAATTAAACCCAGCTTACATATGTTAACGCCATCCGACGTCCTCGGAGAAACACTTTTCAAAGAGATTCTGAAGGATGCGTGGGGAAATCATGGCGATAAATAAGGAAAAGGGTAATTGCGAAGGTACAAAATGGAAACGAACGAGGGAAGGGAGACGGTGAGGGGGAACGGCTGAGACAGACTCTAAACGCTAGCTGCTGTCAGTAGAAAGTGCAGCGCTTGTGGTTCGATCCAGCCTTCCTCTGCCACTAATGACTGTCAACATGGCGAGAGGGGCTCTGAAGGAGGAGAAAATTACTGGCTGAAAAGCAATTGACTGATCCCCATCATTTCTCAGGGAAGCAGTGACCTGTGAATATTTCATTATGGGGAAAAGTCATGCGGTCCATACCAATGCCCGCAGTGGAGCGAGTGATGGGGGGTGAGGTGAAACACTGGCCCCATTTCCCCTTCCTCCTGAGCCCTGTCACCGGCAGGTAAGAAACAGCTCTGGAGCCTATAGCTGTAAACTAGCGCTTTTCCGCTATTTATAGCAATGGGACCAGCATCACATGAAAAGACTGCAGATCCAAGGACAGCGTCAGCAATAGGAGTTTACTGCGTTGCAACATCAGTGTAGCTTGCACACTGTTTTTGCGTGGCGGTAAACTCACCCCTGAACCGTTCCATTCTGTCTCGGACTGACCTCGGAACGGCGTCACCTTTGAAACATTGACACAAGACAACAAAGCGCAGTTTAGTCTCAAATCCTTTATTAATAACCTTATTAAGCATGCCGTACAATGATAGCTTGGCAAAGCATCACGTCTCTGTACTTAGGAGCTACGCTAAAAGCTAATTAGCGCTAATTTGACCAGTTGTCCTCTGGTGGTATAAAAGTGCTGAAACAGGAAGAGCAGGGTGGAAAGAAGTGCACGCAGGCACAAATACCTCATTTTCAGACATTGCTAAATACATCCCTGCTGCCAGAGACTATCGATGAGCGGAGACAGATGGATTTGACGGCCCCTTCATAGCAAAAGATCAACAAGATCAATGGGCCATTTTGTACACTCCACAAGCTAAATACACAGCCATGCTTAACCTTCAAAAGTTCACAAACTTCTGTGACAAACACAAGAACGGCTCAAGGAAACATATGTGCTCTGAGAAACGGAAAAGTGCAAAGGTTAGCAAGCAGGATAAACCTCACTGGACAAATATCTCTATAAACACTAATAAAAATATTTTCACATTATTTAAAGAATGTGATCATCTTTTTTTTTCCTCTAAAGTAAATACACACTTAAAAAATCTTTTCTCTCAAAATCATACTTTAAGTTAAATGTATCTGATAATTTGGAATTCAAAGAGCAGGCATTAATGTACATCTATGATTGATATGAAAACATCACTATTTGGATTTATATAAAATATTTCTCTGTCAAGAAATGCTATGACACAATAAAACTGAACTACAGAATTACAAAAAATACTGAATTACAGAAAGATCTTATATACATATAATTATATCTCATATATCGCTGTGAATTAAGCGTTTTCTTTGTTTTCTACAAAGTTCTCACAAAATGTTTTCACATTCTCCAATATAAAAAATTATCCATTTGAGTGTATCCTTAAAAACCAAATAATTTCTAAATGACATCAGGTTTGGACATTAGCATTGGCTTTACTCACTAAAGTTCACAAAATAGAAAAATGTATTTTTTCTTTTTATCATGTGCCATAAAGCACTGTCCACCAGCCGACTGAGAAATGATTTAGTGTTAAACATTCACTAAAGATATTTAATACATCACTTATATTGCATATAAAAATATATATACCATAGATACTTCTCAGGAAAATGAAGAATTAATGGTTAATTAAAAGATGTCAGCAATTTTAATGGTACAAAAGGAGAAGGCACTAAATAAATCATGTCAGCCATTGAACAGACACAATTAATCCATGACAGCTCGAGAAATTATATTTTCAGTGTGATTGATGGCTCTGTTGAACTAATGTTGAATGAAAACTTATTACAACTGAAAAATCAGCATTAATAATGTACCAAATCTCAGCAGCTTTACTGTCCACTGAGCTTTTACAGCTTTAGCACAATTCTGCCCGCTAATAAGGACTCACCTGAAATCTATGGTGTCTTTTCACTACTGATTTGCTCTTAAATTGCATGCAAAACAGCAGTGTCAAGACTAATTAGTTTCTTTCTTTCTTTTATTTTTTTTCTTTCTTTCTTTCTTTCTTTCTTTCTTTCTTTCTTTCTTTCTTTCTTTCTTATGACAAGAAGCAAAAGACGGAGCGCAGGGGTTGGAGGTAGGAGTGCAATAGTGCTGACCCTATGAAAAAAGATTAAAGACATAAAAAGCGAAAAATAAACAAAAGCCTGCAGACAACTGACACACTGCTGATTCCAATCGAAGTGTTGGGAAATATTCGGCTGTTGATGCGTGTGTGTGATGAAGTGTTTGACAACACACACACACAGCTGACTGGGCAGCTGATGAAAGAATCATTCATGTCATGTCAACTCTAAAACTGACAAGCCAACGCAGTTAAAATATGAAGCCAAACACAGTCACCAGCTTTTATATTTTGAAGGGTTTCGCATGTGAATCTGCAGACTTGCACCAATGTGACTCATTCTTTATCTTCAAAATCCAAGTTATTATTTTAAATTCGAAAGGGTGCTTTTTTGTTATATTATTTTAGCTACTTAAATATTGATGAACCACTTCATATCAGTTTTTTTTAATTAACGTCTATTTTTTTCTGCTTTCATTGTGCAGACTGTTGTATTCACCACAGGTTCAAATACGCTAGCGATCCACTGAAATCCTATAACCAATTGTTTTATGCTTCCAGCTAGCTGTTTGTTTTACCAATCTTACTTGTATATGAATAGACTAAGATTTTTATCTCCGTTTTTATGTCCCTGATGTATCATACAGGCACACACCATTAGATGCATGCATGTGCCTGTATGCACACACACAAAAACACACACACATGCTCACTTTCCCTGTTCCTGTAAGATATACTTCTTAATCAGCAGGATATATGTGAGCAAATGAATGGCTGAGTGGGAGAAAATTCAGCGAGGGAAGTATCAATTATTCAAAAGAGAACATTTTGCACTTATTACTTAACTAAATCCAGCGGCTCCAATGACAGCTTACGGGAATGAATCATTTTGGTCCAAAGTCTCCTTGCAGACTGCACTCCTATATATTTTCTTGACCCCCATGTATGCGGACAAACACGCACATACATCCACACCTGCCTGTCTCTTATTGTGCTGTCATATCTGAACATTACCCACAGATGGAGCTGATGTGCCCCACCTCACATGGTCAGTAAAGGCTGCAGTGTGTTACGTAACGTCCCATATAAAGAACTGATGCACACTCAGGTGTGTCCTGGCATGTGGTTCTTGCAAGTGCGCTTCAAAATTAAGCCTATTTAAAATAGCTCTGTTACAGAACGTCCTTGCTTCCTATATAGGTTGCTGCCTTCTAACTGAAACACAACCAAACAAATGACCAATTTGGACACTCTGCATAGGAATCGTGCGTAAAAATAAAAATGACATTCTGCATGTGAGCAACAGTGACAGGAAGCAGTATGTTAACCATGAATATACATAGAACACACAAATAGTGGGTAGAATAGAATGCTTAAATTATTAATATTAATTAAATATGTAAATATTAATATTAAAAATATTTAAATGATTTATAATTTATTAAAATAATAATATTAACTTATTTAATTGATCATTTCTAGCATTATATGGTTATACACAGAACACACAAATTGTGGGTATAGTACATTTTTAATATCGTAATTATTAATATTTTGTACATTTGATTTATAAATAATAATTAAATTGAAAATAATAATTTAAATTTAAATTTTGAATAATTTAAATTCAGTTTTAGATTTGAATGAGTTATAATTAACATTTCTCTCCATATCTTGGATTTACTTTTCGCAATGCATTCTGAGATTGTATTGTACATGAAAGATGAGATGCTGCTTTAGAATAAAAACAAGTATATAAGAACACAGAATTATTGTAATGAACCGTTACTACAATTACGCTACAAAACTTTTTGAACAGGCAATCAATTCCACACCTATGATGTCTTAAAATGAAGCAGCTCACTACATTTTGGAACAGAGAAATTGAGTGAGTCATCTTTACAGTGGAATGAGCCTCCATCCTCCCTAGTAAGACCACCACAAGCTCTTCTTTCTACTTTTCTGCAATTACACTTCTGCTCTATCTTGTAAGGCTCTGCTTTACTGTTGAAACCCACTATTGCTGCACTGCTAATATTGTTGGGTGCCGTATGATAAATTGCTTGTGCTTTTCCTCATTTGTAAGGCGCTTTGGATAAAAGCGTCTGCTAAATGATTAAATGTAAATGTAATGTAAATGAGTGAAACTTCAATGCAAGAAGCCTTCAGACATCCAGTCTCTCATCCACGGCTTTGCTGGCTGAGCACCACAGTCAGAAATAGATGCTCACTCCATACTGTGTGTTCACGGTGTACTTTGGAATTGCACAAAGAAGGAAAAGGTAACAGATTGTCCGAATGGCTTGTTGCCTGTACATAAAATCTATTTTTTCTCTCCCATGGCTCAGTCACAGCCGGACGAAGCCACCTCCCATTCTGCACACTAAGGTGGGTGCCACCCATAAAACAAATGAAAGAAAAAAATTGCCTTCCTTTTGCCGTTTCCGCCTTTGTCACTTCTTCCCAATAATATTTGTCAGCCCTTAAGATTCCTGAAGTGGAAAATGGACTTTATTTTTATGATGTGGCAAATTAAAAAACTTCTGAGCTCCAGCCCATTTCACAGGAGGCTCTGCGAGGTAACTGGCGTAACCATGGTGATGAGATGTTGCCCCCCTCTGCCGTGTCTCAGCCCACTAAAACCCAGCGTCTGTCGCCCATTCAGTCCAACTGCATTCCAACAACATGATTGGGGGCGTTTCACTAGGTATAAAATTGTCAATGATTCGCATATAAACTGCAACCTCGAAGAACATTCCCATAATTACATGAAGCTGAAAAAGTAAAATACTTTTGTCCTCCTTATTAAAATTCTGAACACAATTATGAAGACTTACAGGGTTCCAAACAACAGTGACCCCACTGATTTTCTTTCACACTCGTACTCTTTTTAAATTCATTTTAAAATGATAAGTAAAATAATATTACATTCTAATATAATATCTAAATGTATTATATAATATATAAATATTTATATTATATTATAAAAGTAAATTTTTAATTTTAATTTTTTTGTAGTATTTCATTTTTTTATAGTATGTGCTGTTTTTTTTTATTTTTTAGATTTTTCTACCAATTACTGTAATTTTTTATTATAAATAAAATAATATAATATTATAATATAATATTTAAATGTATTATATAATATATAAATATTGATATTATATTTATATAATATAATAAATTATAACTTTTTAAAATTATTTTTATTTTTTTTGGCAATTGTATATACTTTGTGTTAAGTGTGTGTTTTTTTTAGATTTTTCACTTCACTTTTGAAATTTTTAAATGGAACTCTGTTATAAATAAAATAATACTATATTATAACTTAATATATAATAACTAAATGCAATATAAAATATATACATATTTAAAATATATTATATATTATTAAAATACTATAAACATAAATAAAGTTTATTATATTAATTCTTTTGGCAACTGTTGGCAATACAGTGTGCGTTTTTGTATATTTTCTTGTGATCAACTCTCTCAAATTTTAAAATGCACACATAAATTTTGTTATATTCAACATACATGCAAATGTTCCATGTATGTTGCAGGCAAACAAACTGTTGTGTTTGTTTGATCGCAAAAAAATCATCTTTGTTCAAATAAAAAATAAAGTCATACTTGTTTAGAACATCATAAGGGTAATCATAATATAAAAATAGAGTTAATTTTGGGTAATCTATTCCTTTAACAAGCTAATCAAGATCTTACCAATATATTGCCAACCAAATTGGGCATCTCTAAGTGGCCAAAGTCCAAAATCTGCCCACAAACCTGCTGCTAACGTGACAAAAGGTGTTTCCTTTTTAAACTGATTGGATGCCAAGCCCACACTGTGTCTCGATGAATCCGTTGCCCCCCCATTCCCCCCAGTCCACTGGCATGCGGGCTGTCATTTCTTCCCAGCCTCCTCGGTGCCCAACTAGACCCTCTGGAACAGGAAAACAGCTTGGTCCCCCTTCCTGCCTCACAGCGGTCTATGTGGACCCGGTCCGGCAGGGTCGCAGTGGGGACCGGGCCTCTTTCATATCTCTCCCTTCCCCTGGTTTCCGCTCTGACAGCTGTGGGTTTGTTACCAGGAGCCGATCCATAAACCACACACTCTCTACAGCCTTCCACCACTCCCATTAAATATATATGCTCCAAACCATTAGGCTGCCTGCCTGCCTTGCAGCACCCTGGCAGGGCCAGTACGTGCACACACACACACACACACACACACACACACACACACACACACACACACACACACATCTCTTCAAATGCGAAGTAGGAAAGCAGCACAAGATTTGGTTATTTATTTTCGAACTGTATGATACATCAGCCATAAAACTGATTAAAGCACCACCCTACACGGCCACGGTTGCGGTGACCCCGGGTGTGCTCCGTACACGCGCCGAGGCGAGAGAGAGACGTTGTGGAAACGGGTGGGCTGGAGCTCCAGGCTACACTAAAGATGACTGCACTACAAAGCCCACTCAGGAGATTACTCAGTGCACGGGGGTCAAAACTCAAAAAGCCTCTGAGGTATGCGTCGCATTCAAAAGCCTACACTGTGAGCCAGATACTTTCTCCCTCCCTTGCTTTCTCTCTCTGGGGTGGGGGATGATCAATATGGCGCCTTGCTCCTTGAACAAATTAGAATATGCAATGGGCTGGATCCAGACGAGTTCTCCACAGCTCTATTAAAGAACGAGCGGCTTTTCACTGCACACGCCGCAGCCAAATAAAAACTGCAACTGTGTTGAATTAACAGAGGCATGAAGCGACTATATGAATGTAGAAAGAGCGAACTCTTGACCCCTAAAATATCTTCTCATTTACGGCCAAACCCCCACCATCCTGCAATCCAATTATTTATTTATTTATTTATTTATTTTTACCAGCCACCCATTCAGAATCCACTATAATGACCACCAGCAGGACTTGGGTCTGGCTCAATAGGCAATATAAGAGAGAGTGAACAGCTGCTATTGGCTTAAACGATGAAAACTATTGTGTTCAGAAAGAATCAATCAGGGCTTTTCAGAGTAATTCGATTCTATTCACAAAGGAGTAGGAAGCAATTTGAAAATGGAAATGCCACTTGACTTTCAAAGGAGGGGAGGAGGAGGAAAAATGAGGAGAGCCGGTAATGTAGCAGTATGCATAGCAAATAAAAAACAAAGGAAAAAACATTCCTGTACACACAGAAACTCTATATATAAACTTTGTCTCACACACAAAATACATTGGGTGAAATATAAAGTACATCAACAGGTCAGTAGTAGGTTGGTTTTGACAAGGCACCTTTTTATTTGCGATTTACACATTTTATTTGTGATATTCCAAAAATAAAAGAAAAAAGCAACTTTAATGTGGCCTTTAAAAAAGCTTGCCGATGATAAATGGATTGATAACAGGCTGCATGGTATGTGCTCCATCATCTCATTTCAATGGTCAAGAATGAGGAACTAATTAAGTGCTAACTAACCACTAATTAGACCTCAATTAATCACATATTAGCGAGCTGTTGGAGGGAGAGAGGAAAACGTATGACTCTGCATTTACACTATGAAGCTTTGTCAAGATGTCTTTAAAAGAAAAAAGTCAGTTAAGAGGTTTAATCTACAATTCAGGCACAGCTAAACTCATTTTATAGTCTCACAGAACACGTCAGGTGATTGATCACGAATATTAGCCACAATTTGCTCTGATTTGCCTCAAAATGAGCTCCAGCGGGAAATGGTTGGTTACACACAGGAGTTATAAACAGTTTGATCTTTAGGTCGTGAGCTCAATCAAACACAATGAGTGAAATTAGCGGTCTACGAGATTAAAATAAAAGGAGTTGATGGGTAGATAAGCAGCGGGGTCTCTAAGTTTGCGTATGTGTGTATATGTAGATGGGTCTCAGTGTCAGCTCCAAAGCAGATGGCGTATCTTCTCTTATGCGCCTCTGAGAGATGCGGTGAGTACAGTGTCAGACTGCAAACCGCTATCTGTGTGTGTTTGTGTCCTCCTAAAGGCCGGAGTCTATACCTAGAAGGGTCCCAAGCACGTGAGCCGGTCAGACCCCAAGGGAGATAAGGTTTCTGCCTCAGACCAGGAGTGCTGGCAGGGCAGTTACAGAGCCCCTAGTGCTCCCCTGTCCTGTTGAATCATTGATGGATTGAGTCAGCATTCCCCATACACACATAGACACACACATCCACACACTCACAGTGGTGTATAAGCCCAATCTTTTCCTCACTTTTGAGGTGGCTTTTGTTAAAATTCAAGTACCATTCTGGGACTCATGGTAGACATTCTCCCCAAGGAAGGCGGTTGAACGAAATAAACACAAAGCACCGACGCTCAGAAACTGTCCAGTTAAGATTGAGGCTTATTCCCTTCACTCCTCCCTCTCTCTTTCTCTCTTCAGCAGGCTTCTGGAATCACGGAGCAGCCGGTCAATAAACCCAGATGGTCAAGCCCCAGGATAGGGTGCAGACTGGCCTGCCAGCACCACCCCCGCCCCCCACACACACACACACATACACACACACACACACACACACATACCAGCTCATTCCATTGAGAAGGTGAGATCATCCTCAAAGAAGATCTCAAGGTCAGGTACGTGTGTTGTATGTTTACTTCATGTTTATCTTTGTTTGGGAGGGTGGTGTCGGGAGTATCCCAGCATGCCGCTCTCCAGGATTTGGGCATCCTGAAAACACACACACACACACAGGTACAGAGACAAGGGACTCCACTGGTTCTTGACAAGCAGCCAACAAGCCCTCACGTCTTTCTATCTGAGGAAAGCGCAGACGGAGAATGATGAAGGGACTTAGTCGTCTTATTATACTCTCGATGCAAGAAAATGCCGCCAATATCTAAGATTCAACAATCTGTGGAGGGCAATTAAGGATCTCGGTGGAGGAATAAAAATCTGACAAATACACTACATGGCCAAAATTAATGGGTTTGGCTATGGTGATTAATTCCAGCAAAGGCTAAATTTAATGCTAGACATTCTACAGATTTGTGCACGTCCAAGTTTGTGATAACAGCCTGTGAAGGATTCTTTTATTTTCCAGCATCACAATACCCCTGTGCACTAAAGAAAGGTCCATAAAGAAATTATTTACTACGTCTGGTGTGGAAGAACTCGACTGGCCTGAACAAACCCAGACTTGAACCCTTTGACTTTGAGAGCCTGACTTTATTGATGTTCTAGTGTCTGAATATGACAAAACCCTTTTTCTAATATTTACTGGAAAACATTTCTAAAAGAATGTTACTCCCTAAACTTCTTAATAATGTATTGTAAATGAAATGTTCAACAAGCACATATACAGTAGATGTGGGTGTGTTCATGCCGCCATGCAAAAGTTTGGAGTTAGCAAGATTTTTTTTTCTTTTGGAAAGAAATAAATGCATTGAATACTGGAAATGTATTTTTATGTACTTTTTAACTTACTATTTATTTAAAAACCATAACAAAAGTTTCCACAAAAAATGTTTAGCAGCACAACTGTAATATTAGGAAACATCAGCATATTACAATGATTTCTGATGGATCATTTTAAATTGTAATTATATTTCTCAATATTCATATTTTTAATGTATGTTTGATCAAATAAATGCAGTCTTTGCCAAGCATAATAAATATTTGCCATTTTGTGCAGTTACAATATTTTCACTTGCCGCATAACAAAAGAATTGTCTAATTATATTTTAGCACTGCTTTTTTATAAGAAATATTATGTGTATATTTTCTAAAATGTTTATTTTTTCAAATCTTGTTCACCTTTTACAAAAAACAATAAACTTATAGATCCATAATTATTTATAATATAATTATATCATTTGTAAGTACAATATTAATAAGCTATACAGTTATAATGTAACTTCATAAGTCTATAAAATATGTTTTTTGCTGCAAAATGATGCAAATATAATGCAAATGACTGTTATGTTGTTTTCCTGGTGACAAATCAGCAGAATTAGCAACAAACATGAAGAAAATATAACATATTTAAGTATTCAAAGCATACAAAATTGGATGTTTAAGATCAATGAAAAAAAAAAGCAAAAAAAAAAGGCAAAGCAGTACAGGCCCAAACAGACACGCGACTGTTTATGTGTGAAACTCTGCCACACTGGCCAACCCTACTGAGCCCTGATAGTGTATTTGAGGATGAAACCATAGCTGCAGCTGTACTTATCAAAACCTTCTCTTTTCTATGAGAGAAAAAAATAAAAAAAATAAGTCACACAGCCACATTCACAGACTGTTGCACTTGTCCGCTCAGGGATGTACACAGACAGACACGTACACACGTGCATACACGCACACACTCACACACGAGAAAGCCAGAGGGGCTACTGGTGTGAGTGGCTCAGCAGAGGCCAGGGCCGAGACTGAGGAATTAATTGAGGTAGTTTGTTTCACACCGGGGAGTCTATTAAATGCCATGTCACCGCAATGCCATGGGGAGTAACAGGCAAACAGTACCCAAAGTGTGCGGAAAGAAAGGCTGCAGAGAGCGAGAAGGAGAGAGAGATAAAGGCTCGGTGAAGTGGTGGCGCTCTGTTGTCTGCCGTCCCCTAATCAGCAGCCTTCAACTCCCCTAAACCCCCCTCGATTTCTGCCTCTCTCGCCATTGATCGTCCACGCTGCCATTCCGGACCCCATTCAGAAGGCACGCTGGGGAGCCAAGGCTATCATGGCTCTCCATTGTCTTTTTATTGTCCTGCTGTTTTACATTAGGACTTGTCCTACCAGAGAGAGACGGTATCCCAGCATTCCTCAGCCTCTGGTGCCTGATTTGGGCCTGTAGCTGGAGTTGAGTGTCCGTGACAGCCTTATCACCTCCGCTGCGCACGCACACACATTTCTGTCCACTGGACACAATCCATTGGCCACAGCGGCCCACAGTGCACTGCAGGGCCTGAAACACTTCAGCAGATCACATTTAGAGACAGTAATTATCCACCGCTGGCTCTACACAAAGAAGTGAACTAGAACAGAGAGGCTAAAAACTTTGCGTTTCACCCAAAAAAGGTCACACAACTAATACGAAAGAAGTTTGCATAACCGTCAATTTGTGACTGAACTGTGCAATGTGCTGTTGACAGATCAATATGTGACTCAGTTTTAAACAGATCCACCTATCCAGACACTGGGAAAAGAAAAAAGAAAACCTGATTGGATATTTTTAGGCAACTGTCAAGAGTAAAATTCTGCACATTTTTTAATCAATATTTTTTTTTCTTCTTTTTTAGAGTGAATATACCTAAACATCCTTAAACAAGAAACTAAAATTACAAAACTGCCTGCAAAAAGATACTTGCATGCTAAATGCTTTAGGCAACTTTTAAGAGTTAAAAGGTTTTTTTTGTATAGAACTAATAACTGTTTACAAATGATCAGCTTTGCACAATTTTTAATCAGTATTTTTGTCAGAATATACCTTAAAATCCTTAAACAAGAAAAATGTACAAAATTGCATATAGAATACTTGCACAAGACATGTTTTAAAAAATACTTTTAGTTACGTTTTTTAGTTCTCGCTAAAATTAAAATTCAATTTATCATACAGGCATTATATTTAAGCATTTAATTTTGTTTTAAGGTATATATGATACTAATAATTACTACTATTACTACTACTAATTATTATTTTAGAATATTTCTAAACTTTGTCTAATTGGAAAATGAGACAAAGTTTAGTGGCTTCAAATTAAACACTTAGTAGCAAGATAATGAGACATCCATCTTGTACTGAGTACTGTGGTATAATCTATTTCTGATAAAACCGGCCCTAAACAGCAAACTGTGTTTGGTCACTTTTTGTGTCAATCAAATTGTCTGAGTGGGTGGTTTCTAGCTAGAATAAGTTACAATGAGGAGACTTTATGCTGAAAGAATGTCAGAACACCAGGTGTGTATGAGACTATGGTTGCTAAACATGCTTGATATCAAGTCTTTGTATAAATATGAACCTGTTCCCCTCTAGTCAGCACTCCAGACAGTTTGTACAGGTCATACGACCCCTGGGAGTCCCACACAACCTCACACACACACACACACACACACACACTCTGGACTGCCTCCAGTTTACTGTCTGAGGACTTACTGTAGACCCCGAAACAATTCAGCAACTTCAGCCTAAAATACTGACTGGCAAGCTTTCTGTCCAATCAAATTAATTTCCTGTAAGAAATGCCAAAGGTGACACTTTAGAAAATGGAAGTGGACATTGCAGGGTTACATGAGTAGGGAGGAAGATACAGAGAGGGAGAGAATAGCAAAGAGTCTTGGAAGAATGAGCAAAAATTGCCTTGTGCACTTCATCTATATAAAAAGGCACCTATTATGGACCTCTGCTCTTGTCGATTCAAAAGAAATAAAGCGTAATATACAGGGAGTAACTGATGAAGGAAGGGCATGACACACTCACTCATTCAGAGAAAACAAACAGCCCTCTCATCTGGTCGGTCTACACATTCCTGCTGATGTTTACGAATCTGCCTTACCATCCCTCTTTCCTTAAAGGAACTATTCAGCCCAAAATATTGTCATTATTTACTCACCCTTATGACATTTTGATGCAGCTCTTTTCAATGCAGTTATAATGACTGGATACTGGAGCTTACAAGCTTTAAAATGGATGCACCATAAAAGTGGTTCATATGATTTGGGCACTTTATTTCAAATTATGACACGTCATATGATAACTGATTTGTTAGAAACGGACCAAAATTTAAATAATTATTCACTGATATTCAATGATTTGATTACAAATCAGACTCATGAAAATTATGAGTGCGATAAGTCTGTTTCTCACACAAGTCCACAAGTCATAAAGAATATTTTTATGGCGCTTTTGCGTCATGTTTGAAGCTTAAAAGCTCCAGTCCTTATTCATTTCAATTGCACTGAAAAAAGCAACCAGTATTCTATTCAAAATTTCTCTTTTTTTGTGTTCCACAGTAGTCATATCTACACTAAATACAAGGGTTTGGAATGACATGAGGGTAAGTAAATTCGTTTTTGGGTGAACTGTTCCTTTAAGTGTGTTTATGTTATGTTTATGACTCTCTCGCACACTCTGTATATGTCTCTATCTCCCTCTTTCTTTCGACTGTTTACCAACACACATTCTCAAGCTCTCATTAGTACGGCATCCTCTGCCTCAGCGCTGCCGTCTTACTCCTGGAACAAGTCACAGTGCATCCGCTGGGGAGTGAAAGACTGACAGAGCCTCACTCAAACAGCAGCGTTTCTTACAGAATTGCACCAACTCTACTGAAAGTGCAGACAGCACCGCGATGACTGGAGGTGACAAGCCAAGTGCGAGCTACGATGAGGTACAAAAAAAAGAGATAACTCATGAATAACATAATGGGAACGAGCAGGCAAAACTGCTCAGTTTATTTGCTAGATGTAGACTGACTGAAAAAGAAGAATTCTATAGGAACTTAGGAAGAACCCACATAAAATAAATAAATCTACAGGTATGAATAAAAAAAAAATGCCCTGAAGATCCTGGCTGACATAACAAACCTTCCACATACTGTTTAGTATACTGTACTTATGTATATTTTGTGTTATTAGATGTGGGTTATTTTTATACTACTAAATTCAAATACATTTTAAAATGGTTACTTAAAAATCTTAAAGGGATAGTTCACCCAAAAATGAAAATGCGTCATTATTCATTCAGCATTATTCAAGTCATTTCAAACCTGTATGTTAGAATTTTTGAAGATTCTTCATCTAGATTTTTACCAATAAAATATAAAATAGAACAAAATAAAATTAAATTAGTAGTAATCCATGTGACAGGTGCACTATATTCAAAGTCTTGAAGTTGATTTGCATGTAAAAAAAAAAGAAGAAGAAAATATTTCCAATCTCATTCAAGTCCACATTCAGATTAGTGAATGTATCACATTCAGTAAAAAATGACTTAAAATTACACACAAATCACTTGAATGACTTTTAAAATTTGAAATATAGTAATTGTGAACACTTTTATATTTACTTTCAACAGGAAAAAAACAGCATATGAATTTTTAATGATATGAGGGTGAGTAAATATTGTCAAAAAATATTTTTTTTTAAAATAAAGGATTCACGGTTAAAGTGCTATAAAATCATGCTTTTTTTTAGCACTAACACAGCTAATATTTTACTAAAAAGGTATGTTAAAAAGATCATTTAGTGAACCTTTCAGGTACAAGCCAAGATAATATTGTCCTTTGCAAGTTTTACATAATTAATCTGTGTTTCGCTTGGGTCACACAGTCATGTGTCTTGGCGACAAGGACAGGAAGCGCAAACAACATGCGGCCAACCAGAGACTCGATAGACACACCCGAGAGAAAATCCACTCTGGCTCCTGCTACGGCGTCACACGTTTGCACCTAGTTTAGCGCAAAATAAAATATTCATCCGTTAAGTAGTACAGCATTTGTGCTTGTAGCAGCGCATGAATATTTCAGACTATTATAAAAAAGGACAGAAGCAGTCAGATGGAGGGGTTTCGAACTGAAGGACAGGAGGAGAGCTCTGTGTGTGTGCGTGTGAGCATGTGTGTACAGAACTGTTTTATGATGTCGCAGAGTGCATGGGGAGAAGTGTGTGTCAGAGCTGGAGTTTGTACAGGTGTAAAGACAGCCATTAGAAAGCTGTGCAATTTTGTAATGGGTTGAGGAGCAGATGTGACACACTTACTAAAAGCCCGACAGCCACACACACACAATACCAACGACCCCACAGCATATGTATGTTTACTCTCCTTGCAAACACAATTGGGCTACAGGTTCCTGACAAAGAAACAGGAATCTAAAAATCTACATAAGTCTGCTAAACTTCATAAAGCGTCAACTCCAGAGCAGTGCTCATATGAGATGACCATGACAATATTTTCAGGACCTCCACACTTATTGGCTTTATTGAATTCAACATTTATATGGTTTTCTCGCCGATGGCGCAATAATTGACCTCACCAAACAAAAACATTTATACGCCTATTTTTTTTCCAATTTTGCGAGCTCAAAACAATTCTTTCATTCTCGCTCACTGATCCAAAAGTGATTTGAAAAGTCACGTGCCGCATTGGCCGCTCCATGTATCCCGAGGCGGTCCAACTTCCCCCGTCCTCTCTGACCATTAAAGCTCAAGCAATTAAAGCCTCTCCTCAGATAAAACCCACCTTTATTCCTCGGCCCTGCTTTCTCGGCCATAAACTACACTCATTTGGCGTCTGATTGTTGGTGGCAGCTGTTTGATGGGGTAAATAAAAATGCAGTAAATAATAGATGGCTCAGATCCTGTGTTTGTTTGGTGCCTGAGCGAAGCGGTGCCGCGCAAACGCGGGTTTAGACATATATGCAGATATGCGGCGTGCCGACACGCATGCAAATATGCAACCTAATGCAAATGCGTCTCGGTCAACGTTATATCTTCTGACAGTGCAGTACGTTTTGTGGCACTGCCATGGGATTCAGATCAATTACTCGAGGTATTATTTCATCTTAAAAAGGGCTTGTTTGGTTTGTGGCTTGTTTAAATGCAGAATGAATACACTTGAATGGATCCTTCTGATCCAGACGGATACATAAACACTCGGATCTGCCATATATATAATGGTGAGATGCCCAATAAATTCCTTTTGTTAGCTTCAGTGCCTAATTGATTTGGATCCGTTTAGAAAGGACGATAAAAAAGAGGGGGATTTGGTGTAAAATGGAATGGGGGGAGGCATCTGTTCCCCGGAAACTGTTCCCCGTCAGCCAAGCTCCATTACTGGGCCTATTCACCGCAGTATTAACTCTGTGTCAATGGACCTGTCCAGCCGGCAGACCGACCCCCGTCCCCCATCCTCGCCGCCCAGCTGGCCGGGCCCAAGCCCCGCTTACCATCCACCGCCGACGTTTTTTTCAGCCTGATAAACGCTCATTTCCCGCCGAGCGGACGTAATTCCTGAATCCCCTTTTGCTTAGTTAATTTACAGCCCTGTGCAGGCAATTTTCCTCCGAGCCATATGAGACGAGCTTCGCCTTCTCTCAATTACCGTAAATTGTCTGCGAGCGCAAGGGGCTGTGAGACATGAACCGAGAGGGCTGGAGGTGATTGGTTGGAAGGGGGTGGGTGAGAAGCTCATTTTCCCAGGGCAGGGCGGGGCAGGGCGGAACGGGACGGGCCGTGGGCCGGTCCGACCAAGCATGGCTGGGGTGTTGTGGACTGTCACACGCACTGAGGTGAAGCTGATGGCTAATTTACAGATGGGCCCCCCCAAACCCTCCACGGTCCGTGCCCCGTAGCCAAAGCCAGTGAATAGCTGACCTCTTTATAGTGTGCATGATATACGTTGCAGGTGCACGCGGGGTTATCTATTATGAATGAGACATGTATTGCTTGAAGCATTAGTAATGTATGAGCTGGGCTTTGGTGGAGCGCGGCTATGGGTCCTAGCAGCAGTCTCGGTCCCTGCCTTGCCTTGCCTATCTCTCTCTCATACACTCACACAGTGCTTCTGATAGCAGCACTAAGTCATGTTACAAGCCATAGCACCTGACAGCTCCTGCACATTCAGCACCGCCTGTCCGATTTGGATGCTGGGAGTTCTGCCTCAGGGGCCACACTCTACTCTCTCAGCTCTTCTGAGGAGAAAAGAGAGGAGAGGAGGAGAGCTGCCTTGACCAGCCCCTCGCTCGCCAACTCTGCCTGTCCATTTTTAATTTGTCTGACTATGAGCACATCTGGATCCAAAGCCCTGCCTCCTCTTGTTGCTTCTGCTGGTGTCGTGCCGAATCCTACCACCCCTGTATAAATCGCACACATACTGGACCCCAAAATGTAGTAAGCCTGATAAAAAAGCTTGTAGTTAAGGAGATATTTGGCTAACAGCCATTTGTTAAATTGCGTAAACAGTGATGAAAAATATATTTTAATCCCCTATTCATTTTTACATATATATTACATAAATTATTAAAAAATTATAAATTTGTCGGTGCCTACAGCCTAGTGGTTAGCGCATTGACATTTAGCACAATTGCACCTCTGGCCGACCTGGCTGCAAATTTCGACCCAGGGTCCTTTGCCGATCCCGCTCCCCCCTCTCCACCCAACACTTTCCTGTCAATTTCCACCGCCCACTGTATTTAAAGTAAATAAAAAATAAAAAAAAAAAATTTGTAAATATAAAATTTGAATAAAACATTTAATAAATTAATCCTAATTACAAAAAAATCTAAAAATATTTTCATATACTATATAAATCATTATAAAAATTTAAAATTATTTGTACAAAAATAAAATGTTAAAATTGATGTGAAACATTAATAAACATTATCATTTTATATATGACTTATTTTTCATCATTCTTAAAATGTACACACACTGCATAATGGTAAAAAGTAATAAATTTATAATAACAAAAAGTTAGAATTGATTTTTAAAATAGAAATACATATTTTTAAAGTAATTTATAATATATACATATAAGTGACAATGATTAAGACAATTGACAACATATAAATGTTATTTTTACCATTTTTAGTCAGATTACAACCCTGATTACCCAAAACCTGATCTGACTCAGGCTGCCAGCCTATGAAATATATGTATAAAATATACAGTATATACACATATGAAATAATTATAAAAAAGTTATTTTTTGCATTTTTTATATAATTTATAATTTAAACTGGCATAATGGATAAGACAACTGACAATATATAATATAAATTATATTTAAAAATTTTCAGCTTGAATAAAAACTCAACTTGTTCTTTGGGGGGGGGGGGGGGAGGGGGAGGGGGGGGGGGGGTTGCAGGGCAGGCATGACAGCGAAACACTTGCGCCTTTCTGGATTTCACTCAGTGGCATTTATATCTCCAGTCTGTCTATGTTCATCTGTTCACCTGGACAACACTAGGGAAAAGCACATGATATTCCACACCAGTAAGCCACAAAAACCGCTTGAAAAATGTCGCCCGCTTCCATAATTGATGAAGTTAGACGGGCTCTCAAGACTTTGGCTCTGTAGACTTTCTACAGCTCGCTCTGTACCACCACCAAACTTTTGAGAGTGTGGCGGTCTTCAACCAGCAGTCTCTCTCGCTCCCCCTCTCTCCTCCATTCAGATGAATTAGTAAAACTTCCATTAATAATGCAGGCTTGTTTGAAGCCACAAAAACCAGAGATAGCGAGTGACTGAACAAGCGAGCATGGCTAGAGAGAGTGAGGGGCACAAGGAGAAACTCTGCTTCTCTCAGATATCATGTTATAAATGTGAGAGGAAATCTCATCATACATAATCTGTGTGGCGGCAGACCGCCGGAGAGGAGTGGTTAAAAAAGACGAGAAGGGGCTGCAGGATGGAATGATTATGACAGGAGGCATCACTCAGCAGCTGTTTAGAGGGTGGAAAAGGGGCCATAAATCAATTTCACACCGATTATGACACAATGCAGAACTGCGTGAGCTCCGCGGAATTAGCTGTGCACACCGAGGATCATGTTGGGCTAAATTGATCCTTGTAAAAGAAAAAAAGGAGAAGAACTGACACTACACAGGGACAGAAAGAAAGACAGAGGGAGAGAGAGGAAGCCAGCTATGAGGCTTTAAAAGACGAGAGATTACAAGGAACCGGGTGGGAGGAACAAAAGTGGAGACAGATTAGTGGAGAGAGAGAAAGAAAGATGGAGATAAAGAGGTGCAAGGAGGGAGAGTGGCAGCGGGTCGCCTCTGGTCAATGTTATTGTGGTACTGACTATCGAACTGATGGCGAGCGAAACTCACATGCCACTGAGATGCAGGAAATCATATGAATCACAGTCTAGAATGTGACGAAAACCTTTTAAACCTACTGACACAATTGTATGCAAACAGACATGGATCAAATGTCTGAGATCTTTTTTTTTCCCCACTGAAAATAACACTGGAAATAACCAATGTCTTTTGGGGAAAAAATCTGATAAAAGATTCTAGTCAAGCAGAAGATGCTCTTTGGATCATTTTCACAAACTTGTGGCATTCTTGCAGTTCGAGTGCTGCTGTCATTTAAACAATAGTGGGACAAACCAAAGATGTTATAAAATTCATTTTTCATTCATTAATTCATTTTTTTTTTAATTAAACCTTTCACTCAAGTTATAATCAAATAATTTGTAATGAAACTGAAAATATGCAAAACAAGCATTTTTCACTAGTGCTCTCAGACACTATTGTACATGTAAATCAACAAAATAACATCTTAAAGGGATAGCTCACCCTAAAATGAAAATTCTGTTAACATTTACTCTCCTTCAAGTTGTTCCAAACCTGTATATGTTTCTTTCAGCTGTTGAACACAAAGAAAGATATTTTGAAGAATTTTGGTAACCAAACAGTTGAAGGTAGCCATTGACTTAAATAGTATTTTTTACATACTAAAAACTAAATCAATGGCTACCAACTGTTTTGTTACCAACATTCTTCACAATTTCTTCTTCTGAGTTTAACAGTTCAAAGGAATATATAATGATGAAAGAATTTTCATTTTTGGGTGCACTATCCCTTTAAGAATATTCAAAAGACTAAACCCAGAAGTTCTTAAAGTGCAAAGACATTAAAGAGTGAAAACCAAGGGCAGCTCAGTACATGCAAACATGTAAAGCATTCAACACACAGAGAAGTCTGTAATTAGCATGCATGGCACATCTGGACATCAAATGGCAATTTGACTCATTTGATTCATTTTAATGTAGACACTTGACATGGCGTGCTACCACTGCAAATTCTTCCATGTGCCCTCTATGCCAATAACCTTCCCCATCTTAACAGACAAGCATCTCCAACCAAAAAAAAAAAAAACAAAATAGAAAGAAAAAAAAAGTACAATGAGATCTGTGCACGATGGGAAGCTCTTGTTGTAGAAGCACACACGGAAAACCAGTTGTACTTTGAACATACTATATTAAAAAATGACATTCTGGCTTTAAAATTTGATTGAATTAGCTGCATTCGAAGATGGTGTAATCAATAACTTATCTATGCATACTTGTGTTATAGTAACTGATGAATTCAATTTAATTAAGTCAACATTAGTTATTTGGTTTACCAAGGTGATCTGGGTTTTTTGGTAGAGCACACTATGCGATTGCTAAGGTGTTGCTTATTGAAAAGAAACGGAAAAAAAGCCAATACTTAAGCTCACTTTCCCTCCTTCAAAGTCAATCTATGAATTTTTTGGCCCATTTTGAGCACCACAATGTTAGAATCAATTAGGATGAGAGCTGAATTTGAATTTGCAGCATGATTACAGTCAAAACCAACATGAAGCCCAACTGCATTTATTTGAACAGACAGAACTTTAAAGACTACGAAGAGATGGGATGTTCCTTCTCAGTATAAACAGAGGTCCTGTTGGGTGGAGACCATCTTTAACCGCTGATAACTTTCCAACACCACACGCTGTAAGAAACCCAGTGGATGTACTTGAAAGTGCATATCTGACGGTCATATGCATGATTCATTCATCTACACAATCTTTCTCACCCGTCAGTGCAGTTTAGAGAATAAAGCTCGCTGTGTGTCATAGTGTGTGAGCAGACTCCTTGTGAAGCCCACAGATCGTGATGATCACAGGCGTGTGATCGGAGGCCAATCGGTCCGGTAATGATGCTGATGTATCATGCCAGTAAGTACAGGAGCACAAGCAGCCCCTTAAGCAATTATGCTAGCATTAAATAATCATTACGCAACCTCATCAGGAAGCCGGCATATTCAATGTTGGGGGAGAGAGAGAAAGGAAGAGCTACGTGATTTTTAGAGGAAAATGAAGTTCTGGACTGATGAATATTTAGCACTATCAGGCCAGGCAGGTGCTTTGATAAGGCTGTTTCTAATGAGGAATGGCCTGTTTTACACACATTTAAAGAAAGGGTGAGCCGAGAAACACACACGCACAGAATGAAAAAGTGTTTAGAGAGAATAAATGGCCTTACAGAAAATGGAGTTTTCATCTTAGACTGTTTACACACTAGATTTAAATGTTTGAATCGAACCCAATTTCGATTTCACCCTACAGGTCTCTTCACATTGCACTTTTGGCCACAAACTGCAGTATGCTTGCATCATCAATGCAAGTGCTAACGGCAGCTGTTTACCCCTGTAGCTATGTAACGATTTACGCACAAGATGCAAAATTATTAATTCACTTTCACAAGACAGGATGAATTTCTACTGTACTATTGTGAACTGTAACAGAGCGAATCACTAACCAAGATCAAATTTCAAGCAAACTTTTGGCGCTTTAACATCAACCAAATTAACTGAACTTTCATATTGGAACAACTCGATTATTGGAAACTTCAAAAAATAAATAAAAAACAGGTTTTTAAAATATTGATACAATACTGAGATAAAAATATAGCCACTGAAACTGCATCAAATACACAACCCAAACAGCATACCTATGAGAAAAATAATGAACCTATGGGTATATTTTCAATCTCTTTTGTAATGTAAAAAATAAAATATTTTTGAGCGTGTCCATAAATAATAAGTCTGTGTGTTCATTTTTAATTTCTCTTATGCTATAAATGTGTTACGTTTAGACATGTTATGTCTTCCCCGAACTGTAGGTTAAATGAAAATAAAATAAAAAATATAAAATATAAACAGATATATTCATTTAAAATACTGATACAATTTTGTAAGGAAAAAACTATAGCAATTACGCTGTCAGGCAGAAACCTCCTATGTCCAAATTTTGTCAATTTCATATTTTTTCACAAATCGATGCTATTGGTCAGTCCCCATGTGGGTCTGTTATTTTTACAAATTATTAACCAATCTAAAATGTTGAAAATAGCTTGAGAGCAAATCTCTTAACTCCATTGGGCACTTCAACTGTCTGAGAAGTCTCGTAACTCCACATCTTCTTCACTCCGCGGGAGCCTCGCGGCATTATGTCTCCTCAAGATTGAAAGTCGCCACGAATCCTCGTCGAGCAACACGTCCTCTGAGGTAAATGAGTTTAGGAAGATGTATGTAACCACAGTCGTTAACTTTGGTTAACTATTGAAGACTTTTCTCTTGTCAAAAGGCTCAACGCGACCGCAGACTTTGATGAACACTGCTGGCAGCAGCGACGTTTGTGTCCGTACCATTCTTATCAATGACAGCATAATCTCGTATCTCCCTGCTCCCAAGTCATAAATCTCGTATCTCCGATTAAACATGATTTTGGGGAAATGTTGTGTTAATGTTGGTACACAACATTATATGATAGCAATATAAGGTATAACACCAACTTTAATGATACAATGTTTAATAACTCAAAAAATATGCAGTTTTTTTTATTTCCTGAAAAATAATGTTTTTGGAGATGCGAGACAGCGACCGACAGCGACTGTATCAATAAAGCCCTAAAACCAAAACCCAACTCTCAGTCATATGTTTTTGAGGTCCAAAGAGTGAATGTAAGTAATCTGTAGTCTGGACTATGTGAAGACAGCAAATCAAGATGTAAAAGCCTGTATGACGCTTGTACTGGACTACAAAGTGACGGGGGATGAAAATGACCTAATATTTTCAGTGGAAGTGAATTAATGGATTTTCATTCTGTCCAAAGTGCTGCATGTGTAATTAAGGAGGACTGGCCAGCCGGGGGCTTCCGCGGTGCTTAGCAAACCGTGGCTGTCTCCGAGTATGACTATGCCGCAGCGCTGCACTGTGTGTGTGTACGAACATGGTTTTTAGTGTATAAGAATATGTTTATCTCAGAGTGTGCAGTGCGTGATGGAGTGTGACGCTGAGGTGAGTCGGGTTGCGCGAGGTACGTCTCACACACGCAGCGTTACATTAATTCAACTGGTACAGATGAAGTAATATCTGGAGGGTACTGTAATTAGTTCAAATTCAATTGGACTCAAATACTTCATTATATACCTGCCAACAACACCAGGGATTGATAGCCATGGTTTCTTTTTCAATTTCCTTTTTTTCTTTCATTAATGGCTTGGAATTAATGGAATGACATGGTCGAGTCAGGCAGTGCTAGAGGAGAGCATTACAGCACCAGAACTGTATCATGGGGCTATCGGAGGCTTGGGAAGCATTAGAACAATTTGTTTCTTGGCTTCATTTTTTTTTAGGCACTCACAGCATGTAATTCGTCTAATTCAACATTCATTTCTATGTATGCAAAAAGTAAAAACAGGGTTATTAAAGTTAACTGGAACAAACAAACAAAAACAATAAAAAATCTAATCAAATAAATAAAAATAATAATAGAATAAAAAATAAACATTATCTGGAATAAAATAAAATATAAAAACTTATATTATTTTAAGCTAGTTGACAAGACAACATTTCTTATTTTCATTTATATTATACTGATGTACTAAAATAAATAAAACTACAACTTAAGTAAAAAATAAAAATAAAAATAAAAACAGACATTTAAAATAATAAAAAAACTAATTAAAATATATAAAATCAAATTCTAAATCTAATTCTAAATCTACATCTAATCTAATTCAAAATATTAACAAAAATTATAATATCATCTCAGTGATACTAAAAGAACACTGGTGACAACAAAACTGAAAAAAAAAGATTTTAATATGAATTAAATAATAATTAATTTGTTCTGTGATTTTCTACAAAGAGGTATATTTTGGGAAGATGATGTGTAAAGGCACATTCCCTGTTGACAGTCTCCTACATTAATTTTCGTAAAACCCCACATAAAGCTATTTTTTTCAGACTCTGAACATTTAAGATATATATTATTAAAGACATACATTCTAACAACAATAGTGCAAATATGATTCTTTTTCTCCTTATTTGTCAGTCCTGGCAGGACAATGTCTTACTTCTTATAACACACTTACATTCAGAACTGTGAATGCAATCTTAAAGACACTCAGCACAAACACACTCATATAAACTAATGCCCCAACCTCAACGCTGTTGTCTTATTGAAATATTTGTTCGCACGGCTCAGTGGCCTTTAATCTTCCAGGGATCCGATTTTATATTTGTCTTGGGTGGATTTACTCCCTAACTCTGCCTCTGTTTACCCAGTGTAATTGACAAGCCACTTAGAGGAATGGGAAAAGCAAAGTGGGACGGCATGCCCTGTGCATCAGCATGCCTCCTCCAGTCTGTCAATGTGAGACTGTATGTTTGTTTAGCATCTGCTATACTTGTCTAAAAACACTTGCCTGATGCACAGGGGACATCAGTTCTCTCTCTTTCTCTCTGCTGGCTGTTGACCTGTGGCTGACACAATCAGCTTGTCACTGCATGTAATAATGGAAGGATATATTCTGAACTTCCTGTTTCTACTTTTAGAATTCGAAGGGCGCTGAATATGTTTGCCGGCCTTCATATGCCAGAAATTACTTGACAGAAGTTGACAAGTTAATGAGAACATAAATGTCAAATTCGGTGAGTTAGTGTGATGGAAATGCAATACTGGAAACATTTTTCGCCACATTCTTGAATTAGGAGAAAACATGTTATTTTGAGTTGTTTGGTCAAAATTTAATAAAAGTTCAGAATCAAACAGACGAAGCTATAAAGTGTACCCTCAAAACATTTGGACACGTAAAATAAACCAATTTAATCACATTAGATGCAAAATATCACACATTTGGTAACAAAGATAACTTTACTGTTAACAATGTGATTTTTAGTGGATGTATGAAGTTAGTTTTTCTTAAGTTCCCACAGGTTATATACAATCTTTCAAGGAAAACATTTGATAAAAATGTTGTATTTGATAAAAAGGTCAGTAGTGTTACATGATAAAGTTATAAATCTGCAAAAATATTTTAAAATGTATAAAAAAACAACACAATATTATAATATTATAATTAAATTAACACAATATATTAAAAATATATTTATAAATAATTTGATAAAAATAAAATTAATTCCACATTAATATTTTACAACATAATGCACAGCCACTTCATTATTTAGTACACCTAACACATTTTTTTGGGACCACTATATAAATGCCTTTTGAAAATAACCAGCAAACAAAACGCGTTGTGTTTGTGCTGTGTGCAGAAGCGCAAATAAATAAAACAGAAGCTATTCTTTTTTATTTTGTTAAAATGTACCGGTTATTTGTTGCCATCTGCCCCGTAGATGAAAGGTTAAAGTTACAAAGAGGGTCTGATGTTGCATGCAGGTTTTAGTGCCAACCTTGGAATGAGCTTTTGACATCTTGCAACAACAGTTCAATACCCATCCAGGGGAGCCTCCACGCCCGTGTTTGACGGGGGAGCAAGCAAAAAGATGAGCCTTGGCACCTGGTGTCTGAAAACCCTGTGACTGCTCTCAGCTGGGGGGAGGAGTTCTGGCTGATGTAAAAGCTATCTTTGATCTGAATAAAAAGCTGAAGGCTCTGGAAGGGTGCACTTTGCCATTATTCATGGGAACTTCAAAGCCTTCGTAATTAAATTGGAAGAATACCTAACAAAGAAACAGCCACAACGGAAAACTAAAGAGAGAGAGTGAGAGTGAGAGAGTGGGAAAAAAGGAGAAGGAGAACAAATACTGGCGCCAAAGCGAAGCCATGTCGAGCGATGTCTGGAAAGATCCTGAGGGATGTTGGGAAGTGGTGCAACCCCGGAGCACAGATGGATCTGGAGGTGGATTTGAGCGGTGAATCACATCGTCTCTCTCCTCCGCCCTCTCCTGGAATGCCACAGACTAGCGTACGGCTCGCTATGAAGAGGCTGACCACCGTCAACCTCTGTTTGTTCTACCAGACTGGTCTGTGGGGGCTGCACCCTGCTAGATACCCCCTCTATGCCCCTAGAATTACCTCCAATCCATCATCTATCCCAGATATGACCTAATCGATAGGTGGGCTCCCGCTGCTGCCAATGTCAGGGATTTTTTTTCCTGCCGTCAGAAGTTCTGTGAAGGTAGGAGTGAGGTCGGAAAAGTGCCTGGGAAAGTGCTGAGTCGCCTGCAGCCCACAAACTTTATTCATCTTATCAAATTACAGCCACCTCAATAACCATCTCGTGGGACTCGAGACTGAAGAACAAGATTTCTCAATATTTCCAGCCCTTGCTTGATTTCATTGTTTTTCTGATGAATGGTGAACACAGAGTGTATGAATGTTGAAAGGTGCCAAAAGAGGATGCTGATTCACTAAAGCAGTCATCTACAACTGCAAGCAAATTTCATAAACCTTACTAACGATAAACTCAGTCCTTTACATACATATTCATATATATATATATATATATATATATATATATATATATATATATATATATATATATATATGGAAAAAATGGATTGTTCATCCAAAAATGAAAATTCTGTCATAATTTATTCACCATCAACTTGTTCCAAACACTGCATAAATTTATTTCAATTGTTGAGCACAAAAGAAGATATTTTGAAGAATGTTGGTAAACAAACAGTTGACGGTAGCCATTGACTTCCATAGTATGCAAAAAATGTTACTATGGAAGTCAATGGCTACCGTCAACTGTTTGGTTACTAACACTTTTTAATGAACTATCCCTTTAAACAATAACAAAAACTACAGTTCTGGAAAAGCTATACTGTAACTTATGTTTATGGCACCAACTTAAAGAACATGGATTCAAAATGACACATACTATACCAACATGTTTGAAAAATTAAATTACACTGTAGAAAAAAATATTTTTTTCTCTACATCTTTATTCATATCCGAAATTTGTTGTATGTTTGTCACGTCTTTACTCATTCCATTTGACCCTTTTTAAGTTAAATATAAAAGATTTTTTACAACTGCCATCTAATAAAATAATTAATGTGAATTTTTCAAATGGCAAAATCTACTGGTGCATGAACCATATTTTCTCCTTATTTTATAAATACACTGCAAAAAGTAAAACTTTTCAACCCTAAGGAGTTGCAGTATTTCAACATGATCTGACCTTTCTGGCTGATTCAGTCATTATCAAATAATATTTATAACTTAATAAAGCCAGTTAATTTAGATGCTACCACATTTTTAGGATACTCAAGCTTTTTTTTTTTTTTTTTTTACATTATCACAGGAATCTACACAAACATTTTCACATTTGTATAACTATGTTTTTTGTTCTGTCACTCCATAGTTTGCCAAGATACAAATGGCACCAGAAAGACCTTCACCTGGTTTCGTACGCTTCTCTGAAGGCACTCCGAGCTGGATCTCTCAAATTCAGTGTGAACAGCTCGAGCGATTAGAGTAATTACTTATGACAGAACACGCGGAGCTGCTAGCATCCAAAGCATCCCTCTGCCTGGCCTGTTTTCATTACAACGCATCTCACTCACACACAATACTAGTGATCAACCTCAACAGCAATCATCTTAATTTCTAATTATCCCAATTAATGTATGCAAATGGGGTTAATTCAAACTTATTGAAACCATTTCGAAAGCTGTACAATCAGCGAGCAGCTCCATCAATTAACATCAATATTTGTCTTGCTTTTATTATTTAATTTTCCCACGGTAATGGCCACAATTAGCAGTAATTAAGAGCTTCCGAATGCGAGAGGAACCGAGCTGTTGATTAGAAGCGTATTGAAAGGTGCCAAAGCAGAATCCCTCCCTTCCAGCTCCTCTCCCCTCAAGGGGGAAAAATGGGCAAAGAGAGAAAATAAAAAAACCCAAATTGAATCAAGATTTTCATCATGAAGCTGATCTACAGCCTTGTGAGGAAAAAATACACACATACTGACAGCAAAAATTTCTACAGTCTGTCGAGAGTATCAAAAGAAAAAAAAAGAGGGTGATTAGTTTTGAATGTAAAGCCTATGTACCGCAATGCATACTGGGTAAAATGTTCTGTGACATATATACAAATTGGGAGTTTCAATCAATTTGCAGCAGTCACAAAGGAGGCGATATGTCAGCGCGCATTTCATTAAATTTTCCGCTTTCTTTGTTTCTCTATGGTACGCAATGAAAGGCTCTGTTAATCAGAGGCATATGTTGGATTATTTATTGCAAGCATGATAATGTCATTATTGTGCATGCAGGGCCACAGGGACCGGCTCACTTTTTGCTGTGCGTGTGTAGAACAGCGCAGATAATGCATTCAGCAGAATTACACTAATACCAGCAAACATAAAAATCCGTCAAACAAAAATCTTAATCATTTCTGCTAGCTGGCCCTGTAGGTTAATATTACTGTGCCTAACAGCAGGTAGAGACCTGAATGAAATGAAAATATACTGCAATTAGACTAGGACTGATTAATAGACAGCCCTATATTAAACTATGCTTGACTAAGCTATACATAATTCACCAGTCGTGCTACTGAGCTTTGCTGTAGTACTGGACTGAAAATGGCTGCAGGGTTTATGTAGCGCTAATTGTTCAGAAGGTGCTAACAACACTGTATTACCCTTCGGAACGCTGGAAATGAACTCATTCATTTACAGACCACAAGAGTACGGGCTAGCTAACTAAAACCTTGTTGTAAACATATGAAACAGGCAGCAATTATGTCTAGCAATGTGAAAAACACATCACGCCGTTGAGGTCAAAGGCTACTGAACTTTAAATGTCAACAACAAATGTCCATCGCTAAGCTAATTCTACGTTATTGGTGTCGGAATGTTGTCGTGTTTGACAGCTGACTGATGCGCGCGGCGAACGCTAAGGTAATTACTGAGGGGAACCACATCGCTAGTACCGTCTAACTACTGTAACCTTCTGAATGTCAGGTTGAAGACCTCGTCGTACCGTCTACGATCCTTGTGTTGGAGGACCTCCTGCAGACACTACATGTACAAAGCGAGGCGCGCTAATTAAAAACACGTTTTCACGCTAACCTTTAAAACGCTAACCCCTGCTTTAATGGCCTTTAGATAACATGGTACCTGTGCTATCAGGGCTGCGCACCTATGTCGATCCTCACCTCACCTTTACATAGCTCTCTTTCAATTAGAGATAGTGAGAGTGAGAGTGAAAGTGGGGGGAGAGAGAGATGACTAGCGTCTCATTTTTATGTGAGCGGAGACTTGAGGGGAGCTGTCTATAGGCCCTTAATTTATGGCGGAGCAAAAGTGGCTAAGCAGATGGAGACAGATACAGTGGGACACAAACTTCTCACACACACACACACACACACACACACACACACACACACACACACACACACACAGAAGAGCATGCAGCTTCTGTCGTAAATTATGCTGAGCAGTGGAGAATTTATGGGGCACAAATATCTCAGTACCAGCCTATCATTTCCTAAGCACTGTCAGTGTAATTCTTTCCTTGCCTGTCTAAACACACAGATAAAGCTGGTCTTGACTACAGCAGAGACTGAGAAGAGACAGATAGACATGGTTAGGGATGGGGAGGCGGCAGTGAGGAAAAAAATAACCATGTGGAGAGCCGGAGGAAGTGTCATATGTTCGCTAGTGTGTTAAAGAGGGCGTTTAAATTCGAATATCACATATGCAGCTGACGCATTACTGTCGACGTGTTTGTTTAAAGGAATATTCCGGGATCAGTACAAGGTAAACTCGAACGACAGCACTTGTGGCATAACGTTGACTACCGCCAATTAATCCTACTCTTCTTTAGTGAGACACTTACAAAGGAAATGAACAGAGTCAATCTGTATACGTTAAAATACACAATACTTTTAATAGTACAGCTACAAGAGGCAAACAATATGTTAACAATTTTTCAACCATGTGATGAAAACAAATGTATAGCTTATATAATATATAAAAAAATATAAGTTTTAACAGAAAAATAAATAATGTACACTATCTTTAAAAAGTTTGGGGTTAGTAATTATTTTTATTATTATTAATACTTTTATTCAGCAGGGATTATCAGAAGTGACAGATATTTATAATGGTACAAAGGAATTCTATTTCAAACAAATGCTGTTCTTTTGAATGTTCTATTCATACAAGTATAATTAAAAATAATAATGAAATTATTATAAATTAAAAATTAAATTAATTAAATTAAATGCTTCTTAAGCACCAAATCAGCGTATTAGAATGCGACACTGACAACATAAGTAATGGCTGCTGAAAATCCAGCTTTGCTATCAAAAGAATAAATTACATTTCATAAATTAAAATAGAAAACAGTTATTTTAAATTGTAATATTTAATAATTATTACACTTTTTACTGTATTTTTGATCAGATAATGCAGCCTTGGTGAGAATAGGGCTGAAGTCTTACCAACCCCAAACTTTTAAACAGTAGTATAAGTTATAAAATCGATAAAAAGCTATAATTTATAAAATTATAAGCTTTACATTTACATTTACAAAAATGGCCCCAATTCCATTGCAAATGCCTCACAATAATCTTGATTATCAACGTTATCCTACAAACTGAACCCAGTATAACAAAGAATGTGTATAAATGTGCATAAAAAACTTTGGAAAGCAGAAAAACAAGCAAACAAACAAACAAAAAAGTGAAAAAGCAACTTTTAAGTATTCTTCTCATACGTACCAAAGACTCCACTGATGCCAAAGGGTCCGTACACCCAATAAAAAGAGTCTCGCTCAACAAACTAGGTATGGCTGAGAGAAAAGAGAATGTTTTGAACCAGTACAGCAAAGAAATAGCAAAGGAGATGAAGGGGCGGCATTATAGATTCAGCTCCAACTTTACAATGTGAGAGATATACTCCGGGAGAACCAGCGTAAAGATTTCGGGGCTTATAGAGGCTTAATGGGAAAGGTGGTCAGGGTTGGCGTATGGTGTGTGCCCTTTTGCTACCTTCGAAGTCATGGCCATGAGCAGCGTGCAAAGTACACACACTTCGATAAAACGGCATCCAATTTACCCAGCTATTCTCCGCTCGCTCGCAAAGGAGCTGAAATACTTTGCGTGTCTGCTAAGGAAATGAAACTACCTCACACAGCTAATTAACTCGTCTTGGAGTAGCAACAGAGAGGAGACTCCAGTTGGATCGCCTCAAAAAGTCGTTCAGTCGAGTTGATCTGAGGGAGGATGATCAGAACAGGCTGTCTGAGTGAGGATAGTGATGTCTGAGCTGCGTGAGTGAATAAAAGAAACATAAATAAAACATAAAAAGAGAATGAATGAGAGTGAATACACCACTAAAAAACGTAGTATTTCTAAATGCATTATAGCAATGCTCAAATATCATGTAGCAGAAATTAGACACATTAGACAAGTTAACATATTAAAAATCTACATAAATTTGAAATACAAATTTCTGTGTAGATAATATTGTTTAATAATAGTCTACAATGATTCATTAAACATTTATTTATTTTTTAAGCATTTTTACAGTCAACTTGCTAAATATGACACAAAAAATTTGCTGTATTTAATTTTATCTACACAATTTACAAAGACAAGTTTAGTGGGCCACCCTGGTCACAGGAAATGTTCCTGGTTGTCCTTTCTCTGACTGTACAGTTTGCATAAATAAAAGACATCAGCAAGGGGAAAATGCTTTTAAAGACATACTTTTATCTTTTATAAGAATCTGCACCAACATGACAGTCACATGCGAAACTAAACCACTTTGTAAGTTGTTCTTCATGGGAACATCTGCTAAATGGCGTACATATAAATTATTTGTCATACATGCCTCCGCTGCAGGGCCCATGCGGAGAATTTAGCCCTGAATAGGCGAATAACACCTACAGTATGTAGGCACAAATTGATCTGTGCAGCATATCTGCACTGATACACAGATAACTAACTATACTTCACCCTGAAGTCTTCTAAGCATCACAGGGTCTTCAGAGATTTATTAAGATCCACCCAATGGATCTAGAAGACCCTGGAGGACCCAACCTTCCCATCATTCTCACCTCTTGAGGATAACCGTGGTGCAGAGCCAGTGGCGGCCCAGCGTGCATTGCAGCAAAGCACAGAAACATCAATACCGATGCACACTCTCAACACTAGGGCTTGTGGGGAACATCACACCATCTGCAGAGATCTAATGCAGACACGCTCACACACATGTCACAGCTCTGATGTTTCTCTCTTAATTCCACTCAAAGACACAGCGACATGATGTTTTTGATTAGGTGTAGTTTTAAGACTTCTACATATAAGACGAGTAATCAATCCTGAGGATTGAGTTCTTGAATTAAAACCTTTTTTAACCTTTTTAAAAACAGCATTCATTAGTTGTATCAGCACTATCAACAAAAAGTTTCAGTAACACTTTATTTTAAGGTGTCCTTGTTACATGTACTTACTATTATAATAACAATAAATATAAAAACCCTAATCCTAACCCATATAGTAGTTAATTAATATTACTCAGTACATAAACGTATAATTGCATTGTAACAAGGACATCTTAAAATAAAGATTAACCAAAGTTTCTTTTGAAATGTGATAAAAATTTGACTGATCATATCTGGTTTTTAGCTTATGTTCTAAGTATCTATATTGATTAGAATCTACAAACTGATGTTTATGAAATTATCAAAGTATTTAAAAATAAAGCATTGAGTTTTTTTTATTTTTTATTAGTAATAACAATAATAATTATTATAATCAATTAACTGAAAATAAGTTTAATAACCTGAGAATCATGTGTTTTGAGTGACTTCAGAGCTAAACCTGTAACAGGGCATTTCATGACTAAAATTAAAGATGTTAAACATTTATTAAATAGAGATATATAAGCGTTAAGTCAAATGGTTAATCATCAGCTCAGAAAAAAAGAAGCTTAGAGTAAAATTACTAATTTCTCTTGTGCGCCCAATTATGGTGGAAGATAAATATGGGGATGGCTAAATAGATGCCGATGCGGTGGCCTAATAAATAACAATACAATGCATCATTAACACTAGGGCACAGTGAAGGAGAGGACTTTGGTGAATTAGCTGCATGAACTAAATAATGCAGTGCGAAATTTCAAAGAAACTTTTTTGTTGATTGTGCTGATGCGATTTAAAAATCCCAAGAAAATAATTACGCCTTTGATTAAATCACCAGCGCAGACCACAAATACTTTATTTACAGATTCATATAGAATTACTACCAAATTCACTTGAGTGCTGAAGTCATTGTGTTTTTGGAGTCCTCAGGTTTTATTTCAGAAACTCGATGCTTAGAATTGATTAGCCTCATAACATGAATAATGTGATGATCCAAACAATGACATGAAAAATCTGTCTTTCTTTCCTAACCGTTCCAGAATCCATAACTAATGCAGCACTAATGCACACTTCATTTTTTTATGCATACAAAATATATTCCTTCAATTTAAGATGCGCAAGATTGAAGGGATGACAAGATAGAGACAAATGTTGGCATATCACTGGTATTGTAATCAATAATTTAGTGGAGCTGATAGAAACGATATTTTAATGAGATCCACAGCACTTCACATAGCACAGAAAACCTATGGAGAGCGTTTTCATTTAGTATTAATATGAAAATGCTATGTTCACTTTACATCAATGCAGAGCAGCGCTTGTCTGGGGAAAACACTCCCTTTGTTGTGTAGAAGTTCAAATATGTGTGTGTTGCACCACTGCGCTACGATGCTGTCAGATCACGTACCTATTTCCTATAATAACCTGCTTTTAATCTCAGGAGTATTTAAACTTCGCTTTGATTAGTAGTCGATGCTGATGAGATGTCCATTTCATCGGTCAAGACTTTTTTTCTTAAAACACGTATGCACAAATGAAGTCGTATTTCTAGGGGACTTTAATGAGTAAAACTAATTTTGTACGAGGTGATATAAAAGGATTCCTTGAATTGAAAACAAAACACATTTCTTTTCAAGCACAATGACCAGCTCATTAATTTGATCTTATCAGATGTGTTTAAGAGTAGAAACAGGCTAACTACAATACCGTTAGCAAAACAATTACCTATTGATACGCAGTATTGATACAAGCGGCTACACAGATTCATCCTCATTGCGGCTGTCGTTAATTTCCACTTACTGTTTCTAGACAAACTAGAAAGAAAACGAGACTGTTTGAAGCTAACATCTGCTTTAGTGCAATGGACATCAGCTGATCCATATTCCCAGGGGTTTTGCTTCCATTTCCAACCCATTATGTCATCGGCTATTGACAAGCAAGTGTATTCTGAGTTACGCTCATAGCGAGAGTCTGATTGAGTCCGGTGTGTGCGCACACACGCGATGAACGTGTGTTTCAAATATCTGATCATCGTTAGCAGGGGTTGGTGTCACTCAGCAGGACGTCTTCAGGGAGGAATGAGCTCCGACTATCTCTCCTGTGCAGCACAGAAAAAGAAAAGGCTTCAACCACTCCCTACGTTTCTTTGACTCGCACTAGCCCACCCGTCCAATTATATCTCATTGTGGCTGAGCATTCATATCCCTCTCAATCCTCTCTCATTCATGGATTTCATTTTCTCACACCTTCCTCTTCCTCTCTTTAATGTTTCCATCCTTGTTATTCCATCTACCTCTTCTCTGGCTGTTTTCAAAGCTGGCTTTATTCCTCTCTATAGCTCTAGACATGCGAGAGACCACCTGCAGCAGAGCAGGTGAAGCTTTTGTGCTGACAATTCAACATGTGAAATACACACAATGTTTTTTTTTTTTTTTTTCCCTCCTATATGTGTGCGTGTGTGTGTTTTGGAGTTATACTTGCAAAATGACTTCGACCACTGCTAGAAATGACTAAAAACTCACTGGAGAATAAGCTTCTAATATTCAGCTCCATGGCTCAGGAGAAAATCATACAATAGCGAGAATTGTTTAACTATCCTGAGCATGGGTAAAGATTTTCGGTCCTCTAGGGAAGGAGAGATGCTTGCACAAGCAGATTTACTGCTCCGTATTGACTCAAGACTTGAGAACCAGCCTCTGCCGCAATAAAAGGAGAGGGAGGGAATCTTATCCAGCCAAATTTAAATTAAATGTAGATAGATAGAGGTCACGTTTGCTAAAAAAAAAAAAAAAAAAAAAAAAAAAAGAGAAAAGAATGTAATGGAGAATATATATATTCTTTTCATATCTGTGATGATCTTTTTTTTTTTATGCTCACTTGACATCACTGTCTGACAATTATTTTTTTATTTTCAATACCAGACTGTATCAAACAACAGTGGTTTGATGTTTAAATGAGGTTACAGAACAAGCTACTGAACTAGAAACACGTTCTGCCTCTGCAATTGTTTTGTTCTGCAACTCCACGCAGTATGAGAAAACACACTGTTTGCTAAAAAATAACCTGCATCACAACCTGCATGACGCTACGGCTCAAACTTTTGCTATTAAATGGAAAACAAAAGCAGTGTGGATCCCTAGTTAATTCCTAATCCAATGAAAACAGACAGTGATGCAGCTAAACAGCATTTGCCAGCGCTAGTGCATGCAGTCAGCGGCCAAAACACACACTCACACTCACACACACACACACACACACACACACACACACACACACACACACACACAGATGCATGACACACACATCAACTTCACAGACATGCTGTACAATATGTGAAAATTAAGAAAAGAAAAACAATTTGAGTTATCACAGCAGTGGTGAGCAATTTAAAAATATAATTTCATTAAATTTTTAACAATTATCTACATTGTTTTCACTTCAAAAAAGAATTGTGTTCTCACATGCTTGTAGACATTAAAATGTCTTAAAGTGAAATGTATGAGATGTATGATTTAAAAAGGAAGTGTTTAATTGCATACACTGCATACAATTGCATAATTGCATTAATTTACAGTTTTTGTAAAAATACATTACACTTTTGTGTAACTATAAAATGAGCAAGTTTACTTTTTGTAAAACACACTTTCCTTTCACTATATTGTTTTTGAAGCACACAAAGCTGTTTCCCTTAACTATTTTTTTTTTTTTGGGCATAGACTGCAGTCTAAGATGAGACACAGGTGAGGAATTCGACAAGAAAGAACGAAGACAAAAAAGCAAAGAAACAAATCTTATTACAATTCGCAATCTACAAGATGTGACGTGCCGTGTGTGGCTACCATTTCAGCAGGTGAATAAAAGCAAAGAAAAGCAAAAGGAATAACGAATGGGATCCTGTAGAATCCCCGAGGGTGTGATAACTCTTTCTGAATCTGTCTGTATTATTGTCTGTATTATTTGGAAGTGAGTCATACTAAATTTGATAGATGAGAACAAGTCTGCGTTTCATTCTTTTTTTTTTTTTTTTTAACTCTCGCAGCAGCTGACTTCAAAAAAACAAAAACAAAAAAACAACTGAAATCGCTGTAACAAAATAACAATATTGAAACCGAAACAAACCCCTGCTAGCACCTCAAATGCAATGAGCCCAATATGACAGATATTTGAGAGACGTTTCTCACAGCTAATCAATTACAGGTGTACACAAAAACAAGCCCTGACATCTTGTCGATGACATCTGTTCAAAATCAGATGAGGAATTATGAGGACGCTCAAACGTGCAAGCATTTACAGGATGAATTCTTAAATACGCCTTATTTGTATGCACAGACACACATGTACACACACAACGAACGGCGCTGGGACAGCAGCGGCCCGGACAGCTGGTGTTGTGTGTGTGTTTGCCGGGACAGCGACTGTTAAGGTGATGAGTGAGGAGCGATTTGGTAGCAGCATGAGGCAGGTTATCTCTCAACAGCCTTATCATTCTTTATATCTGAGCAATAACACAGCGTCTAGAGGAAAGCAGCAGCCTGCCATCGTACACGCCGCCTGTAGTAATGCAAACCCGTGGCCAAAAACAATCACCGCAGCCCCTCACGTGCCACACAATTTCCAAACACCTTCAGAAAAGTCAGCCAACCCCCATTTACTAGAACGGACTAATTCAGTGACATCTGCCTACATTCGGCCAGTGAGTAGCTCACAAAAAGCAGAGAGAGATTCACACAACTTGTGAAACAGAAAGCACTGAACGCAATTAAACAAGAAGAACGTCAATACAACTGATACTAAATGACAGTCCTGGGTTTTTGAAAACCTTTCAACGAAATGGAGTGAATTCTTGAATGAAAAAACACTGTTTGAATGGAGGAAGTGATGTGTGATTGACTCCGGATACAAATGGGGTGTTATATTTAAAAAGAACACGTGTATATATAAAATAAAAATAAAAGAATAAAAATAGACTCGTTTCATTAAAAAACTATGTAAAGAAATAAACATTTTAAAATAAGTTTTATAATAAAAACACTGATAATTATGGAACTAACAAAAAAGACACACTATACACAATAAAAAAAGGAAAATAAAACAGATACAAGCAAAAAAAAAAAAGTTAGTGTAGTATATGGAATAACTATAGTATAAAAGCAAAACTAACACTGCAAAAACTCACAGCATGAATGAAAAGACGGGGACAGAGAAGGATGACCCCTGCCGAGGGTTTTGAGGGAGGAGGGATATGAGAAGGAGGGGGTGAACACAATGCTAGCACGTGTCACCCACAAGTAGCAGAAGAAGAAGAAGAGGAAGGAAGAGCGAGCGCAAGACGGAGGGATTGGGATTGCCTTACCTCGGGTAGGTAGAGGAACGCAGGGGGACACTGGAGAGAGTGTGTTAGCATCCCTGAGCCGGAGAGCAGAAGACAGCCTGTGTTGGCCATTGAGCACAGCATGTGGTAGCGGGACGTTTTGCGCATTAAGCTGGGAGATCCTCTCTCTCTCTATCTCCCTCTCTCTCTCTCTCTCTCTCTCTCTCTGAAACCCTCACTCTGCCTCTACTCCTTCTTCTTCTTTGTTTTGTGCAGAAGTCTTTTTGATTCTATCTGCTTCTCTTTTTTGCTGTTCTTTCTCTGGACTGTTTCTTTTCTCAGCTGTTCTGGAGGTGGGCTGAACGCGGGCGTGCGAGTCGTCTGAATGGTCCTGGGCCCTCTGTCATCAAGGCTCGGCTGCGCACTTTCACTTACACTCTTACACACGCACACACACATACAGAAGCCAATGTGAGCCCTCGGAGAGAGAAAAGGGGAGGTTCTGCTAGAGCGAGGGAAAGCAGGAGGAGGAGGAGGAAGGGAGGGATGCTGAGAGGGAGGAGGCAGGAGTTCCCGGGGGTATTCAAAGATCAAACAGACCCACTGTAGAAAATGAAGGGAATGTATAATGACATCACAACAGCTGATCTCGGCCATTAATTGCACATCTCCGCAGCCGCATACACCGCTTTCTCCTTGTGTAACGGAGGAGATGACTCGCAAAACATTTGATTTGCTTTTGATTATCTTTTCATTAACTATTCACTCTAATCATCAGACTTCCTGTAAGGAATATAGGAAACGACACCTGAATATTTGACATGCATTTAGTAAAAATTCTAAATAAACAATTACTCAATAATTCAAGGTGATTAAGGGTGATGGCCAACAAAGCCAGGGTCTTGTTCCAAGGCTGGGGAGAGTGAGACAGCCCTAGGCTGGACTAGGATATGTATTGGGTTCATTTAGGGTCTTTGGGGGGTTGATCTATTTCTCTTTGGATGCAGACACACCAGATGTGCCCCCATTATGGGGGAGCAAACCCCCACCGATGCACCAAACTACAGCCGCCAAACACAACCACACAACCCATCCAACAACATCCTTTGGTGGACCTTTATTGTTTTTAATAGAGTATTTTCTTTTAGTTCAGAGGAAAATATATAGTGTTTAGAATGATGTACAAAGGAGAAAAAAAACATAGCTTTTTTTTTTTTTTTTTTGCAAAGGGGGGAACAGACGCGCATAGCTTCACTTTTGATTATTGTTTTGATTTTAATAAAAAACTCTGACCTTACATTGAATCCTGATTTATTGATCTCTCAGGTAAGAGTTATAATGTCTGGTTTGTACAGTAAGTCTGCTTTATGGTTTTCTCAGTAATTAAATTGTAAATTATGGTCTAAGTGCTGCAAATTTCAGCTGAAAGTGAAACTTTTCAGGGCACAAATAACTGATTATGATTTAACATAGAATCAATGTATTAAATTACCTAATTTTATTTAATATTACTAAAAATACTAACTAAAACAGTTTTGTATGTTGTGTAAAATTATAACAACAAATAATAAAAAATAATTTCCAGAACTAAACATCAAATTTTTTAATTACTTTTACAATCCATCATGCAAACTTAATACCTTTCCACAAAAGAAACAATAACAATCACAATCACACAAAGCAAATGTTTAATAAATTCATCAGTTCACACAATTAGCTAAAATCTTTTTTTTCAGTCAAATAAGAGCTATTTGAGGGATTAATAGGATTTTTTTTTAATTACTTGAGAGTTGTTTGCTGACAAATCATCGTAGTCTGTAAATGACAGTTCACTCCAATTATATATTTTTTTAACTAAACGTCAAATTTTTAATTACTTTAATAATTTACTAAATTACAAGCCATCACGCCAACTTCACCCCTCTCCACAAAAGAAACCATTACAACTACACAAGATACATTTTTACTAAATTTATGTCCACCTAACCGTTCACATAATCTGCAGCAATCTTTTTTTTTTTAATTAAAAAAGTATGAAGCACCCAAAACATTAACTGTTTTATAATAATAATAATAATAATAATAATAATAATAATAATAATAATTATTAATATTACATTAGAGCATTATTTTATCAAATTACTGTAGTCAGCAAATGACATTTCAACCTGTACAAATATAATTTTAGCAAGTGATCTATATCTTGGCGTGTAAGCAAAATTGAACAGATATAACGGGGTTCAAAGTGAAAACGTCACTTCATTTAATACTGATGAAAAGTATTAGATATTAAGCCCCTCACTAATGACTCCCACTCTGTTTTGTCACGTAAGCATGTAGCAGACGCAGTCTTCTTTTCCACAGAGCACGCTAGCATGGGTGAAATTGTGCATACTCTAGTGAACCAACCTCTAAACTCATTTTTATGTTTAAATTAGATGTGATCACATTGTTTCACTGATGTTTTGCCAATTTAAGGTGCAGAAACGAATCTTTGCAGCTCCTTTTCATTCTGCTCTTTTGTCTTAGTGCGCTGTCACTACCCTGTTAACAGTGCTAATAGAAACTGATGAGACATTAGCTGTAATGAGCTGAGTGAGCTAAAGAAATAAAGATGAGTTCACTAGACAGTCATTTTCACTAAAGCTAACTCTGACCATAATACCAGTGGACAACCACAAACACTCATTAGTATTAAAGGTTTCTATGTCCATTTCTAGTCCACACTCACAATGGTCAAGAGAAGGAGAGAAAACAGGATTCTAATACAATGAGAGAAACTGTCACTAACAGATAAAACTCAAATAAAACCTTCTTGACAGAAGCTAAACTGTTGCTCACCTTGTGACATTATGATTCTTTACATGCTGCATGTCTGAAAAATACATTACAATATTCGCCAACAAAGAACACACTGCTGAATTGATCACCACACATGATGGATACACATACTCAAGAAAACTGAAGTAAAACCTGAATATGTTATAGGATGGATTTTTCACACTGCCGTTTCTACAAGCTCCATTTGCAGCCGTATAGACACTCAATCAGCACGGACAACTGTAAGATCCCTGTTGGCACAGAAACATCAGTGCGGATGAGCGTAATGACATAAGATTTCAGACTGTATCAATCAAACCACACACCGCTACTTCAAAGCCATTCAGGTACTGTGACTACTCTAAAACACACTCCTCCACCAGTTACAACAAATCACTTGCAATCACCGAAAGTAGATTGTGGATGTGAGCCAGGATGGGTTATGTGTTCTGATTTGCTTTTTCCTCTTATTTATGAATCCATACATCCCACAGGAAATAAAAAACACACAAATGTCAACTCTTTAAAGGGATATTTCACCCCAAAATGAATTCTGTCATTATCTACTCACCCTCAAACCTACATATTCCAACAACATCGGACCCCATTGACTTGCATTGTATGGACAAAAAAGGGGACAAATTTCAAAATATCTTCTTTTGTGCTCCACAGAAAAAAAAATAGACATCACCCTTTCATTTTTGCACAGTATCAATGTCTCAATGTGCCACAATTCAAAAGTCTGCAACAAAAACATTTTCAAACATTTCTCATCAAATTCATCCAAGTTCAAATGATCTGAGATGTGCTATCATATGTACTCTCATAGCTCGTCTTTTACTGTCTAACAACAAGTGTCTCATTTGCTTCTGATTTTATTTCTCTTCATAAAAAACATCTGAAACAAAGCTGATATTCAAATCAAACATAACCGAGATTTCCTATAAGCCTCCTGAGCTATAAAAGAGCAATGCCTGAGCAATATAACCTCCCCCCAAGATGCGTTTTGGCAGATTTCCTCAGATAAAATCTTCATAATCAATTATTTAGCATACATATATGTCGATCAATGGTGTATGTTAGCCGTACCCTTGCAATTTTCATGTTCTCCTGTGCAAATGAGGACAGTGGTGTTTTATCATGTCTGTCATGTCATTTATCATCTCTGTAAAGATGCCTCTTCGAAGTTCACCGGGAAGTCTGAGAATTTTTCAGACTTTTATTTTTTTCCAACTCATCCTTATGAGAACTTAAATGCCCTGTGACATTGAGAACTTCAAAGCGGCACTGCTGTAACTTCAAAGATGGTTTGAACTCTTTTTTCAGCTTCCCCGTGACAGAGAACGTCTTGTTTATTGACACAATGCAAAAAGCCCAGCACGAAAGATGGGATTGGGGGGTTTGGGGCGGCATCGGGGCAAGAAGGTGGTACCAAGTACAGCGTCGAGGGATGGGGGGAATGAGAGTGGGAGGTGGAAGAGCATGTCTGATGCATTCAAAATACAAACGGTCATGAAAAGCTATCGAGTCCCAGCGAGCTCCGGACGCACGTGAAACAAGCGAATGCAAAAAAGCCTGTGGTTATCTATTGGAAAGTGACTTTCACATACGTCGTCCCTGGCTGGTAGAGGCACCGTTTGAAATGGGGAATCAAAGGGGTTGAATCCTGACAGGGGGCTGCCACATTAGGCATTCTTCTACCCTCGTCCCCTAAGGTGCTTATCCTCTGCAAAGTGGAACAATAGCAAAGAAGAAAGTCAAATGTGTCTCCTCAGTCTTAAGGTGATTGCACGGCTTACATTTCTGACAACATCTGACCAAACTAGGAATGAAACACTATTGTCTGGTTTTAGTGTGTCCACGTTCAAATGTGTAATCACCCATCAATAACACCCTCTGATACAAACAACGTCCCCTATATCATCCCTGGAAGCCGTAAAAAAAGTTTATATTCACTGTAAAAATCTGTAAAAAATAGGGCACAATGCACTTTATTAAGTTGAAGATTTTTTATTTTTTTTATTTTTTATTATTAATAATATTTTTTTAACAGGTGTTTACCTTGTTTTAGGGTTAACGGAAATGTCCTTAAAATTAATGGATAATGTCCTGGCAGAAAAATACAATTTTCCTTCTTTTTTTTTTTAAATTTATTTTTTATACAGTATGTGGGTACAGTATGTGTATGTATACACACACACACACACACACACACACACGTGCACAGATAGATAGATATGTTTTATTTTTGAGGGAAATGCCCATAACGTAACAGAAAATGTACCGCCAATTTTCTGTCAAGAAAAACAAAATCTATCCTTAAAAACATTTTAAAAATGCATTGGTTTAAAATGATTCTAAAAGGCAGGAAAGTTCCACTAATTGAAGACTCACTCAATGACATGACGTAAAAGAACAGCTGAATCAGTTGTTTTAACAAGTTCACTGAAACTGTTTAAAAGCAGTGATTCACAGAAATGAGTCAGACCTCCCATTACTAGTAGGAAACACAGAATCCTGTTCATTCATGTTTGTGTATCCAACAGAATTAGAGCTCGGTTTAAAACCAGCAAAACACCATGAATCAGCTTCAGTTTCACCATTTTTCCCTCTCTTACTTCATTGAGTTTCAATAGCAGCCAGTTCACATGGAGGTCATGAGCATTGCATAAGGCAATGGCTGTCCAACTACATTACCTGCAACAGTCCAAACAAAGCTGAAAATCTTGCAGGGTGACACACTAATCTGCCATTTCACTGCAACATGAGAAAGCACTGTGTTTTGCACTGGGGGTAGTTTCATCATATACAACAAACCATTACATAGCTGTAGCTTATGACTACCTGAGGCTCGCTTGTCAAGAATGCTGGGTACTTATTGTCTCACATCTTGCTGAACAGCAGTGGGGGTCCACAATGAATAAACCTCTGGCATGATGATTGAGAGCATGTGCTTATTTTTTCATTTCACTGCACGAAATTGAATTTGACTTCACACTGCGCCATATTGCATTAGCTCAAAGGGTAACTTGTGATTACCCAGAGTACAATGGGTTTATTAGGGCATAATTGAAAATATAATTGTAAGTAAATTAGCTCACTATTGTGCGAGTGTATTTTGAAGCGATTAGAGCTGAGAGGGGCTGTGCGATGAGTTGAAATGAAGGAGCTAAATATTGATTTGGGAATCCAGGATGGCATTTGCCACTTCCGATGTGAACCTGGGAAGCAGGAAGAATGAAAAAAAGGAGAAACTATTGTTTTGTTTATGTTTGTTTTGTTAATTGGTTTTGTTTCTCTCTGTGAAGTAGCTAGACGCATCATTAAATTAGAATATTTACAGTAACACTTTACAATAAAGTCCTGTAAGGTAATAACAAAAGCTAATATGAGATAACACTGAACAATACTTTAACAACATTTATTAATCTTGGATAATGGTTGCGGCTGGTAAATTTTTATTGTCTCTTTTGCTCACCAAGGCTGCATTTATTTGATCAAGAAAAAAAAAGGAAAGGAAATATTAAAAAAAAAAAATTGTATTCTCTTTTAATATACTTAAAATGTGACGGCAAACCTGAATTTTTAGCAGCTATTATTTGAGTATTTAGTGTCACATGTTTCATATTATCACAGACATAAAAAATCTTTATATTACAGTTGAAAATGGTTTTGCTGCTTAAAATTTTGTGGGGAACCATCATACTATTTTTTTTTTCTTTATTTCTTTTTTCCAGAATTTGTTGATGAATAGAAAGTTCACAGGAAGGGCATGCATTTGATTTTTTTTGTAATACTGATAAATTTAATGCATTTAATGAATAGTATTCATACAACAAAGTATTCACTTCTTGCTTTCATAAATAAATAAATAAATAAATAAATAAATATAATTGACCTCATACTTTTGAATGTTGGTGTATAGAAAAACATTTTTCTATCTTTGTATAAATGAACTTGAACATATTATGAATAAAAATTGACTTAAATTATATATAAATTAATATTAATCTAGATTAAAAATGTTGTAAAAATGATACCTAATGCAATACATATTAAATATTTACTAATCGGACACAAATGGTAATGTTAACCTGTATTACTCTGTGAATGACAGGTTTTCATATTCAGCCAACAACAGAAATCAGTTTTATTGTAATGCCACCCACTGTATTATAGGAAAGGTTGAGCCTGAGAGAGTGTCTACATTTTTAATACCATAGAATGAGTGAAAGCGTGTAACATGTCCCTCAGGCATTAATCTCAATGTAAAGGTGTGAAGTTTCCAGGTTTAAGACTCCAGCACTACCAGAACAGGATTAGGGGACAATACAGCACCTGAGGCCAAGGGACAGGGCAGTATGGGACAGCCAACCCAGGGTGAATTACTCTAATATCTCTACATAATATCATTTCCCACAGTGCTCTCTGTCACCCCCTCACCTGAAATATTGGTGTGACTTGCTGTTGGCGATAGGGCTGCAAAATCCAACAGTAGCACCCATAAACAGAGTCCATGGCACATGGCACTATTTCTCATCTCTCTCTCTCTCTTTCCCTCTCTCTCTTCCACACTGCCTTACAGGCCCAGGGGCCTCCCGACCCTTTTAATGTTGAGCAAATCTGTTCAAAGTTCATCCATCATTCGGGCAGCGCACTGAGACAGCGTTCCATCGGCCTCCTCTGCTGCTCCATCATACTCTCCATCACATAGTCTTTTCTTTTCTCCTCGCCCTCCAAAAAAAAAAATAAAAAACTTCAGAGACTCTGCATGCCTTTGAGGTGAGGAGAGAGAACGGCGAACAGCACAGCCTGTGTGTGCGTACAATATCTTAACACCAAGAGTCTAAAGCGACTACGCCACCTCGGGATTCGTTCTGAAGATGTACAGTAGAGTCTTCTGACGTCATGTGGAAAAGAAATTCACTAAAGCAATCCGGCTTGTTCTGGTTTACTTCTATCTGACGCCGAGGTACAATATATGCCTGATGAAATTTAAGCTCACCTCCACCGGAATTTGCATTTCTGTGGAACAAATGTGTGTGATTAATTGAGGCTGTGGCGCACCGAGGGAAACTCGCTTGACAGAAACGGTGTTTTACCATATATGCAACCTGCTCCGGAGTGGATGTTTCAATTGTAAGATTGCAGAGGGAAAACCCCCCACTTTGGTTAAACTGTCAACACATCTCAAGATGATTGCTAAGTGCACCCAAGAGCATTATGATGTTTGAGTCATGCCTTACAGTTTTTACATTATACAATACAATTCTTAAATTATATTCGCGTAGTATCTGACTTTTACAATGTTTTTTCCCCCATGTTCAAAGTATAACATTCATCTTCTGCTCTCATAGACTAAAAAAAGTGCATAAAAGTGTCCAATTGTTTCAAATATAATTTTGTGAAAATAAAATGTTAAAACATGGGTAAAATAATAAATGTTGTCATTCAGTGTAACAGATAAATTTAAGCAAAAAATGAGACAACATACTTATTCTGACCTGTATTTACTAAACTATATAAAATAATAAGTTATCATACCAAATTTTATTATATTTTGAATGATTAAAAACTGACAAATGGGTAAAACCTAGCGGTTTAAAGGATAGTGTCAAAAAATTTAACATAACAATTATTTGGTATTTTGGGTGTTTTTTTGTTACATTGAATTATTATTATTTTTTCTGCAAATCATTGCAAAAATGTGTGATAGTCATTATTTCTCACTCTGAAAAGATTAAATTAAATGGGACACATTCTAATGTATGAAAAAATAAAGCTGTATTAAACTTTTATTGTTTTGATGCTTGAAAACCCCTTTTCATCTTATATTAAACCCATATATTAAAAGGAAAAAGTGTTAAAGCTTTAATAAAACATGCCTACAGCATTGGCCAAGTCAGAGGAACATGTACAGAGAGATAAGGGTGAAAATAAGAGGTTAATTTGGAAATCACTATTATTATTTTTTAATGTAGACTCTTTGAGTCTCTGAGACCCCAGTCATTCTCAACAGACCATGAACGTTGAAGCTGATCTCTGAGGTTGTAAAAAATTATGAAATTATGGAAACTGAGTGAAAAAGAAAGGGAATTTAACAGACAGAGGGTATCAGGTGGAAATGGAGAGAGAGAGAAAGATGGAGATGGAGTGAGAGAGGAAGAGCGAGAGCGAGCACCCAGATGGAAACAACACACCTTGGCCTGCCTGACACAGCCCTATTACCATAAACTTCATTTTTCTCCCTGAACACTCAGTAAATAAGAGCGGGAATAAGTGAACAAGCCCATCCGGCGTTTCGAGGAGAAAATGGGAAGAGAGGAGGAGGAGGAGAGGAGGAACGGGGGAACTGCTGAAGGACTCCGACACAGAGGAGATGCCTCGTACAATCGAGCAGCTCTATAATATCAATCAAGCATGACGCGTAAATTTTCTTTCTCGTGCTCGTGTTGATTTATCCTTAGCCTCGCAGGTAATTCAGCTCCCCTCCAGAGACCACACACACTCGTTCTGTTCACATACTTCTTTTAGCACCCCCTTTCTCAATTTACATATGAAAAAAACACTTAAAATAAGTGTTAGGTTTCAATTGGTTCTCTCACTTCATTGTGGTTTAAAAAAGCTACGATTGAGGAAACAAGAAGAAAACAAAAGTTAATAAAACAGGTGTGTTGTATTTAGATGTATTAACAAGTGAAGTGATGTTGCACGTGAAGGAAAATAGATAGTTAGTTTTCATTGGTTCTCCAAACAGACAACTAAAAAACAACTTTATGACCACAAGGTTTTCACAGACTAACGTCTGCATCAGCAACAGGCAAATGGTAAATATCAATCTATAATTGTTATTGCTAACTTTCAAATGTCAGAATCAGGTAAGACTAATGTGTGAAGACCGCATTGACCAAAAAAATTTAAAAGGCTGATTCAAAAGCGGATTCACAGCTGATTCAACAATTAAAATTACGTGGTTCCAAATCTGTGTGAATATAAAATAAAAAATAAACTGAGTATTGTATTGTAGACATAAAAGGAGCTGTCAAGGTTCCCCCTCGGTAGTAATCGCTTTCTGGGGCCCCAATCCCACGTCTGGCCCTTGGAATCATCCTAACCTCACCCCCGTTAGAGCACTCCTGATTACAAGTCTTATGAAGCAATATGATAGATCTGTGTGTAAAAAAAAAACAACAAAAAAAAAAACCTGAGCTGAACTTGAGATATGGTTTAATCCAATTCACAAATGAATGATTTTGAGAAAGGTTTTGTGAACTTCATAAACTAATTCAGTGAAAAGAGACCTTTTTTAATGCATACTTAATGGGGAGTTTGAGAAGATGTCAATTTTCAATGACTTGTGACTTAAATGTAGGTCCTTTCCTTACACAAATTACTGCATGACTTGTAATATGGTCAAGTATTCCTTTAAATATACTATTATTTTTAATGAATAAGTACAGATTAAATATTATTTAATGTTCAACTGTATAATAATCATGACTGAAATATAAAATAAAATATAAAATATAAAAAATTGAGCTAAAAAGCTAACAAAATTCAATCACATAAGCACTGCTCTAACATCTAACAAGAGATGATCAAAAGATGTACTGCAGATGAAACAAATTTCAGTTAAATACACACACATTTAATAGACATCTGGGTGACGCATATGTCTTATCAGAGTATTACGGACTCGCTTGCGTAGAAGTTAAATTACACCAGAACCTCTGCACTACAAATGCAGCGGCCCACGGAGAGTGACGGTAAACCCTCAGAAGCGACGGCGGAGGCATTTGAGCGCCGCTGCAGTGGAACAGGTGCGGAGGACGAGACCTCTCTCACAGGAGTGCTAATACCCACTGGCACAGGCTGTGCAGAAGCGGGCGGCACAGCATGGCACCGTGCTCAGCCGCAGCGACGGGGAACAGCTGGTAATGTGGGGCGGGCACACAGGGGGTGGATGTGGGGGTTTTAGGGAGGTTGCAGAAGCCGCATTCTGGCCTCCTGCTACATCCGAGCGGGTTCTGAAGTCATCCGGACCAGTGCAGCTGTGTCACCAGCCAACGGCACATTCGGGCTGACAACAAACACCCCTCCCTCACTTATTCTCTCTCATGCAATCCAAAACCTCTCTGTTCATTCCACCACTTAGTCGCTACCCATACGATAATGTACCACAGTAAACATTGTTTTGGCACAGTGCTGGACTACTTCCAGCTTCACTTGAGCCACTACTGGCATTAAAAAAGAAATTCAAATGGCAGACAAAACCTAAAACCTTCTGCTACTGATGGTCCCATTTAATTTTTGTATGGTTTTACAGAAGTAACAATAGCTGATGTAGCTTTATTTATTTATTTATTTTTATTTTTTATTTTTTTTTACAAGAGGGCAAATGTTTTTCCCTTTTCCCAGATATTTCCTTCCCCTTTTCCTCCTTTCCTTCTAGCCTTCATTTTCTTTTCCCTGTTGCATTTCTTGCCTTTTCCATTTTTCCCTTCCTACATTCTATCCCTCTTTCCTTTCTTTCATTCCTGTCCTTTTTCCTGAATGGTTCCTTCCTGTCTTCCTTTCTCCATGCTGCCTTCCTTTTTTCCTTCTTTCCTTCCAGCTGTCCTATCCCTTTCCTTCCTGCCTTCCTTCCTTTTTTTCTGTCTTTCCCATTGTTCATGCCTGGTTCAACTTTTCCTTTTCTTTCTCCCTGTAGAGAACTTGACAGCCAGCGATCACCATGCATCTTAAATGGAAAAGAGCCAAAAAAAAAAAAAAAAAAAAGTAAAAAGAGTGACATGAAGGTGTGTACATGATTTTATGATTTTATGACTTTTTTTTCCAGTTTAAATCAACTGCACAGCAAAACTGACCCACTTATCAAATTGAGACATAATGCACAATTTCTTTTTGCAATTTTTAAAATCCAGAATAATAGTGCATTTAAAAAAAAAAAAAAAAAATGGTGGAGCATGTCCCCTCAGTTGGAATTTAACACAAGAAAGAAAACTAATTAATCTGGGGGCTGCACACATGTCTAGGTACAGATCGACAGTGTGTAGATCTATCGGAAGACTACTACAGGTGAAAAAAAGAAAAAAAGAAAAGTCATTAAAACGTGTTTTGTGGTAATTGGTTGAGTGGGGCGGGAGCTAGAAATACTCGACACGTGAGGAATGGAGCATGCTGGTCATGTCCTATAGTGCGACATTGGTTAATAAAAAGACTCGTGTCACTGCAGGCTACCGGCGATGTGTGTTTCACCCTCCAAAGGTTTAGTGCACCAGCAATTTATCGGCCGTAAGGCAAAAGCCACTCAGTATTACCAGCCTCCCGCACCACCTCCCCATCCTCCCTCTATCTAAATGAATGGCATGCAATCCATCGCCTCAAATCCATTCAATTTCAGAGGGTTTTCAAGCGCAAGTCATTTTCTGCACTTAATATCACGAATGAATGTTCCAGAGAGAGGAAGGAAGAGAGGGACGGGGGAAAAAAGGAGAAAATTTGGAATGTTATGTGAAGATTGACATGACAGATTAATCTTTGATGGTGACAGAACGTATCAAATTACCTCTAGCACACCTGGACACAAAAAAGGCAACGTTTATTGGTTTTGATCACGTCAGAGGTCCACCTCTAAAGAAAATTTCACCAGGTTCATGCTAATCCTGCATGTCTGGACTGGTTGAGCCCATAACACAAAGATACAATCTCCACACAAGCATAAGACTAAATTACTTCCAGCCAGATGATTATTAAAAACACACTGCCTCCCCTGGATCAGACTTTATCTCATCCGGCTAAAATAGACAGTTGTCATCTCGGGCAAATTATATGAAAATGAGGCGAGATAACGACTGTTTGATCCGGCTTCCACAAGCTGTTAGAGCAGTAATTCCTGCCCCAAAAGAAGGCTTGTTTACCACACATTACAGGAATGAGGAATGAATGGCAAATTAGCTGTGTGAAAAATGAAAATAAGACATTAACAGTGTAAGGATTAGGCACGCCGTATACATATGTATGATTACAAATTAAAGGCTTTTCTGCTCTCCCAGAGTCCCAAATGTAGTTATTTCAATGAAATGCATTATGAAATTGAATATTAGTCAGGCGCGCACACACACACAAATGAACACACGCGCTAAAGTATCACTCCACGACCTCTTGGCGAAGTCCTCTCAGAGTCTTTGTGACGGTGCGAGGGGGACAGAGGGAGGTCTTAAAGGGCGACTTTAAACAGGGTCTTGTAGCTCCATTAGAATTCTAAGTATTTAAGTAGTGAGTATAAAGGAGGGTCCCGTGAGCCTGATCTCTCTAATCTACAAATGGCTCCTTGCTATTAAACTGCTAATTCTGGGGATTAAGGGATCCCTGAGAACACAATCCCCTTTCTCACTTTTTTTGTGAGTTTGCTGAAGGTGTGGGTTTAAATATTAATGAGCTGGGAAAGGAAAGGTGGGGGAGCAGAAATTAGAGGTGTGGAATTTCACTGGGAAAAACGTGAATGCTGTAACGCTCATTTGTACCACTTGGACGTATGTGAATGAAGAGTCTGTTAATTAAAGTATCAAACAAAACCCTCACTCATATGTGTTTATGAGCCCAATTTAACAGTCTAAACACAGAAAACTAAGCATACGCACATGACGAGTAAAAACACGCCAACAAACGAACTGTGTCCACTGCACCGAGAGCGGTCCTGCCTCGCTGGCAGCTCAGAGAAGCAACAGCATTAAAATTTAAATAGCTAGAATGATGATGGGCCGAATTCTAACAGTTGCAGAGCACAGCAAAATGATTGCTGCTTCTTTCTGTTTGTTTCTGGTCAGCTGCTCTACCCTGGGTTGCTGCGGTGGGTCCCTGAACGTACACTGAGGTCTGTCTGCCTCTCCCACACACACCGAAAAGGTCAGATGTGTTTCAGACTAGCGTCTTTAACTTGGGAACAAGCACGCGCTGATTTCCTGTCCTCTCGCTGCCAGATCTAAACAATTGTATGATTTGAAATGGGAAAGAAAGAAAGAAAGAAAGAAAGAATGAATCAAGGGTGGAAAGGAGGAAGTAAAAAAGACTGAAGGAAGGATATGAAAATGAAAAATACACATTGTGTCTTCTGTCAATTAAACTATTGAATAGTACTTCACAAAACTGACCACAGCAAATGAAATAATACTGTTCTTGATACGGACAGCAATAAAAAAAAAAAGAAAACTAGATTTGCATTTCCTGAAGGAAATACCAGTGCTTGCAAAGCAGGAAAAGAATTGTGTTAAAGTTTTAGTCTTTGCTTCTGCCTAAATGAAATGCTACTTTGCTTTTATAACGACAGTCAGCAAGTGTCTTGTTTTATGTTGGCTGTTTTTATGCAACCAACACACAACACAACACTGTATCAAAAGTGTAAAGGCGGAGAAAGATGGTTAAAAAGAAAAACCTCCACAATTCAGTATGCAAATATACTTAAGACCAATCACAATTCAGCATGCAAATAATTTTATGAAGTTACCGCTACTTCATTTTAACAAGTAAATACACTAAGTAAATGTAAAGTTTGCAAAATAACACTTGGAATTATTTACAAAGCAAAGTTAAGCAGTTTGGGTTGAATCCACTGAAGAAAATTAATATGTACGGGTAGCTAAAATGTTTAAGGAATATTAATGCAGTTCTGCCTTGCAAGCACTGTTAACTGCATTCTCTATATATCTATTTGTTTAAAGCGTGTTGTGCAGCAAAAATGGGCAATAAATCGCAAGAGAAATATTTATAATAAGACTGCATTATATATCAACTGTGTGTTTGGTTGCGTGCCTAATAACAGAACAGTGGTAGTTTAAAATCACAAATCACACACCTTTGCACATCTATAACAATTGTGATATTTGCAAAGCAATTTCTAATAAGGCAAAACAGCCATTTCCTTGATTGTCTATCACACAATGTCACAAGCAGCGATTCATTTAGAGCCGGCGCTCTTTGAGGTCCCATGATCAAAGGATGACCCCATACAGAGCCTATTCATTAGGACGGCCTCTCCACCTTATCCGGTGTGCCAACACCGCTTCATGTTTTAATACTGAATTTCTATGCTGCTGGTTTTTCCTCATTACAAGTGCTATTATGAGGTATCTTTGCTTTGGAATCCAATTACTACACATGACATTAATTCCGACATAATTACCTGTGAGGTGCAAGCAGGGCACATTGAGGTGAAGTCGAACGAACGGGTGGCGAATGAGGGTTCGTGTCTAATAGGACAATCATTTGGACTAAATCTCATTACTGAATTAATGGAAGACGCTTGTTTTCAATCAGGCAAGAACAACAGGGTACGTGCTTTAATTCAATTAGATGTGCTTATGGGTGAAAAGATCCTCCTCTCAGGAGAGGCTGCGGCAGTGTGGATTCGCTGAATCAAAGGACTTGTTTGAGGGAAGCTGCACGGTTTTAAAGGCGCTAAGAGAATTCTTAAATCAAACAGTGAAAAAGTGTTTTTCCATTCACTTTTCACAGAAGGGAAAGGTGATGTGAACATAGTCGCATCATTCTGTCAGAGATGTGGGGAGGACGGGAACACGGCAGACCGTTTCCATAAAACCAGCTGAGCAATCAATAGATCTCCAGCAGTAAAAGTACGTTCTGCTTGAATCTGCTTGAAAGTTTTGGGCATTTACGAAAGTTCAAATTGATATGATGATGATGGATAGTGGAAGAGCAGGTTCTGGCTGATCAAAATGGGAATGTGTCTGTTTCATGCAATGGTTAAAAAGACAGATCTGACCCGCAAAGTATCAGCGTTAGATCAGAAATGCTGCCAATCAGCAGTGATGTACAATAAACGGTGACTACAATGTGAGGAAAAACATCTGTCTATCTATTTATGCTGTGTTATGACAGGCTGGCATTTTCCTCATTTCAGCGATTTGTGGGAAAAGAAGGGTTTATTCTGTTTGTTAACCTTTTTTGAAACTAACCGCTCAATTTGATTTCTTAAGGCCTGAGAGATGTTTAAAACAAGATTTTAAAATGAAACAATGCTTTCCTTTGCACCGAATCCAAAATATCACACAGCCGAGGTCAACGTTTTATTGTGTGGTCACTGAAAAAAATGGGGAAAAAAAGAAAAATCATGATGTAATAAATATTTCATATTTTATGTCATTTAGTCAAGTTGAATGTGTTGTTGAATATATTTTGCCAAACGAATAAAAAGATGACTCCCAGTGGACTCAAGATGCTAGTAAGCACAATTTACAATCTAAATAAATCTTGCAAATACTTAAAATTAAATTAAAAAGAGAAATGTAAGAGGAAGAATAGAAAGGCTGGAGCAAGACTTAGAGTTCCTATGTTGAATTTACATGTCTTTTCCATTACTCAAAGACTACATTTTTTGAATATAGAGTATTAAAAAAGAACTAACCTAAACATATTTTAGAGCTAGGCATATCAAGATCAGCTATATTTCATTCATTTCCATGTTTTCAAAGCCTGAAAAAAAACAAACAAACATAAAACTCCCTGATACTGCCTTATAGCTCTCATCACTAGTCTTGCTCTGTAAAATCCACAAAGCGCTCACAGAGCGAGAGCAAGATGGTAAGAAACTGATATCACTGAAAAATATCCTCTACCAACTTGTAACAATTAGTCGAAGCTGAGAAAAACTACCTGAAAAAGGCTAGGATTGTGCATTCTCTTTGACCAGGCTTTCCTTAAAGCCTCTAGCATCTCTCCTGTTGGTTACCGCTCGCTTCCTGCTCCCAAAACCAAACAGTAGGACATTAAAAAGGCTTTTAGACAAACATACCCAAACTGAAGGCCAGCAGATAGACCCCATTAGGCCAGTGGAGCAGCCAGCTGGAAAAAAGAAAACCTCAGTTGGCCTTGCGAGACCTTCTGAGTGTGGTGAACTAGTGAGCTCAGTGGCAAGCACTAAAAGTGACATATAGTGGCCTTTCTATTTGCACTTGGCTAAATGACAGCGGAGGGTATTTTACACTGCATTGCGTGTTTCTCCGAATGAATCCAGACATTTGTAACCATAATTTAGAGACTGACCATCTAAAAGGCATTTTAGATGGAGCTGTTTTCCAGCAGCACATATATCTTACACTAAACAGACACTGTTATCAGTAAAAGTTCCACTATTTCCCTAGAATTTACAACTGCACTACCATTCAAAAGTTTGGGGACTGTAAGATTTTTAAAAGTTTTTGAAAAAAGTTTCTTATGCTCTCTTATGACGGCAAAGCTGAATTTTCAGCAGCCATTACTCCAGTTTTCACTGTCACATGATCCTTCAGAAATCATTCTAACATGCTGATTTGGTAACCAAGAAACATTTCTTATTACTATCTTTGACAAAGAACAGTTTAAAAGAACAATGTATTTGAAATAAAAATCTCCCAGTTTAATCATGAAACACTTACATTACACAAAATTGTTGCATTGTCTTGCCAGACTGACACTGCGTTGACAGACCCACAGACTGTATCTCCAAAGATCCATCAGATATATCTATTGAGCTGAAATGCATTGCACCAAAAGTGTTCCAGAGTTCACTTGATCGAGAGACCATGAATGTTTTGGTGTGAATCCAAGAGTGACTGCCGCTTAATGATCATTGATACAGCCTACACAAACTGGACAAAGGGAAAAAACACACAATCTTTAACATCACTGGAAACAGTTCCATATTGTAAGAAAAATGTAGGGTGGGAATTGGTTCTATTCTTTTGTTGTTGATTTGATAGAGATGTGGGCGTTTCACATTTAAAAAAAAAAAAAAAAAATTAGTTTTTAGTTTTACATAGTTTCCCCAAAAATTTAAATTGTCATAATTTATTAACCCTCTATGTGTTCTTAAACTTGTATTAGATCTTTGTTTTGTTTAACACCAAAGAAGATATTTTAAAGAATGTTGGTAACTAAACAGTTAATGGTAGCCATTCTCTTTAAGTGGAATAAATGATTGGAAAAATTGGCACAAGTCACCAGAGAGAAGTCTGTCGATTTGACATTTTGATTAAACATTATGAGGCCAAACATAAGTGAAACATACATGGATGAATTGTTCATAATAAGATAGATAACATGCATTGAGAAAAGATATGGTGAACTTCATGCCGACTTTAAACACCATTTAGTAAGATTACTTAACGTTTATTTTTTTAATTCAATATTTTAGAACTAAAACTACATTCTGATATCTTAAAAATAAATAAAATAAAATAAATTTTTTAATTAAAATGACAAAATTACATGTTTCAGGCAACTATAATGTGACTATAGAGACATTGTATCCTATATTCTAAATTACAAGAAAAAAGAAAAAGAAAAAAAAAGATAAGCAGCCAGACTGTCACTTCAGAAGATTAGATAATTGTTATATTCATAGCTCTTTAATATACTATTCAGGTTCAGGTGAACTGTGCACATAACACATAACTTAAGTCCATGCACACTTGCACACAGGCTGTGAACTGAGACATGTCAAGCTGTGGGAGTCCTGGGAACAAAGGAGCAGGGAATAAAAGGGCCAACACACTTCAAACAGCACATCCCTTTCTGCATGACCTGTGCACACCAGAGAGCAAAGACAGAGCGAGAATGTGAGTGAAAGATGGGAGGAAGGGTCACAGAGAGAAAAGCGTGTGAGAACTGCCGCTGGGAGTTGAGGTTTTCTCTCGAGCGTCGTCTTGTAAAATTCCTGGGGAATTGATTGTGAATTTGGTGCTTGTGTTCTGAGTTGGCACAGGGTGTGAAAACACTCTTATTTCTCCCATTCCCTTTGACACTGTCGCTTGATTTGCACCATAAATCCCCTCAGATGGGTCAATAACCTATAACGTTAATGTCAGTGTCCTGCCATTAGTTTTACAGTCTGTGTGTCCCCTCTGTATCTTAATGACCCATGGCTGGCAGAGCAACAGCTGTACCTGGCTCTGTACTAAACTCAACACCCCCCATGAGCGCTTTCCTGATTCGTCCCTCACCCTGAGATGTCCAGAAGTGTCACGCCACTCAAACTGAAGACTTTAGATGCTTCAGCTCTGTGGATTTTCAATGCAATGTAAAAGAACAACAAAAAATAAACAAAAATTAAATCTATTAAAGTTAAAGGGAAAATTCATCTAAAAATAAAAAAAAAGTCATTATTTACTTTCTTAAAATACCAGTGAATTTTTTTAATATGTTTTTGAAAGAAGAATATTTTTCTTTTATGCTTACCATTGCTGCATTTATTTAATCAAACATACAGTAAAATACAATAAAAACAGTAATATTTACATTATCCTTCAGAAAGGTTTGAAACCATTTTTGTGGAAACAATTTTTTATTATTTGTTGAGTGGAAATTTCAAAAGAACAGTATTTATTTGAAATACAAATGTTTTGTAACATTATAAATGCCTTTTGATCAGTGTAGTGTCCTTGCTGAATAAAAGTATGCATTTCTTTGTTTTTTATTTTATGTTCTTCTTCTTTATTTAATCTCACTTACCCCAAACATTTAAATGGTAGTGCATCATGGTTTCCACAAAAATATCAAGCAGCAAAAACTGTTTTCAACATTGATAAGAAAAAATGTTTCTTGAGCACCATATTAGAATGCTTTCATAAGAATCATGCTGCTGAAAACACAATAATAGAAGACTTCTTTCAAAAACATAAAAATATCTTAATTATTCCAAACATTTGATTGGTAGTGTACTTTCTTTTGAACACAAAAGAATATATTTTGGAGAATCTTTCACTTTTTTTTTTTCTCCCCCATACAATGAAAGTCGATGGGGTCCAAAAACAACAATGGATTCCACTGACTTTCATAGAATGAACAAAACTAATTTTTCAAAAGAAAATATGACATTTTCTAAAATATCTTCTTTTGTGTTGTACAGAAGAACAAACGCCATATACTGAAGGTTTAGAAATGACATAGAGTGAGTAAATGATGACAGAATTTTCCTTTCTATGTGAAATATTCCTTTTAGTTTCACTATTTTGTAGGTAAAAAAGAGATCAGATTCTCTTATTAAACAAACTACACCCTCATTAAACTTCTTCCGCTCACATTTATTAGAGGATGTGCCCTCGGAAGATGCGACGGCCAACATCCCCCATAATAAGTCAGCTGTCGGCGCATGCTGATTCGGGAACTCTTTGAGTAATTATGCTCATTGTTTTATGTTCATTTCACGGTCAGCCTCTCTCTCTGAGTGGCCGGAGGATGCAGAAGCCCTCCGCGTGACCCGGCTCCTCTGTTCCTGGCCTGACCACAGCGCTATCGATCCCTAGATCCGAAGCTCAGCACGCTGTATCTGAAGCCGGCGGGATCTGCAGGGGGCCACTGATCTCCCGCACTTCACCTCTCATTCCCACAGACCATTAGAAATGTGCCAGGCATTAAACTGTGAAGGGGATAATGCCTTAAACTCACACCTTCAGAAAGAAAAAGAACGGAGGAAGTCGAAAGAGAGAGGAAGATAATGGAGCGTCCCTGTAATGACCTTTTTCTTGGGAAACCCTGTGTAAACACAGCTAATGTAATAGCAAAGGGTGATAAGCTTGAGCCACCGTGTCCTCTTTCTGTTTCTCCTTCTCTTTCTCTCTACTATCTGCAGAACAGCATGATTCTCTTTGGTGTGTGAATCCCTTTTGTAGTCAGGGGAGAAATCCCTCTCCTGCTCTGCTGTTTAATGGTCTTATCTGCAGCGAGGAGAAGATTAGGCCGTGACGGGAGTGTAAGAGCCAGCGTGTGGCGATGGGATTACACATGACGGAGGGAGGAGCTGGGAGGAGCCGCAGGGACCCCTGTGCCAGTAGTGAGGCCCCCAGGGGCTCGTTGATGTGGATAGGAAATCTCGATCACCTGACCATTGCAATGCATATCTTACCATGATGCTACTGCTTTACATATTCAATGACAGATAAAAGAGAAGCTAGAGAGAACTGTAGCAAGGCCAGAAAGCACCATGTATGTGGACCTATATTCTGTGTGTATTCTCATTGGGAATGAAGCATTTTACCACCTTTTTAGTATATATGAGACAGTTTAGCAACACAGTTTAATGTGTAACTATAAAATGGATCTTTGATGAAAAAATATATCCATTTCAAAAATATATTGCTCTAAATTAATGCATTACAGTGTTTTTTTAGTATTATTTATATAATATTATAGTATTTATTATCATTTTGAATTTTTTGTAGTTATTTTTTTTCAATAACTTTAGTCATTTTATGCTTTTTTGCTGTTTTATATATATATTTTTTTTTCAATTTTAGTTTTAGTAATTTTAGTACTTCAAATTGAACTTATTTTATTTTAAGTATTTCATCTAATTTTCATATTTTGTTCCTTTAATTGAGATAAAGCTGAAATAAATTCATTTTAATAGCTTTAGTTTTAGTTAACAATAACAACACTGATACATCAAATTAAATTCACGGGTTTAGATGAATAAAAATTACATTTAAAATTAAAATAATTTTCAAAAGTATTCATTCATTCATTCATTTTAACAAAAATAACATTTTAAATATACTTTGTAGTCACATTTAAAAGGTTAATTCTTTTAAAAACGTTCAGGACTAATGTTAACAAGGCAAATAATAAGCAAATAATAAATAATAAAGTTAAATGCAGAATACACTCCTGATAAACAACTGTCCCACTGTGACTTCCATTTATTGTATAGTTACTGTGATGGAAACTTCCACAAAAATGTTGCAAAAACATGCAACACATTTTAATTGACCATAATCATATCAAAGTTTTGCTATTTGACATTTTCAAACTATATACATTGTAAATAGCATTGTACGCAAGTATATGACCAATGAATAATTGTGTGCAAATTTCTTTTTATTTTCTAACTATAGGTTATATTCCGGTAGTTTGATTGGGAGGACCAGTGTCACCCTGGCCCATATATAGTCTTGCCCCTGGGTGAAAGAAAGAGGGAAAGGACAGCAGGAAGTGAGATGAAGAAAGTGATGGAGTGAGGGAAGGATGAGCCGAGAGCGGATTGCATTGGATGCTGAGTTGTTGGCAACTGAGGTGACAATATTGCACTCGACTTAAAAACACAAACAGCCAAGGGGTCAACAATAATGACTTTACAGAAACCAAGACTTGCTCGGCATGCATTTGTAAATGTCACGGCTGAAAATAGCTGGTCTATGGAAAAAAAGAGAGAAGAAAAGCACAAAGGATTAACAAAAAAAAAAAAAAAATTGTGCTACCGTAGGTCCCTCTGTTACAGCTACTGTCCTGGCTCCTACACTATAGACTGAATAAGACTTTTCTGGCTGTCAGACAGCAGCTGGATGAAATGAACACACGATAAATGTTACAGGACTCACAGTATGTAACTAGAGAACACAGATCAATTAAAGTGGTGACAAATTAGCGCGAGCATTTCATTTAGCAACATGACACCGTCGGCAGCCTCTCTCCACTCCAAATTACATGGCTGATTGACGCTGCTTCCAAAAGCCACCGCTTGAATACGCAACACTGGTTCCATGGTTAAAACTTTTTGCATCTACAAAAAACGTTTAAACTGGATTTTTAGTTTAACTAAAGCACATTTTTGTATGCTTGTACTAGGTTTAGCATTTGAAAAAATGGAATCAGAGGAGAACCGTGACCATTTGAAAACTGGCAACCAATTACTTTTGGCAGGAAAATGTTAGTGGTTTACTTGATGGGCTAAAATGACAGCATGTAAAAAGATGTATGCTACAGATGTAAAAATATCAGTACTTTGGAACCAAGTTACTATTAAAATAAAACAAAATAAAATACAAACAGTAAACAGAAGTTGTTAAATATATATGATTAATATTATTATATTACATTAATATTTAATTTTTTTAAAGGATCACGCAAGCTAAACAGTATATACTGTGGTATCATGACCAGCCATACAGGAAACAAACAAGTTGGTGATGTGAAACACACAATCCTGTAGCAATAGCACAGATCATTAAAAGTAAATGGCAAAGGCTGTTTTAGGCTAGGCCTGGCTTGGGGGGCATAAAAACAGGCCAACGTGCAGTTTCAAACCAGGCATAAGCTCTATGCTCTTCCATCTCTACACATGCTCAGAGAAAAACAAGTCCCTCGCTATGAGCTCTCAATTATTTATTATTGAACAGACAGAGCAGCACTTCTCCCCCGTCTTCCTATGCCTTTTTCATTTCCATGCCACTGTAATATTATCATTAAATCTGTAATTGTTCAGCAAATTCACAGTCATGTCCTTACTGAAAGTGTGAGAAAAACTTGTCCACACACATTCACACCCTCTCATCGTGTCTGAGCTCAGAATTTGGAATAATATTTCTGGAAGCACACACACAAAGCAGCAAACACACACGAAGAGCTATCTGTCATCAGAAATAAGCGTCAGTCTGCCTGTGTGAGCTAATCAGTTACAGGATGTCTGACAGGGGTAAATTTTATCTCTCTTCTCACCCGGGCCATCAGAAAGTGAGCTCAGATTAGATTAAGCACATCTGCGAGTTTGATTCTGAGAGAAAGGGCCCCTGTGGCCCCTGTGACACAGCCTGCACCGTCTGCGTGAGGGCGCGTGGCAGCCGCGGAGGCCCTCTGCCCCGCGCTGGGCCGGATGAGACTGGAGTGATGAAGGGGAATGATTAATGGGCAGTCGGTGCTATCAAAGAGCACAGCCAGCTCAAAAGATGAGAGATTGCTTTCTGACGATCATTAAATCCTGGTTGCCACATCTACGAGTGCGCACTTTTCATCTGGCCCCTGACGGGGAGTGAGGCAGAGAGAACGGGACGCTGGATGGGAAGCAGGTTTATGGTGGAACAAGGTTTCTATAAGCTAAAAGCCCATTTTCAGCACAGTTTGACACTGCCACTGTCGTTGTATTGTTCTTTCATCCCCTCACCTCCTCATTATTTTTTAGAGGCGCAAGTAAGAGGCCATTCAAAATGAGGGTGTTGTGTTTGGAAGATATTGAACTTGTTTTAACTAGACACAAGATCCTAAAAAAATAATGAGACGCTGAAATGATCAATGACATCATTCTAGCATGAAAAGGAAATATTTAAAACAACTGCAATGGACTTAAAGACTCAAAAAGAGCCCTGCAGAATCAGGATGGTAGGGTTTTAAAAAGTTAAAGCTATTTTTACTGGACACAGCATCTCATGGTACAAGATGCTGAAAAAACAACGAGACGCATCAAAATGAGCAATGATGTCAGTCTAACTAAAAAAAAATATATTAAAAACAATTGCGATGAAGACTCAAAATGACAAAAATGACTCAAAATGTGCCATTCAGAAAAAAATCAAATAAATTTTGTACTATTTCATGCAGCATCTCATGGTACAAGATGCTAACAAACAAACAAAAAAACAATAGTTAAAAAAAGAGACACCTTGAAATGATCAATGATTTTTGACTGGCACATTTATACAGAAAAGCCATTTTAAAAAGAGAGATGGATACAAAAATGGTCCCCAAGATGGCCCCACAAAATTACAAAAAAAGACTCAATAAGTGCCATTACATTTTTAAAGGAAAAGTCCACCAAAAATTTAAATTTTGTCATTATTTACTCACACTTATGTCATTCCAAACCTGAATGACTTTCTTTCATTTGTCAAACATAAAAGAACACATTCTGATAAAATCTCTTTGTTTGTCTATACAATTAAACTCAATGAGTCCAATGTTGTTTTGGACCCCACTGTCTTTCATCGTCTGAACAAAACCAGTTCTTCCAAATGTCTTCTTTTGTGTTCTTCATAACAATGAAGGTCATACAGGATCACTATGAGAGTAAGTAAATGATTTTTTTTTTTTTGGATGACCTATTTCTTTAAAAATTGAACTTTTTACATGGAACAAGATACTAAAAGCAATGAAACCTATAAAAATGGTCAAAGTTGTCTGTACATAAAAATTCCAGTAGATTGTCATGAAAAAAGCCCCTACAACTCTTTCCTCACTGAAAATGTGGCAAAAATGTACACAAGTTAAGTTTAAGTGACATACGCAACAAAGAAGTGCTGTTAAGGTCTATCAAACTACTTCAAAACATATAAAAGGGGAAAGCACCTAGATACCAGAGCATTTAAACTCCTCTATAGGGACTTAATAACACAGCGTTAAACGTACATCCACTTTTCGCTGTGTGAGTTTGAACACTCCCCATCAGTGAGCTGAGAAATTGCCAGAGCTATGCAGAATCAGGTCATATGATCCTCTGTCCTCAAAAAGAGCATCAATACTATCCATTCTGAACAGCCACGGCTGAATACTCATCTCCTCCAGGACCAGCACTGCGGAACAAGGCCCTTCGGAGTGGAGGAAAATTAAACACTGCTCCGACTGAAAGCAAATAATGCAAAGCAGTAACTGAGCGAGCGAAAATCTGTGTGTGTATTTAGGAGGGAGAGATAAACTTAGAAGAGGTGTAGGAAAAAAAAAAAACGAGATAAAGGAGGAGGCAAGCTTATTGCATGCTACAAGCACACCGTCTTATCCCAGCAGGTCCAGGGTTGAGAAACAATGGCATAAAGGCCAACCTGATGGATGGCAGAGGCGTTACTCACCCAAAAGTACATCATCATTTCGGCCAGGGACAGGTGGGCACTCACAGATGGAAAACGGGCGAGGGGTGGGCGCAAAGCTGGCCGTGTGGGTTGGATTCTTGGTCCTTGAAAGTCCTTTGCTCTTCCCAGATCAGTCCAGAAAGAAAATAAAACAAGTTGAAGCAACAACTGTAGACACTCTATCCGTTTAAAAAAAAGAAGAAAAATCCGAAAAAGAAAAAAACGATCTAGTTGACAAGAAAAACAGGAAAATGCAAAGGCGCTGCTGTCTTCACTCTTCAGTTTCCTTTCACTTTCCTGCTTCTTCCTACAACCTCATAAGTGGCTTTCTTCACGTCACTCTGCACGTCTTCTGCCCCGTGTCGTTCTGTTCAGGGTCTTATTGGCGAGTGGGAGAGTTCTAGAGCAGGCACTCCAGGAGGTGTTTGGCAGCTGTTCCCAGCATTCCTTCAGTGAGGCTGTGTTCCTCCGCAGGGAGAGGAGTCCATTGACACTTCAGGCACTGATACAGCCCCGGAGCAGCTCAGCATCCGAGCGCAGAGGGGAGGGGAGGGGAAGAGAGGAGCGTCTGCTCTCCTGGCTGCTGCTGATGATGCTGCGGCGGCGGCTGCCGAGGGAAGCCGGCTAGTGGTGGGGATTGAGAAGACCGTAGGAGCAGTTCTTTCCCCTTGCTCGGTCTCGACGCTCAGCTGATGTTCATGAAAAGTCGTGCAACGTGACGACGAGGCAACAAAGACCCACCGGAGGGGGCAAATGGGGGTAAAGGCATGAGTAAACTAGGTAGGGCGAGTCGGCATGCAATGTAATGCCTTTTGCTCTTACTTGTGTCCGTCTTTCCTTTCTTTCTTTTTTTTCTCACCAATCTTTTTCTCAGTGATAGTGAGGGAGTGGAGGCTGGGGTTTCGGTGGGAGAGGGGCTTGCAGGATTCCGGCTGTGCTTTCAGCCAATCAGGAGTCGGAGTGCGCCGGTGGAGAGCAGGGGGAATCGCTTGACAGGTTGCGTGCCATGAGAACAGGGCTGCTCTTTTTGGTTGCTTTTTTTCTGGTGCGTGTGAGAGCGCAATACTTGTTTGCGTGTGTATGTGTGTGTGGTTGGAGCATCTAAGTGCATGCGTACACAGCCATGCGCCTTTCGGGAGGGTTGATGGGTGGGGGGTTACGCTGCCGTTTAACGTCTCAGCTGTCTCAGCAATTTCAAACCCACACTGCCAACAGGCAGCTACAGCGTTCTCAAATATTAACCTCTGTGCTGTTCCACGTTCATATGTGAATTTGAGAGAACGCTAATTCGGCTCTTGGTTTATTTTGATTAGAACAAAGCATTTCTGGAGGGACGTCGTCTGAGACAGCTCATATTTTTCATTGTGCTTTGGAACATTTTATCAGTGCAGCAAATCAATGCAAGAGTTCTGATAAGATCAGGGGTATTAGATCATTATGAATAAGTTTTTTTTATTTTATTATATACAGTTGTGCTCATAAATGTACATACCTCCCTCTGTAAAATTTACATAACCCTTGCAGAATCTATAGCATTTAAAAAATACTACATATGACACCATTACTTTTTTTAGTACTGCCCTTAAGAAGCTGCATTAATGATAAAGAAGTATATTCCACAAGAATAAAATATTAATGCAATTTACACACACACACACACCCACCCACACACACACCAACGCACCCACGCACACACACACACACACACACACACAATCATTTTAAAAGATACCTTTGGCAATATTACAATATTAGGAATAAAATTTGACTGTTTAAAACTTTTAAACAGGATACTTCATGTAACTTCAGTTATGTTTTAGTCTTGTTGAATATATGTAAATATCTGTTATGTTAAATAGTTTAATAAGGACATAATTTAATGAAAGAAAATTGCAATTTTTATGATCCCTTTTATTTTTTTCTGCAAGGACTATGTAAACTTCTGAGCAGGACTGTAATCTAAAAACATGTAAACTTCAATCAGTTTCTTTTTCTTACTGAGTTTCACAGTGAAGCAATAAAAGAACCTCAAGTTGCATTAAAGAAACTGTCTTATCAAATCCTGAAGTCTATTTCAAGTCAGTATCATAAATAAGTCAAAAAAGAGGGCCTGTGAGATGACTGATCTTTACTGTTCACTGTTTTTAACAATATGAAGAGAGTTGAAGAAAAATGGCTGAAAGAGAAAAATAATTTAGGAGCCTGAGCAGATTTGAGTATCACACAATCCTATAAAAATGTCTTTAAGTTAATGTCACTAGCAAATGCAAATAAAAACTAAACAATACATATTCTTCACTTTGATTTGCAGTGTATTGCACAATATAGGGAGTCAAGGGCCAGTTGCACTTTTTACACAGTCGATAATTATCAATGCAGGTTTATTTTCGATATAGACACACGAAACCTCTATTTTCAGCATTTCAGTATTTTCAGCGTTATGGTTGAGGAAAAGAATAGAGTTCACTGCTTTTACAGTGCCTTTAAACAGCCTGTTATTATATAAAAAAAAATTAAATACATTTTTACACATTTGAAAAATGTGCCAACTTTCCTTGAAAAGAAAAAAAAACATAAAAAATATTATGTTAAAATTATTAAATTAATACATTTGTTAACTAAATGTTTGAAATCAATATACACAACTAATTGGACTTTTGATTCAAAACCTATTAAAAAAAATAGTTACTGAAAGTGAGCTGTGTGACAGCTAGCCCCAGTCTCCCCTACTGTTGTTGTTCTTCTTGTAAAATTCCTGTCCACTCGCTATTCTGTTGTCTCTCTGCTTCTCTTTCTCTCTCGAATCCAAAACACTCTTTCTCTTTCTCTCCATTCCTTCTCTGGCACTCTCTGCACTGTTTTTCCCCAGCATGCCGAGGGTGCTGCTTGTTCGGGTTAAGCACTCGGAGGACGACTGGCCCTGGGGACGTCATTTTCCATTACAGAGACAAGAAACCTTTTCTCTCAGATGAAGAAGAAGGGAAAAAGTCAGAGCCCTGAATTGGTTATGCTCCTTGTCGTGTTCTCTTACTCCCCCGACTCACAATTCGTTTAGTCAATATTTAATGCTGGTGTTGTGCATTACAGCTGTCTGTTGGCCCGATCCATGGGTTTGATCTCCATGTCTCGCCTGATCTTTCTCCAGGCTTATGGGCTTGCGCCGAGATGTGATGCAGAGTCTAAAAATGTGGCACAAGCTTGTTAACGCTTACACACTTCGCTCAGATGCAGTGCACAGAAAGAAAAGGACATATAGATGGAAGAATAAAGAAAAAAGCCAGATGCATTACATGCATTTAGCACAACTGCTCACTTTATCCACACACAGTCACACACGTCTCACCCTGCCTGCAGCAACTAACGCCCTCTACGCCCCACCTGAGTATAGATGTCAAGCGGCGAGAAATGTAAAGGGGGTATTTTTCTTCTTTAAGCAGGGCAGATGGGCAAGGTTTGGTCTGAGCAGGCCCAGGTTGAGCCGGTGGCCAAGCCAGACTGTCTTAATTAGGAGCTGGCCGCTGCCAACGGCAGGTGAACACATCTGGGACGCCATATTGGCCGCAAGCGCAGCAGGTCTTGGAAATAGTGCAAGCCTTGGAATATTCGACAGGAGCAGAAACGAGCGATTCCCATTTTTTTAACCCCCATACTACAACCCAAAAGTGAGCCGCAATACATCTACATGCCACACAGTGTCAAGCTTCCACGCTGCGTGAGCCTGCCAGATATTAAAAGTCTCTGTCTTTGGAGGTTTGCGTTCGTTTTGCGTGCTGCCAAGGCCCGAGCAGCCCCAGAGTACTATCAATTACACACATTCTGCTGAAAAGCTGAAATTCAGCTCTGAGCGCAGTCTGACAGGATTCAGCAGTATGTGCACGTCCGTGCGGCGGCTATTGGACGTTTGCTTTCCTTTGTCCCCTGTACCTGCCCTCCACCGCCTTTGTTTGGAAAGAAGACGACACAATCACAGCGTGTCGCACTTAAAGCACCTTATAATGAAGTCCAGTCCTCCCTTCTGTGCAGACACACACACACACACACAAAAACACACTCTATCAGGCATGTTCGCCCCACTGAGCTATACCTTCCTCATCAGTGCTTTACCCAACGTCATCATTTCTGCCTCCATAAACTCAATGGAGCTGCATGCTCCTCTCCTTCTCTCTCAACGCACTCCCTTCCAATTACCGCGCCAGTTCATTTATTCATTAACCCGGCAAGGAAAATCGAGGGAGACCTAATTCAAAAACAACCGCCCTCCATTTCGCTCCATCTGGTGGGGAGGCTCGATTCTCCAAACACGTTCAAGCGACTTAATCTGGTTAAGGTGGAGTTCAGCGTCCGCAGTGGAGTTTGGTGGGGGGATTGAGGAACGGATCGCCGTGCCAGTCCATTTTCATTAAAAGCACATTCCAGTGACCAAACCGGTACAGGAAGTGACATGCATGGAAGTATGGACTAATCAAAAAACAAGCAGATAAAAGGCAAGGCGCCGTTGCGCTTGATTACAGAGGCATTGGCTAATTTACTTAATTTGTCAAAAAGGAATGCGGTTTGGAACTGAGGTAGAACTCATTTATAGTGATTTGAGTGCTAGCATGCTAGTGCACTTAAACGCTAAATGTGCTTTGGCTATTTGAAGCATTGTATTTCCAAATGCCATTAGGACAATTTCCTATCTACAAAAGTGGAGAGTAAAATTAAAGTTTGGGAAATGTAAAAGTTGGGAAACATAATTACTTTGAGCCTTCCGGCTACGGCAACCGACATTCAATCTAAATTAAGTAAATATTGTAAAGCCAAATTAGGCATTGGACTATAAATGATTTACTACCTAAATGCATTCAACAAAAAAAAAAGAAAAAAAAAAAAGAAATCTTTTCTACTTGAGCTGCAGAAAGCCAGTGGAATTTAGAATGTTTTTTCTTTCAGTAATGTCACTCATGGTGTTCTAACATAGTCTTATTCACAAGCAGTAAAGACAAATGGGACTTTACTGTAATAAGCAGTCCATTTTCAGCTTAAAAACATCTTAAATCAGCCTAAGCTTATTTACTGGTCTTGCTGGACAAACTTTGCACTTTCTTAGCTGGTCAGGCTGGGAGATCAAATGGCTATCCTGCTAAACACCACTTGGCCAGGCTGAAAGGTTAACTAGACCAGCTTGAAAGACCAGCAAACCAGCTGGTCCCAAGCCATTTATGAACAACTCTTGAGCAGTGACATGAAGGGAAGGTGGAAAGGTACAAATATCCCATTCTACACTTTAAAGGGCCATCCAAAAAACATACTACTGGTAAAAAAAATTGAATTAAATATAATGAAATGTTCAGGATTTATATGTTGCTGGCAAAATAGTACATTTAGTAATTATACATGGCTACTTATAAATGTCTCTCAAGGTTTTTGGCCACAGAATAGTGTATCAGCATCTACGAGTAAGGGCTAGAAGGGCCGTGATAACTAACAAACCCCTGACCCCTTAGTAAGGACAAACTGAAGTTTTCAGCTGCGTCAAACATGTAACAAAGTCAAGCAGCATTCCTTTTCATGTTTGTTGTGTGAAATGTGTTTGTTTTGCCATAAATTTAAGTCAACCATAAAAAATAATGATCATGTTGATATATGGACAAATCTCAACATCCCGACCAGAATCAAATGATGCTACATTTTCCCAGTAGACAGCAGTTGAACTACATCCCAATTCTGCGGCTAAAGTTTTCGTCTGAAACACGTCTGCACGCTCAATTGGGAAAGCAGCGAAAAACAAGTTACCTTCAGAGATTTATACTTCTGATCCTCCAAATCCTTTTTTATCTTAATCGAGTATAAGGCTGTAAATTGCTCCAGCTCTGCCTCCTCCCTGTCTTTCCCTGCCTGTATGCTAATACTGTTTGACATATTTCGGAGGAAGACGGAGCATCAATATTTATCAATTCATAATAAGACAGAGGCACTGACATGCGCTAAGATTACAGTTTAATTAAAACTTGAGTAGCCAACTAATATTCAGTTCTTAAACTGACACATCATATGCCAATGCATTATCTACTCATTTAGATCTTGCATCATTGAGAAAGAAGGCAGACGGGGAAATCAAGAAGGAGAATATGACATGTGGCTGCAAGATCATCCCTATTCCCTTTCTACTGCTGTTCTCTGCATTTGGGCGTAGCTGTCAGAGCTGAAGCTAAAATAAACCTTGCCACACTGGTCTGTATAAAAAATGGATACCTCTGATTCAAGTCCTGCCCAGCCAAAACACAACTGATGCCAAATTCCACCTGCCAGCAAGAGATCCTGAGGTGGCAAAGGGAGCAGAGAGGCAGTGCCAACCATGCCACCAATCTGGAAAACACAAAGAAGGCATCCACTTACCAGTCTTGTGACAAGGGGCACCCCAAAATGCCAGAAGTGATCGTTCAGCAGCCCACTGTACACTACGTTTCCAAAGAGAGCAATGCTTCCTGTTTTACACAGCCCGTTTCCTGGTTTGGTTTCTGCAGAAGGAGAAAAAAATAGAAATATTTGGAACAGGTTAAACAGCAATATACAATGACTAAAAACAAATAACAATTATAATAATAGAAACGAAGATAGGAGAGAAGTAGAGCTAAATAAACAATTAAGGAAGAATGTAAAGAAAGAAGAAGAATGGAAAAAGGAAGGAAGGAGGGAAGGAAGAAGGAAAACAAAGGAAGCAAGAAAAGGAGGAGGAAAAAGTGAAAGAAAGAAAGAAAGAAAGAAAGAAAGAAAGAAAGAAAGAAAGAAAGAAATAATTTAAAATGGAAAGCAAAAGTCAGAAGAATGGAAGGAGAAAAAAGGAAGGAAGGAAGCAAGGGAAAAAAACAAACAAAAAGAAGGATGGAAAAGGAGGGAGGATGGAAGAAAACAAAGTAAGTACAACACAAAATACATCAGTAATAAAGAAAGTAATAAAGGGCGTAATAAAGGAAGAAAAAATTAAACAATATCGGAAGGAAGGAAAAACAAACAAAGAAAGGAAGAAAAATACTGTAGGATAAGAAGGAACGGACATGATACATGAAGGAAAACAATGGAATGAAGAAAGAAAGTAAGGAAGGAAGGAAGGAAGGAGAAATGAAGGAAAAAATAATGTATGAAGGATGGAAGGAAAGAAAGAAAGAAGAAAATAGTATGAAGGACGGAATGAAGGAATCAGGGAACGAAGGGAAAAAATGAAATGAAGAATGCAAAGAAAAAACATAGATGGAAGGAGGGGGGAAAAAAGAAGAAAGGGAATGAGAGAAGAAAAAAAATAATTTTCTTTGATTCCAAATGTAAGAGACAAACACAAATATTTCTCAGACAATCTGAATGTGTCACATCCATAAACACCCATTCTGTCTGCCGTTTGGTGTGCATCAGTCTGTGTGTGAGTGGCATGGTGTGAGTAGAAGAGCTTGGCATGTGGTCAACAGTGGGGTCAGCCCTGCTTACACAGCAAATCAAACTAACAGCTGCATTCAACCTCCTTTGGGTAACACACACACACACACGCGCGCACACACACACACACACACACATACACACACACACACACACACACACACACACACACACACACACACACACACAATGATAGGTACTCACAAAGATAAAAAGAAAACATGACTCTGACATCACACAAACACACACAAACACACACACCATATCCCAGCAGTTCAGCTTAAAAAAAATTCCCATTCCCCCAGTCTGAGAGCGGACTCAGAGAAGCACGTGCGAAGATTGCGATGTGTCTTAAATTATTCCCTATAAATGCCAAGTACAGCAAAAATCTGCATTATGCCTCAAAACAATAGTGAAGTGCATATTGTGGAGCGCACCACAGCAAGCCATGCATTCATTATTGAAAAACAAAAAGTAAAAAGGCCCATTAAAATGTCACTTGTGCTCTTTGTGGCTGCGGCGACACATGAGTTTTAGTGTTATAAATGGGTCTTGCGTTATTGTTTATGGTGGCTGCTAGCCGCAGGCTACCCGGCGGTGACTGTAAAGTCCACGGATCACACACCACGAGCCTCCGATGCAGCTCCCTCCCTCTCTATACATCACTCCATGAATATTCATGCCACAGGGCCACGCTACAGCCAATCGATCACAACTATAACGCATTTATATCCATGATACATGTGGCTGATTTTTTTGGTGTCTAGGAATAAAAAGATATGGTCTAATTAGCAATAAAACAGCCACTTCGCCGTAGATTTGGAGGCCAAACGGCGCTCCTGCTCTTTTCGGAGGTGATGTAATTCAGACCGCAGCGTGTTGCATCACAGTAACGTGTCGTAAGGTGAGACTCGAGGCGGGGAGGGATGGCTGTCATCGCGTTTGAGGCTTCCCTGCTGTCTGTTGGCACCAGTTGAAGCTCCTTTGGCATCCGTGGGCATGTTTCTCACCACGCCTCACCTGTGATTAATTATTGACGGCAAGATGAGGATGCGGTAAAGTAAAGCTGCACTGACATGCTACACTGCAGATACATTACAACAACCCCCCAGGCTGTTTCACTATCTCCCTGTCTCTTTTTCTTCCTTTCCCCTGGTTTTCCTTCTTGCGCTTTGTCTTTAAAGCCCCCTTCTCACTCTCTTGCGCTCTGACAACCTTTCCTTACTCTCTCTATCTCACTCTGCCCTGCAGTTTGGCAAATTTGACAAGAGCTTTAAAAACTGAGCCAAATGTCAAAGTTGTCACAAACAGTGTGTGAGAGGGAGTTTTTTTTTTGGTTTGATAAGGAGGCAATAACAGTTTGATTTAAGGCAGAAAAGAGTGTCATCACATCTAAATCTGCCATCGGAATATCTTGGTCCAGGGTTTGTCGGCACGTCGCTGCGCACTCATGCAGATGAATGGAGGAGTTTAGGTTGAAACTGAGACTGCATTATCTCGCATTTCTCTGCAAGGATGACAATAAGTGCCGTAAGCGATCCCTGCCTGATCTGTGGGGAAGCACCCAGCTTTGAATCTCAAGTGTTTTGTGAGAGTGGAGGATTCTAGGGCCATGATAACATGATAATCAGAGAATAAACATAAATAGAAATCTACACTTTAAAACAGCTCTATAAATGTGGAAATCACTTGGCAAAGGCTTTAGCTGAAAAACTAATGTTCATTATGAATTGCACAAAAACACACACACACACACACACACAAAATATGATACTTATTTTTCTCAGAACTGACTTTTCAAGTTTACACAGGTGTCACTGCAGAGTAAACATAGGTACGTTATCATATTCCACAAACGTTTGGGTAAAACATTCTTACTAATTAATTGCAATCCTTATTTAAAAAATCTCAATTTTGATTGCTAAAATCCCAAGATCAATATTTTTATTCTAGCCAGCGTTTCCTGCGCCACTTTTTATCAGTGAAGCAGCACATGCCCCACTGTTGAATATACGATCCAGCGGCAAGAGAATTCATATTTAATATAAGTTTGGAATCCGAACTGAATGTGAAGAGATAAAAAGGATGCATATTGCAAAATAATAGCAAGAAAATACACATTTGTTCTTTGCGTAATCTGATTCACAAACAAATTGATTTTTAATTTATCAAAATACACCACGCAAATGGTGTAGTCCAATTCATGAACAAATAAGTCTTACAAAATTAAGTGATGAGTCCTTAAATGAATACTACAAGTCAATTGACTAAGTGCATCATTGAATCATTCGTTCAAATGATTTGTTCAAATTGTTGATTTATTTGGGAGTGAAACACATGACCATCCTGTCGTATAAGAGCACTCACAATCTTGATGTATTTTTCTAAATATCAGCAGAGCTGTAATTATGTGTTTTGTTTGTATAAGCAAAATTATGACTAGATGTTGTAAATAAAACAAAGCCTAGTAGAACATTTTAGAACCTTGCAGAACAAGAAAATAGTTTAATCTTCAATCTTTCAACTGTCACATTTTTACTTGCCATTTCTTTGTAATTACAGTATTTGTAAAAATGTACTAGTGATTTCTGACTAAAAACTCCTATTTTTTCCAAGTGCACACAGGTTTGCACAGGAAATTAAATTTAAAGCTTATTTTAATCTTAAGTTTTTTGGTTGTGTTGATCTGTTAAATCAACAGCACTGGAACTGCATAGTTTGGGTCCTCTTGTTCATTTTGAAAAATGATATTTTAATGTATCAAATGAAAAGGTTCCATTTATAATGGACAGCAATAGCTGAAAGAGAAATGCTCATATTACCAAAATGGACATTAGAACTACAGTAATGCAAAATAACAGAAAATGAATCAAATAGTGAAAATCCACCAACATTTAACAGCCAGGATGTGTCAGAAAATCTATATATGTATTGTTTTAGAATTCGAAACAATGTTTTGCTTGAGAAGCGTGCTTGCAGTATCTTTCTTTAACACATGACACTTGGCTTGATATTTTGCTGCGTAATGCACTGACATTCATACATTTTTAAATGTGGTCCAAGTGCCCAAATACTTTTAGGGGCCACTGTATAAAAATAACTACTCACGACACTGCAAAATATATCAAAATCTTGAGCTTGTTATTGCCAAGTGAGCAACAGTGATGACATAATGTCTGCCTTCTTCCGGCTGGAAGCTTCCTCCCACAAGCCCTGTGGCTCTGGCCATCCTGTCCTGGGCCTGTGCTTCCATTAGCCACACTGACCCGGATCTGTTCTGGCATCGCTCTGATACTACACCGGTGGACTTGGCCCTTCCTCTCAGTGGGGCAGCTCTGTCAGGACCTCTGTCCAAACCAAACACACCAGCCACACCAGCCTGTCCATATGGCAGTCCCACCCTGCCTATTTCTGGGCCAGAGCCTGATTCACAAGAGCTGGAGAAAAAGAAGTCCTCTTCTTCCAGAGCCCTCTCCAGGGCATCACAACGCCTTTCCAAACGATGTATTCATTACCCCTCCTGTACCCTGGGGATGCTCAAAAGCCTTGTTTCAGAGTGGGGAGTGTGGCTGTGTCTGTTTAAACACTACTCCAGTCCTACTTAATCATGTGCAGTTGGAGGGGCAGTCCGTGCCGGCGCTCTGATTAATACAGCATGAAGCTGTGGCTGCAGACGCAAGGCATTAATAACCGTATGCTGCCACTGTTTCTGCCGCTACCTCTGCCTTCCTGAAGTCTAGAGAGACCATGAGTACAAACACACACAAATACCAACTCATAAGGTGTCGTGGAGCCTGGACGCTGTAAATATCATCATGGGAAAACACTGGCCCAGAGATCCATCTTTGGTAATTGCATTAGAGCACAAAAATTGATTTTTTTAATTCATGCAATTTGTCAATCAGGCTAATCATGACTAATCATTATCATTTGTGGTTCATAGGTTCACAATAGCGGAATATCATGATAGTCATCATTGCTGTCATCATTATTATCACCAATACAGATGTATTTTCGTAACTTACAATAGGGTCTTAAAATTGTGGCAAAAACAAAAAGCGACAAAAAGTGTTATGGAAACAAACTATACTGTAAATTGACTTCCATAGCCAATTTTTGTATTGTGTTTTCATAGTTTTGTCTCTTAATATACAGTAAACCAAGGGGTGTGTGTATATATATATATATATATATATATATATATATATATATATATATGCACATATATAGTTTTGATTAATATACATATGACAGTGGACTGAGGATGACAGTTATTGCAAAATTTTAAATATATTGTATATTCTAAAAATGAAAAATAATATTAATATATCAAAAAATCTAATTTAATTAAAATGCTAAAAATATACAATGAAAATGTAAACTGAAAACATCTTTTTTTTGCCCTTCAACATCTATTGCTTTTATTAAAGAACATACTAAATCATAACTTCTTGAATCACAAAATGAATTGTGGTTAATTAATTTAGCTATTTCGACATATTTCCAGTTATATAGACTGACAGACAGACAGACAGACAGACAGACAGACAGACAGATAGACAGATAGACAGACAGATAGATAGATAGATAGATAGATAGATAGATAGATAGATAGATAGATAGATAGATAGATAGATAGATAGATAGATAGATATACATTAAATGTAGGCCTATATTAAATATATTTAAATATATTTTTGTGCTCATTATTTAAAAAGGAATTCATGAAAAATCAAAAGAATGTCCCTTGTCAGAGAGCTAGTACAACGCTGGCAGTCTGGATGTACGTACATTGAGATTTTGACTTATCTGTACAAAACCCAGCAAAGGCAGGGGAGGAACTTTTTGCACTTGAGTGCGCTATTGATGAGAGCACTAAATAAATACAATGTCATCAGCCGAGCACTAAATATGCTGAGGTCTCCAACCTGAAATTAAAAATCAACCAGAAGGCAATATTGATGGAACAGGGGAAGCGATAAAATCGGGCAAAATGAGCTTTTGAAACTTTCTTCCTGCCATAGTTGGGAGATGATTGTTTGTGGGGGGTGCCGTTCTGCCGCATGATAAAAAATGACTAGCACCCGCTGCTCGTTTCTTTGTTTCTGCCCTTTTGCTTTACGATTCTCCCATGTGCCGAGTTTCGCAATGGTACAGACCGGCATAATTTATTAAAATATGAGTAAATCAATGGTTGATGTCCTTAAAGATTACTCTGAAATCATAAAAGAGCCTTGACAGGAAATGCAGAGTAATACAATTTAATTAAACTGCATATCCTCCCCCTGTGCAGCCGCCTGATTAAAGTGGCAGTCAAATAAAACAGCATTTAATTGGCATACAACACGAAAGCTGTTTGCATGTTTATTTAACATTGCGGCGTATTAATAAAAAATTAGAACCCTAATTGGCCTAACTTGTGCAGGCAGGAGCAAGCTCCTGGCTCCACTTCCCCCTACAGTTTAATGGACTGTGACTGAAAAATAATCCCAGGCTAGTTTAATATTTCTGCAGTCATACTTGATGAAAATCCCTGCTCCCATTGGCCAAGAGCCACACATTAAAAAGCAATCATGGGATACCTGGGCCTGCTGGTGAGAATCCCCAGTGGAAAGGACCACTTGGAGCGGCCTGGCAGAGAGAACCGTCCCGGCAGGGGGAGGGCGAGGATCATTAGCGTTTTGCATATCTCCAGTGTGCCATTCCGCAGGTTCGTCCCCAGCCACCCCCCCAAACCCCCCAACCCCCCCAACACTTCAGAGCCCCATGTCATCCCACTGGCATGCTACCAGAGACAGCTGGAAAGCCCCCTCCCGTATGCTCTCTCTCTGTCTCTCTCTGCACTTGCTTCAGATTTGTGTGCACGGACCACCAAAACGAGTGTTGCTTTGATCGGTGACCAAACATCTCAAACGAGCAGAGCAAGCATCCAGCCCATTGAGACCCTCGCTGTCCCTGCTACTACATTTTTAGTTTTTATTTTGGAATTACAACAACAGCCTGGATATAGTTTTGATGGAGCAAAAGGAAAATTGTTTACATAAAATAAATCAACAAATAAATGATTAAAAAATATACTTATATTAAAAAACATGGCTATATACAGACCTTTTTATAAGAAATGCAAAATTATTTAAATACACTATATAGAATTATATTTTAATATGACTGTATATATAAGGTATATAAGGTGATCATAATTGAATGAAAACATTGTAAGTTACTAATTGCAGTATAATGCTTTTCCACGGTAATTCAAACAGCACACAAATTATATTCAAAAAGCAAGCAAAGAACTTGGTGTTTCAGCAGTGACTCATCTGAATGCCTCTGATTGGCCATTGCATTCATAAGCTCAACAGAATCGTGTGTGATTGGATATAATGCGGAACGCTGTAAAAACGCATAATTTGATGCATCATTAGCAGATCTAAATTTAATTCAATTGACACTTTTCATTACATTTTCAATTTATTCGTGGCATCCTTCATAGATTTTTGTCCAATTTGGTGGCATTTTTGCCCCAAGCACCCGTTAATTTCAGTTTTGAGGATGAACGAAGGTTTTACGGGTTTGGAACGACATGAGGGTAAGTAATTAATGACAGAATTTTCTTTTTTTTTTTGGGTGAACTATCCCTTTAAACACATATTCATGCCATTTCCAATAAAAAAGACCTCTGGCACATGATGAAGCGAGAATGCACAACACATAAGCAAACAGACATATCCACGTAGCTGAAACAGATGGCTACAGAGAAAGAGAGACATATTTCTGACAGCCTTACTGTATCGCTCCCCAACAATCACTCAAAAGCATCAAAAAGCAGCTTCCCAGACTTGATTCATTTATATTGTATAGCAAGAGCTGCAACTTGATTTAGAGGGAGAGAAAATACCAAGAAAGAAATAAAGCTAGCTGCAAGTGTAGTCTGTATGCTGCTGAGGACTCTTTCCTGAAGAAAACTGGAAATTTGCCGCTCGTTCTTGATCTGCTCTGTTTTGTCACCCACAGCTGCCAGAAGATTCCCAGGAGTCAAGAGTCACAGAGGCTTCGAGTTCAAACTCCTCTGTCAGTTTTCATTTACTGTCTGTATGTGTGTGTGTGTGTGAAAGAGAGAGAATTCTGAGGATGACAGTAACTGAGAAATGTTGTAAGGTGATGAAAGCACATACTGAATCGAATCGCTACTGGCTGGATTAGGGATGTAAATAGTGTGTGACAATATAATCACAATGGTAACGATAAGCACTAAACTTAATTTAGATTGCATTTTTAGAACTATTGTGCAGCTCATTGTGCATTAAAATAAAATAACAGTTGCAACACTCTTACAAATATAGACATAAAATCCAAAATGGCCAATAAAGGCAAATAAAAAGCTTTTTATGCACGTTTAAACTATTCTTTTTATTGATTTTTAAAACCATACACCATAGAGTAGCATAGAGTTTGCCTGGGGTTTTTTTCTGGTGCTGCTCTCTATTTTTAGTATGTAACAGATAAAAGTGGCTTCTTATTGCATTTTATAACTATTATTTTGCAATGACTGGTTTACTAGCTTTGCTTCACGACCCAAGTTGTACTATATATTGAATTTATCAATATTTCCATTATCTAAATTGCATAAACAACAGAGGTGAGAATTTACTCAATTAATACATGAAAGAAACACTACGCCATCTTTTGCATTACTATTAGCTTAATATTCAATAAATACTACCATTTAAAAGTTTTTAATGTTTTTGAAAGAATTCTCTTATACTCACCAAAGTTTAATTTATTTGATTAAAAAGTAAAAAGTAAAAATGGTAATACTGAGAAATATTATCATATATATCATCATTATATGTGACCCTGGACCACAAAACCAGTCATAAGTAGCACAGGTATATTTGTAGCAATAGCCAACAATACAGTGTATGGGTCAAAATTATCGTTTTTTTATGGCAAAAATCATTAGGATATTAAGTAAAGATCATGTTCCATGAAGATATTTTGTAAATTGCCTACCGTAAATATATCAAAACGTAATTTTTGATTAGTAATATGCAAGATCTTCATTTGGACAACTTTAAAAGGTGATTTTCTTACTTATTTAATCTCATCTCATTTAAAAAAAATTGACCCTTATGACTGGTTTTGTGATCCATGCAGGGTCAAATATGTTTAAAAAAAAATCAGTTGTATTATTTTTATACTGCTTAATATTTCTGTGATTTTCAAGGATTCTTTTGATTATTTCATAATTGCTGAATAAAATCTATTTGTTTTATATTAAAATAAAAACCTTACTGACCCCAACATTTAAACAGTAGTGTAAATATATAAACTATCATATTTATCATAATTTATATCTATCATTTTATTCATTTATCATTGTCTTTCTCCTCACTATACCTGACCTGCCACCAGTTGAGAAATACTGCTATACACTACAATGCATTGATTTTGAACACATGATAAATGCACACATATAAACAGCCACATTGGATGTCCTTAATAGAGGAAGTGCTTTTGAATGTGTGTGAGTGAATGTGGCCGTGTATGTGTGTGCTTGTGTGTAAGTCACAAATAGTGTGATCCCTTTGCTAGCCTCAGGAAACCTTGTATTGGAAAATCCAGCACAGGAGGTCTAATTGAGGAGCTTGGGGAGAGGGTCTATTAAAGATCAAAGCTGATTGATTGGGCCTGACCTGACAACCTGTGTTCTCCTGTGAACTGACCACATGGAGGCATTCCCTTAACAAGACCAGGGTCAGGCAGGACCAACACACACACAAACACACACACACACACACACACACACACATACATACACACACACACACACACACACACAGACACACACACACACACACACACACACACACACACACACACAGCACAAACACGCACAAACATTCAAAGATAAAAAGAAGTGATCTTTAGATCTTTAATATGTCTGGAAATTGTGCCAGAGCTGGAGGCTTTGGCAAATTAAATGACTGTGACACATCCTGACTGGCACCACAAAGGGATTTCAATGTTACATCTCATCCATCAGTTAAAAAAATCACTACAATTCATGCAGGCTCAAAATCAGCCAATGACAGTGAATGTGTTTGATGTTTCAGGCCCAGAAATCTCACAGATGCGCTTCTAAACAAATACATCAACATGATCTGCAAAAAAAAAAAAAGGAATTCAAACCCATAAACAGCAACAGTGGATAAATATATACAACTTCTATTCTATCTATCTATCTATCTATCTATCTATCTATCTATCTATCTATCTATCTATCTATCTATCTATCTATCTATTTTTCCAATTGTAATCAAATTTAAATTCATATTCTGAATTTAATTCAAATTGCAACTATTTTTTTCCACCTCAGTTTATTTTCAGTTTAAATTCAGGAATTGAACTGGATTTTAAAAGGCATTCTCAATTCAATTCCGAATGGTGCAACAGCTTTACTTTGACCCGCTGTTCTTTGTAAGTGTATTTTATTTAGCACAAGTGTCTTGACAAGGACCCCTGGAGGACCTTGATAATGCAACGCATTACTTGGTGCCACAACTGATTGACAGTTCTCAAGAAAGTGTGTAAGCTGGTTTCATTACATTATATAACAAGGACCAAACCGTTTGGAAGGGAAAGGTAGTGCGATATTTATGAGGAGGTACACAGGTCGCTGTAGCGAGTTTATAATTTATGCCCACCATCACTGAAAAAGACTTGATGAGGTATTTATGAAGAGTCTAAAACACACCAGGTTATCAAGGCCTCAGAAAGCCTAAAGTTCAAAGATCTGATCTTAACAATAAAAAACCCCAAAACAAATCAACCTATAAAACCAAATAAAAAGGGGTAATTGGGTATGGGATTCTTGGAGCTTAAAGAGTCTCCATGCACATTCCATCATTATAGCCATTACACTTTAGGTGCTGGAAAAGTAGACTGCCTCTGTTTTCTCCCAAGGCTGTCCTCCAGGCCAGCCCGCCACTCGCCAAGCATCAATCAAGCGCTGTGTCCTGGCATAGAACCGATCGATGGCCAACACAACATCTCATTGATAGAAGACAGCTCCTGACTAAGATATAGCATAACTTTTCTGCTGCCTAGTCCAGCAATAATCTCCAAGGTCAATGGGAGGCATTCAAGATGGCAGCGTTACACGGATCCTGGGGTTTGAAGCCACCGTGCGCACCAGGGAAATCGTTAAATCCATAACGGGCAGCTCAAAAGCAGGGCCCCCTGACGGGAGCCATCTTATGCATGAAATTCTGATCTTGCCTGCCTGAAAGGCCAAACAAACCTGACCCAGACAAGACAGCTAATGGGAGATCTGAGACGGGCTCTTCCTTTAATTACAAGCATATAAGACTTTTTATTTCTTTTAAATACATTTTCTGAAACCATTTGATTGTAAAGTGAGGCAATCACTATAACATTAATGCATGCTACAACATGCTGCAACTGCTACTTTATTGGGGATTTACTCAACTGGCCCTAATGCCCACGTGCACATTGCAAACCGAGTGACAACTTCATTAAAATACAAGCGTGAATTCCCTAAATTATAATTCCATGTGAGAATGGAATATCACTCCAATATAATGGAGTCACTCCAGAATTTGTGATATAATGACAATCAACCAACGTAACAATAAATCAATGAATATAAAAATAAAGTCACTATTGTGAGATCTGTACTTCACAGTTATGAGATAAATGCATTTATGAGCTGTAGCCATAAACCTTAAAAATTAATTTGCACTTGCGATATAAAGTCTTAACTATGAGAAATAAATACGCGTTTGTGAGTTTTAAAGTCACTTAGTGTAAAGTCACAACTTACGAGAAAAAAAATATGCACGTGAGTTAATCAAATTAATTAAAAATTAATAACCATTTGTGAGATTTAGTCACAGATGAGAAAAAAATGTATTTGTGAGATATACAATTTGATTACAATTTTGAGAGATATATGATGTATTTCTCAAATATGAGAAAAAGTTACAAGAAATAAATAGGCTTTAGTGATATATAAAGCCATTATTATGAGAAATAAATATATATTTGTGAGATTTAAAGTCACAACAATGAGAAATAAATACATATATACTTGTGAAATGTAAAGTCACAAATACATAAATATGCATTAGTGAAATACACTTACAATTATTTGAAATAAATATGTATTTATACAGATAATATAAAGATAAATAAAAAAATAAATATTTCTTGTATTTGTGACTATGGGCCTGATCATACACCCAGCACAATGCAACACAATGCAGCGCAAGGCGCGGTGCAAGTGTTTTTGCTAGTTTCAGCCCGACGCAGTTCTCATTTGCCCGTCCTGCGCCGCGTTGTTTAAATAGCAAATGTGTTTGCGCCCATTTGTGCACCCATGGGCGTGCTGGTCTAAAAAAGAGGTGTGTTCAGGTGCATTGTTCTCGCGTTGCTATTTTGAGGAACTGAAAATAGACCGGAGAGGGAGCCTGAGAAACGGCTACCACATCCAAGGAAGGCAGCAGGCACGCAAATTACCCACTTCCGACACGGAGAGGTAGTGACGAAAAATACCAATACAGGCCTCGCAAGAGGCCCTGTAATTGGAATGGGCGCATCCTAAACACATGGGCGAGGACCCATTGGAGGGCAAGTCTGGTGCCAGCAGCCGCGGTAATTCCAGCTCCAATAGCGTATATTGAAGTTGCTGCAGTTAAAAAGCTCGTAGTTGGATCTCGGGAGTGGGCTGGCGGTCCGCCGCGAGGCGACCACTGCCTGTCCCAGACCCTGACTACCTGCGCCCCCCGGATGCCCTTGGCTGGGTGTCCGGAGAGGGCCCAGTGCGTTTACTTTGAAAAAATTAGAGTGTTCAAAGCAGGCCGCCAGTCGCCTCTGAATACCACAGCTGGGAATGATGGAAAAGGGCTCCGGTTCTATTTTGCTGGGTTCATGGAACCCGGAGCCATGATTAAGAGGGACGGCCGGGGGCATTCGTATTGCGCCGCTAGAGGTGAAATTCTTGGACCGGCGCAAGACGGACTAAAGCGAAAGCATTTGCCAAGAATGTTTTCTTTAATCAAGAACGAAAGTCAGAGGCTCGAAGACGATCAGATACCGTCGTAGTTCTGACCGTAAACGATGCCAACCCGCGATCCGGCGGCGTTATACCCATGACCCGCCGGGCAGCGTACGGGAAACCAAGAGTCTTTGGGTTCCGGGGGGAGTATGGTTGCAAAGCTGAAACTTAAAGGAATTGACGGAAGGGCACCACCAGGAGTGGAGCCTGCGGCTTAATTTGACTCAACACGGGAAACCTCACCCGGCCCGGACACGGAAAGGATTGACAGATTGAAAGCTCTTTCTCGATACTGTGGGTGGTGGTGCATGGCCGTTCTTAGTTGGTGGAGCGATTTGTCTGGTTCATTCCGATAACGAACGAGATTCCAACTTGCTAAATAGTTACGCGGCCCTGGAGCGGTCGGCGATAACTTCTTAGAGGAACAAGTGGCGTTCAGCCACGCGAGAAGGAGCAATAACAGGTCTGTGATGCCCTTAGATGTCCGGGGCTGCACGCGCGCCACAATGGGCGGATCAGCGTGTGTCTACCCTGCGCCGAGAGGCGCGGGTAACCCGTTGAACCCCGCTCGTGCTCGGGACTGGGGATTGAAACTATTTCCCATAAACGAGGAATTCCAAGTAAGCGCGGGTCACGAGCCCGCGCTGATTAAGTCCCTGCCCTTTGTACACACCGCCCGTCGCTACTACCGATTGGACGGTTTAGTGAGGTCCTCGGACCAGCCTCCGCCGGGGCTCCTCGCGGGCCCTGGTGGGGTGCCGGGAAGACGATCGAACTTGACTGTCTAGAGGAAGTAAAAGTCGTAACAAGGTTTCCGTAGGTGAACCTGCGGAAGGATCATTATCGGGCAATGAAAGGCAAGCCCTCCCCCCCGGGGGGGCAAAAAGGCATTTCCAAGAGAGACCGCCCGTCGAGAAACAAAAGCCCCCGTGAGGTGGACACGGGGGCCAGGGTCTAAGGCCGAGGGCGACCCTGTAAAAAAAACCGAATGGCATTGGCATGGCATCCAAGGAAGGCAACGGCGTGAGCCCCGTGCTTGACGACCACGGAGGCCGACGCCTTACAAAGACCCGTGTTGTCCCAGCGGGCGGGGGTCACCGCGAGCGAGACATAGCGGACCCCTAAAGGTGCTTAGGCATCTAAGGAAAGCAACGGCGTGAGCCCCGTGCTTGGTGACCACGGAGGCCGACGCCATAAAATCCCGTCCTGTCTCGACGGGTGGGGGTCACCGCGAGAGTGACATAGCGGGCCCCTAAAGCTGGAACGGCTTGGCGAGGGCAATGTCCTTTAGAGAAGCATCATTTACCGAGAGTGTCCGATGTGAGAAACACAAGCCCCCGTGAGGGTGACACGGGGGCCAGGGTCTAAGGCCGAGGGCGACCCTGTAAAAACTGAATGGCATGGCAAAGGCAACGGCGTGAGCCCCGTGCTTGGCGACCACGGAGGCCGACGCCTTATGAAGACCCGTGCTGTCCTAACGGGCGGGGGTCACCGCGAGCGAGACATAGCGGGCCCCTAGAGGTGCTGAGGCATCCAAGGAAGGGAACGGCGTGAGCCCCGTGCTTGGCGACCACGGAGGCCGACGCCTTATGAAGACCCGTGCTGTCCTAACGGGCGGGGGTCCCGCGAGCCACGGCGGGCCCTGACGTTTTAACCAGACCGTCGTGAGCATCCAAAGCCCCCGCGAGTGGCACGCGGGGCACACCGAAACGTCCCTTCGGCGCTTTCCTCCCCTCGGGGAGGGGGCGCCGCCCCCGACGGGTACCCTGCTGGCCCGGCGTCCTGCCAAACTCAAACCTGGTCTAAAGTCTAAAGTCAATAGCGCAATATTTTTTTTGTTATTTAAAGAGTGCGTTAGTAGAACGTTAGTAGAAAATATGCCTCTGGGTGGGTCCACAATGCGTGTTCACTTTGCTTTTTATACACAGGGACGCGCACCAGCACACAAACATGCCAAATATTAAAAATGAAAGGATTACAGTGTAAAAGAATATTATTGTGTAGGCTACATAAATATAAAAATGTCATACATGGCATAATGGATAGTCATTGCGTGTATCAGAATTAGGCTACCTATTTGCTCATGCATGAGCAGATCCGTATGCTCTCTGGAGATGCGTTCAGTCTGTGCGCCTTAAAATTCCGCCGTTTAAATAGCAAATTATTCCCTTTAATAATGAGCGCAACTCGCTATTAAAGGGAATGGGAGATGAGACTGTGATTGGTTTATTGCACGTTATGCCCAAAAACACACCCATTACTCATAAAGAGAATAGGGACAACCCTTTTAGACTACACGCCGGGAGCGCCGACCGTTTTTCCCGTCGTTATACCAGCAAAAGTGTATTCGGAATCGCCCTAAGTGCACCTGCGCCGTGCACTTTAGACCATGCGCTTAGATCGTTAAAATAGGGCCCTATATCTCACAAATGCATATTTATTTCTCATAATTTTCACGGTTCAGGGTGCCTTCTCGGCTCCTCTTGCTGTCTGTGTTGTCCTGTCATGTTCAGCAGCTTGTGGTCTGGGCACTCAGTGCTGATCGTGCAGCGGGAGTGCACGGATCACGAGCTGACTCTCCCCCACCTGTCGCTTATTCCCCCACTCCCATATATGTCGCTGCTTTTCTGTTCCTCGTTGTGAGTAGATTGTTTTGCCCTTGCTCGTGTTCTGTGTTGGAATGCATGCGCCATTATCTTACTCTCTGTTCCCCTGTGCTGCAGGACTCGTAGCACAGAGATCCGGCAGCTTGTGTGGTCCGCAGACACTGCCGGCCAGCTCTGGAATCTCTGCATCCCTAAGCAGCAGTTAAATATTGTTTATGTTATTTTGCGTTTTGTGGCGAGAATAAAGAATCTCCTTTCTCTCAACTCTGCATCTGAGTCCTCTATCTCCCAGACCCTGACAATAATTGTCTTTTTTGTGACTTTATATCTCACAAATGCATGTGCATTGGCTCACAAATTAGGTCATTTAGGTCACAAAAAGTGACAAGTTTGAAATATAAAGTCACAAATATTATAAATATGCATTTGTGAAATATAAAAGTAAAATAAATATGATTTATTAAAATACCCGGACTGTTTCTAAATCACCTGGTGTATGGAGTATGTGGCCTGACACACAGCGCATACACAGTGTGCAAATGGCCTCTGTGGCCTGTGGCATGAGAGGGGCTATGAGAGCTGGCCATTAGGGAAGAGCTATAGGTATGCACAAGGCTCAGGTAATTAAGTGCAAACGCAGGCAGGGAAAGCAGGCCTCCAGATTTATGTGGCGTAATACTGCTCACACTGCATTCCACCACCTCCTCAGCCCAATCCCATAAAGCATTAACTACCTGACCATTCAAACGCACTCCATCATTCTCTTTTCAGCTCTTGTTTTTCCACTACCTCACCCTTGTTCTCTCCCTCTCTCTCAGTCTTTCTCTTTCTAACTGCCTGCTCTGCCAGCAGGTACCTCTCCTCCACTGGCATAATGTGCCACCTGCCTGTCTGACGGTGCCAGGCCAAGACATCAGTAATAGGGAAAGGCCGGAATAACAAGTTTGTTTTCTCTTTCTTCTCTCCCTCGACCCTCATTTTTCATGACAATGCAGATTAAAGCCATTTCCGCTCAGGGTCGTGCGGAGGGGGCGATCTTCGATAAGTCTCTCTCATCTTGGCGGGGGTTCATAAACCCCATTGGCCCCATATGTTTTGCTATACTGAATCACACGCAGTAGGTTTTGATGTAGAGCAGCATCCAGAAACACAACGTGTTTAAGGTACCATGACTGAATTTGAAAACTCTCACAAACCCTCCAATGAACGTGCTTGAAAAGGATAGTTCACTCAAAAATGTAAATTCTGTCGTTATTTACTCACCCTCATTTTTTTTGTTCCAGACTTGAATGCATTTCTTTCTTCCGTGAAACAGTAAAGCAGGAAATCTGAGCAAATTTATTGGATAAAAGAAAAGTGTATGGGGACCAGGGGCTGTCAAGCTTCAAAAAACATAAAAAAGACCATAAAAGCACTATAAAAAATGTCTTTATATTTCAAATCTTTTGAAAACACATGATAGTTTTGTGTTATGAACAAACCAAAATTTAAGTTCCACTTTAATAGGCTGCTGGAACCAGATCAGTGAGTCGAACTTCAGTCTGAATCATTCAGAAAATGAATCACTGGCCAGAGGTGGGTAGAGTACCCAAAAACTGTACTCAAGTAAAAGTAAAAGTACTTATTGAAATATTTACTCAAGTAAAAGTAAAAGTAATAGTCTGAATAGTTACTTGAGTAAGAGTAAAAAAGTATCGGATAAAAAGTTACTTTTGGTTACTAGTTACTAGTTACTTTTGATCATATACTGAATAGCTATAGTCTATTTTTATTTAGATATATAGATCAAATTTACACACACACACACATATATATATATATACACACACACACACACACACACACACACACACACACACACACACACTGCCGTTCAAAAGATTTTTAATGTTTTTTTTAATGTAATTTATTTCAGTGATGCAAATCAGAATTTTTATCAGCCTTTACGCCAGTCTTCAGTGTCACATAATCCTTCAGAAATCATTCCAATATGTTGATTTATTATCAATGTTGTTCTTTTTAGCTTTCTATTCATAAAAGAATCCTGAACAAAATGTCACAGGTTCCAAACAATATTAAGCAGCAACTATATTAGAATGATTTCGGAAGGATCACATGACTCTGATAACTGGAGTAAAAGCTGATGTTAACAGCTTAAATTATATTTTAAAGTATATTAATTATGTATTATATAGCCTATGTATATATGTATATAACCTCTGACATGGAGAAGAGTGAAAACTCCTCACATGACCGCTACTGAACATCTGAACATAACGAAACAAATACACATTGACGGATCTTCTTCCGTCTGTTCTGCAAAATGTAAACAAATGTATATTTCTGTAAGCGTAAATATTGTGAAAATATCTATATTAATTGTATCTAGGCAAAGCCATTCCTCGAAACAGGTCGCGCGCCGCTGAGCAGAGCTAACGCGGGTTTGGCGTGTATTCATTTCATACTCTGTGACAGCTTATTTAATGTATAAATTATACATTGTATTTAATGTATAAGGCACATGTACAACAAACTGGTAATGTCATAGTGGTATCGTGTACTGTACTGTAATCGAATGCAGCCTGGCTATCTATATCTGTGGAACCGTAGACAGCACACACGGTGTTCATCTAATAAAGATCTTCATAGCTAGCAAAAAATAGCCTTTGCAGATTGCTTTCAATTGACTGTAGATCCAAAACCACGTTTTCAACGCTCTTGATGTTACAACTCTGAGTGAGAACCGCTTCAGACGACTCAGCGCGTGTGGCAGGGAACTGAACGAATCATTCAAACTGATTCGCGAACCAATTCACTGGTTTGCCAAATGGTTTGATCAAACCTTTGAACAGAGTTGACTCAAAAGAATGAATCATTTGTGAATGGGCATTGCTCATTGCCCAGAGAAAATAGACGGCATGTTTGGAATAAATTGAAGCATTTTTAACTTGTACTGCATTAAGATAAAGTAACGTGAGGAGCGTCGCCCACAGTAACAAAGTAAAAGTACCTTTTTTTCACCAAAAATGTACTTGAGTAAGAGTAAAAGTACCCATCTTTAAATATACTCTAAAAGCATTAGTTACCCAAAAAATGTACTCAAGTAAATGTAACAAAGTAAATGTAACTTGTTACTACCCACCTCTGTCACTGGCTATGTCCAAAATTGCTTCTTCTCTAAGTAAGTACTTCTTTTGAGAAGCAATTACTTTGAGGCTGTTCAAAAAAAAACAAACATTCTATTTAATATGAACATGTGTAGTATGAATGTAATCCAGACATACTACGTTTGCCATGTTGTCATTGTCATGTGACCTGTCAACGTCAATTGTGTTGCTTCACTGGCATTCACAAATCCTCTCCTGTGGCCTCATGGGATTGTAAAGTGTCCATTGGGAGCTCTTCACCTACACTTAATGAATAGTGTGAATTCTGACATACTTCTTTACACATACTGTTTCCTGCCAACTATATAGTAAGAAAGTATGTGATGTTGGATGCATCCATTCAGGCCAGTTTTGTGATCTGGATTCAGTGAAAAGATTTGACTCAAAAGATTTGTGAATCATTCATGAACAGGACATCTATACTTCTCTCACGAACGCTCTGGAACATACCTAGATGTTCAAGAACAGATGTCAAGATTTTTGAAACTTAAAAAAAAAAAAAATAATAATAATTTTGGTCTGTTCAACTCACAAAAGCAATCATATGATTTTAGAAGACTTGAAATAAAGCACAGGAGTCATATTGACCACATTTATTATACTTTTAAGGATCTTTTTTTCTCATCTAAGAGAGCAGGTTCTCAGTCCTTTCACTATACTGAAAAGACTGAAGAAAGAAAGTAACCAATGACAGAATTTTAAGGTGAGTGTTCCTTTAAGAAGCCAGCTGGAACTGAAACGGCCAACATGCTCAGTGAAATCAATGTCATATTAAGGCAGTGTTAGATGTGGTATACAGAGACAATAAATATCTATGATAACAGAATGGCTCACGAGAGAGCTCTGACCCGCTGTAACGCCACAGTGCCGTGGAACAGGGGAGTTTGAGGAAACAAAGGGCTCTGGATAACAAAGTAGACAGGTAATCAATAATAACCTCTGATGCTCATAAATGGCTGGTTAGGAACTCTGTCTCCATTTCAGATACTATGCCATCACTTTGTAACAAGAAACAGATGCTTAGAGAGATAACAAGTCAGAGAAATACATCAAATAGAACGGCCATGCTGATCTATACCTCATGATCTGCCCACAATGCCCGACCTTGGTCAGGGGAATTTATTAGGGGAATAGCCTGGGTGTGTTTTGCACAATATGTTCATATTATAAAATGTAATCAATAAACGTGACACGAAAACAAGAAGAATCCACATTTCCGTGACGCGTCACCCTTCGGCAAACAAATCACGCTTATCGTTTACATCCAGAGGATCGCTGTTGTGAATCTCATTCACGGACAGTAAATTGTCAGAACATTAAGGGATGATGGAACACCTGCCCTGAACTGCGGACCCTAAACATTACAGCTCAAGTCGATGCACTCAGCCGCTAATTGCATTATTAAGTGAGATAAGATCCCGTAGATTATTATTAATGGCCGCCCTGTGGGTTAGACTATCGTGAGGTCTGATTATCTATCTACGAGCTTCATAACAAGACTTCTCTGGCTTCAGTGCTGCCAAATAAACAGGGGGATTCTAATAGAGTTCCATCAGCAAGTATTAGAGTATTCATAACAACGCTGCTTATTGCACACAGCTGGTGTGCGTGCAGTCTGACATTAAACATAGACTGAAGAGAAGTAGCACTTGTTCTGTATGCAGGCCCCAGTTCCTTAAGACAACCTTCCTTCTCTTCAATAGATGGGTAAAGGTATTGAGCGTGCGTTCAGGAGGGAGTAATGCTCTCCTCACCTTTCTATATATTCTCATCACTGCACTAATTAATCAAGCAGGCTGGGATATACCACAAAGGGTCACAGTGTCCGCGTCCGAAACCGAAGCTTTCTGCCTTGCTGTCCAGGTGGTCAATGACTTCACAGGCATGTGAAGACATCGAATGATCTCTTACATTTACAATACCATTAAAAAGTTTGGGGTCTCTTATGCTTACCAAGGCTGTATTTATATCATCAAAAATACAGTAAAACTGTGAAATATTATTACAAATTACAATAACTGTTTTCTGTTTAATATATATAAAGATCATAGTCCATGAATATATTATGTAAATTTCCTACTGTAAATATATCAAAACTTAATTTTTGATTAGTAATATGCATTGCTAAGAACTTCATTTGGACAAATTTAAAGGCGACTTTCTCAGTATTTAGATTTTTTTGCACCCTCAGATTCCAGATTTTCAAATAGCTGTATCTCAGCCAAATATTGTCCTATCCTAACAAACTATACATCAATGGAAAGCTTATTTATTCAGCTTTCAGATATCTTTTCAGAATCTCATGTATAAATCTCAATTTAAAAAAAATGACCCTTATGACTGGTTTCGTGGTCCAGGGTCACATATGCTGGTTTGCTGCTCAAGAAACATCTTACAGACTCCAAACTTTTGAAAACTATTGTATGCATCTTGCAGATGTCTTTTCTCCTCCTAAACAAACTAGTTTCAGAAAGGCTACCAATAAATCACAACAGCCGTATAATTGTTAATGTAGAATGTGCATTTCTCAGAACAAAAAAAGGACAAAAAAGTAAAATTCCTTCCCAAATTAAAATTATATATAATTCTCATCTAGAACTAGGGTTTAAACAGCTTCTCAGGATTCTTCTTTAAAAATTAAAATACAAGATGGGAAAATACTTCAAATTCCGTTTGTATTCTTTCCAAAATATAAATCAGTACAATGTGCATTTTTCAGAAGAATTGGGGATACAAGTTCAAAATAAATAAATAAATAAATAAACAAACAATAAATAATAAATAAAAATAAACAAGAAAATTACCAAAATATTAATGTTTATAACATGCATTTCATAATACAAATGGCATGACGACAAGTCAGAAAAAGATGGAAAAATATTAAAATGTTTAACCTTTAAAAATATTTAGTGACTGTGATGTGTATTTCTCAGCAGAAAATTTGTGTTGTTTCCAAAATATTTACAGTAGTGACTACAATTTTTTGCCATTTTACTTTGTTTCCTCCCTCTATATATCTGATGTCAGAAGCTGCAATTTTTGATTGTCAGGACTCCTGCTAGTGAGTACAGAAACATGAGACAGTTCTGTATGTTTCATGTCGTGTCCCAGCTCTTCCAATGGCACTGAGGTGTTCATTAGCGCATCTGCTCTGAGCTAATGCTAGTGGGGATGGAGTTGTTTGTTGTCACTAGGAACAGGTGAGGGCTAAAATGCATGCGTATACGCTTGCCCTGATGAAACCGTATGGATTTTTTTTGGGTGCTTCATCTTTTTTAGCGGTCCCTTTGAAGAAAAACAAAAAAGAAAAACTCATTTGCAGAGTCATTTTTCAGCTCACACTGTGTGGCTTTTCAGATGTGGAACCTTTGGGAAGCACAAGCCTAAAGTTCCTGGAATCCATGAACAGAGAACAGTGTGACAGTCACAAATGAGTAAACAAAGCAGGCGTGATTTAGCCATTCATTACTCTGTAACCAGCTATTGTTGTTGCTTTGAGGATGAGAGGAGGAGGATGGCCTCCACAGAGATTTTGGATTCAATTAAAAAACTACACCTGCTGAGGAAGCCCCACATCCAGGTTCTGACATCAGACATATAGAGGGAGGAAACAAAGTCAAATGGCAAAGAAATACATCAGCGTATGGGCACATAAAAGGTGGATATAACATAAAAAATAACAATATTAAATTTACTAAACAGAATGTTAATGTTAAGACAATCATGAATATGAAGGTGTGATTTAGGACTAATATGGAGACTTTACAAATTATCCCCTTATGTTTTCAAAAGAACTTTAGTGCAAATATGCAAAGTAAGGAGTCGTTCATAAAGGAAACCTAGTGTTATGTCTGCACTGGTTAGTGTACATAAAAGCACTAAACTTTGACTACTGTGTTAACTGGGTTTGGCTTCTGTAGCCATTTTTGTGTTTACATGCCACTAGAGGTTAATATAATTTTTTTTAAAAAATAAATGAATGAATAAATGAATGAATGAATGAATAAATGATCTCCACAAAAAAAGGAGAAACAATGATCAATATGTCAATTCTACCAGTCCAAATGTAAAAACTTTACCATACTATTTTAAACACATGCACTATACTGTTCAAAAGTTTTTATTTTTATTTTTTATTATTCTTTTCAGAAATAATTAATACTTTCAGCAAGGATATAAACAAAGTCAATAAAGTGACAGCCAATCAGCTTTCTGAAGGATCATGTGGCACTGAAGACTGGAGTAATGGCTGCTGAAAATTCAGCTTTGCCATTAGAGGAATAAACTACAGTTTAAAATACATAATTCTTTTAAAAAATATTATTATTTCACAATATTTTACAGTATTTTAACAAATAAATGCAGCCCTGGTAAGCATAAGATGCAAAAACTTATGCTTAAAAAAAATAATACACCACAAATTTGTAGCTGTGAAAACATATTAATAAATATTTGAATATGTTTTGTTTTGCATCAACTAATATGCTATTTTTGTTACTACATTTAGATGCCATTTAAGTAATTAAGTAAAACTGACTAAACTTAATACTATCATAATGACAAAATTTAAAGGACATAAGAAACCAGTGTGAAACACTGGTTTTGCACCATGAGCACCACAATGTCAAGCTAAAAAAAAAGGCCAATTTAAAAAAAAGTTTCATTTGTTCCATTCCACTGCGCTGCATCTAGCTGTTTTTGAATCCAGTATTGCATCCTGTAAGAATGGGAAAATTCCACTAAAGAAAGTTAGTATTTTTGAGAAGCGCCTCTGGTCAAAATCAGAGGCCAAAAAACATGTTTCTTCACACGAGCAAAAGTAGCTCTCCAGATATATACATTTGTAAGAGAAGTCATCTCTCTCTTGCAGGAGTCGAGCGTATGAGTCATGTTTACAGAGCACCTTGGGTTTAGAGGAAGAAGGGAAAAATGTAGCTTACACTCAATAGTAATAATCATAATAATAAAAAAAGGTGCAATGAGAACTCCTCGCAGCCAGAAGCCCATTCATTAGTGCTCCATAGACCCCCGCAGGAGCGATGGGACCATTTTCCTGCATTGCATTTGGATCGGAGAAGCTCAGCAAATTTGTTGTCATGACATAAGGACAACGTTCTTTGTGCTTCGTTTCTGGAAATGGATTTGGAGATGTGCACCGGGGCTCTGAGGCGCAACCCGCTGACAAATAAGCTAATTCTGCATGAGTGCACAGACAGCAGCAGAAGAAATCAAGTGACTGGATAGAAACGACAAGAGAGAAGGGCGGGAGAAGACTAGCTCTCCAAACTCTGAACAGTTCAATGGACCTTTTTTCCCCCACATTGCCCAGGGCGAGCATATCAGGCCTGACACCTGCAAACTTCACCTCCGCTGTTTTAAGTACACACCGACCGCATCTCGAGTCTCTAAGTGTGACACACATTCATCAAATAAATCCCTAAACTAATAAATTTTTGAAGCAATGAATAAGTAAACGACTGCCACTGATGGGATCAGAAGCGAGATGTTGTGTGCAGTGCACACTGTGGTCATGAACAGCATCATCGATCGCTGCCTCGCATGTTACTGATGTATAATAGAGGGACTTCTCCATAGTGGCGTGTCCCTGCAGTCCAGGCCTGGATTAGAAACCAGATTACTCTGTCACACTGAAGACCAGCTCTCTGATCAGTGGTTTATTACACTAATTGATCACCATCAGTCTACACATCCCAGGCGTATAATGGCTGTCTCGAGTCACACCGGACTCCGCGCCTGTTCGCGAGGACTTTATTGATGTTGACCTAAATGTAGATGCTGTGACAGAATCACCCTAGGAGCTAAAAATGCTCTGATGTGTAGGCAAGGCGGATCCTAAACAAACTATTTCCCAAAGTTCTGCATCAGTACGCAGGGTTTAAAAAGCTGCATTGGTAGTGAGAGTTAAACAAAATTCAGAACTGAAAAATTTAATGTAAATAGAATTGGAATTAAAAATTAAAAATAGAATTTAAGAGTTATATGAATATCTACATTTCTTTTAAAATACATACCTAAACATTACAAATATATATTTTTAGAAATATGTAATTTTTTTTGTATTTTATTATAAAAATTTTATTATTTTTAATCCATCCAATCATCTATATAAATTCTATTCTAGTCAAAAAAAAAATCACTTTTATTTTTTGTTTTATTTTTTAATAAATAAATTTTAAACTCATAAACTGTAAATAAAAAAATAATTATTTTAATAATAGCGTAAACTATATATTTTAAATATTATAATTAAATAATAACAGGCTGACAGAGAAAACAATTACAGTATCTGAATATAATAATTACATAAAAATTAAATAACTGTTATAAATATTGCTTAAAATATTTAAATAAAACTAGTTTATTGTTATACCTTTATTAATGATTTCTAATAATTTTAAAAATTATTTTGTCTGTCAGCCTGCCTGCCTGTTTGTTCATAAGGGCTATAAGGCTTTTACAGTTTCAAACAAAACAAAACAAAACAAAACAAAACAAAACAAAACAAAACAAAACAAAACAAAACAAAACAAAACAAAACAAAACAAAACAAAACAAAACAAAACAAAACAAAACAAAAAAACAACACAACACAACAAAACACCTTTCAAACAAGGCTTTGTCAAGCCAATATTCAAAGTTTTGTCTTGTCAAACTTTGCTTTTCTGAGTTAAAAAATTAGTTACATAAACTTCTTTTTTCTACATCTTTAACTAAAATTCGGAAACTGAATTTTAATGGAATTTGAAGAATTCTCAATTCAGTTCTGAAGAGTGCACAATCCTGGTGCTAGCAATGGCCTGTTCAAAGCCAAGTCTGTTTAATAAACGCAGCTCTGTGCTAATTTAGGGCTTTAGCTATTTGTTTCATATTGATCTCTGTCTGCTTTTGCGTTTTGTATATTAACACTCTAATCATAAATCACATGATATAAATAATGCGCTCCGCCGCTTACAGATGCAAGCCTTTGTCTCTGCAGAGCACAAAACCAAAGGTCAAATGATTAGCTTTGCATGCATGCATGCCTTTAATGATTTGAATAAACCTTTGTGTCCGCGTGTGCATCCTCAGCAGAAGCAGCAATGAAACAGAGAAAAGAAGGACTAAATTAATGACTGCTCTTCTGTTTGCTAGCCTGCGTGTGCCAGGCAGATGACTCAGCAAAAATGGGCTCTACCCATGCGAATGCGCCATAGAACCAGCTGCAGTTCATGCACAATACGCCAAAGATGCGCTAACAGGATCTATTAAAAAACAAACCCCCAAGGCAGGAGGGCGTCGATATTCGAAGGTAGGGAAAATACGGCGTCTTTACGCTAAAATGTTGTTGACAAGGATGCGAAAGTGTGTTACACACTTGATTTTCGCTAGTTGCTGTTCTAGCTCGCCGATCAAACGTCTTTGAATGCATCGCTCGCTTTATACCCAACTGTGAAATGCTCATTCGGATTTATCAATACGCTTTATACACGGTCATCAAGGCCTCAGTCAAACAATTCTCCATGCTACTTCGGGTGGGTTTCTAAATGATTAATACGCAGCCCTCTAAGGAGCACGTTACTTCATAGACCCTCTCTTCATGCTCTGACTGCATTGTGAATAATTTGTTCTTCTAAAGTGCATTCCCAAGGTCTCACTTTGGGAAACTCCAGCCATTTATTTTGATTTGATCTCGAGCTTATGAGTAATTATGAAGTGCCATAGGGCACATTCTGCCTAGTCAGCAGAACCGAAAGCAAACATTAATTTACCATGCTTAGAGTCAAAGCATTACGAATACGAAGTTGAGTCTATGACTGCCACGGAAGCGAGGGGAAGGAGCGGAGATCATGTTAAACCAGTGACATTAGCAGAATGCAAATGTGCCGCGAACGGCGCCTGCAAAGTCTGCTGCTAAAATGTGGTGGAGAAATTATTTCAAGTGAGCACAAAAAAAGCAGAAAAGTTTCTTTTCTCTCTTTGAGCAACTTTCCGAGCACAGTTCAAGAGGAGAAGAAATCCCTCCAGGACACAGAAACAAGAAAAGAGCCTGCCAATGGACAATCCGGTGGGAAAACGGGACGTGCTGATCCGTGGGGAGCCTAAATACAGCGACACTAAAGCCTGTGAAGGATTTAAATAATGCTACAGAGGTCCAGCGGGGGCATATATAGTATTGAAACACGTGCGACTGTCCAGAGAAGCTACTGCTGTCAAAATGTCTCTAGGGTACAAACAATAAATAGACGAATAGGACTAGATGGGGCAATTAAACATTTTACAATTCGCTTCAAGTGGTCAACTTGATCACAGGAGCCTGAGGGCGCCACAAATGCACACTCAAAGGATTATGGGCTTCTTTAAGAGACTGCAAAGGACGCCGAAAGCACCGTAGCTGCAGTATTGGCCAAGCCATACTGTCTTGGCTGACCTCTTATGAGAAAACGATGCGTTCTGCTGCAATGCTCTGCTTATTGAAATCATCTATGTTAAAATCACAGCCATCCAGCGCATTAGCAGTGAAATTAATTGAAATAAGACAATTCAGCACATGCTGCTCAGTGGGTCCTCCTATCTCTGCACTCCATTGCTTTCATTTGCAGCCCTCTCGCTGGAGATAATGATCACATTTAGCCGCAGTGCCCCTAATAAGATGACAACCCTGGCCACTGCGTGCTCCCACTGATGCTAAAAAGCAGGCCACAAAGTCATCTTTGGACGCAAATTACTTAACGTGCATTAATGAGGGGCTAAAAGTTTTGATGATGTATTGCTCTCAAATCAATGATGAAGCGTGTGAGTTTTTAAAAAGCAACGAGGCCGTCGTGTTCGGTTTTGGTTCATTCTGTATACTTGGATGGGTTAAGACACACTACAAGCCAAAAATGACCCCTTTTCTCTGGAGTCTCAGGATTTGGGTTGTAGGGCACAGAAGAATGAGTAAAATCTATGCGTAATTGAGTAATTACAATGAGTAATTACTGAATAGGCTGATCATTTTTCAGAGGTGTGTGTGTGGGAGGTTAATTGCCTGCGGGAGAACTGAGGGAGGCTCTGGGCAGCTCTAGGAGATGAGGGTCAGTAAGACACGCGGATGGGGAGAGAGGTCATATGGTAGGATGGGAAACTCCTCTGCTGGTTAGTAATTACTGAAGTGGTCAAGACCAGATGTGTATGCACATAGACACACACACATGCACAAACACATACACCTCACATACTACTGTACATACGTACAATGGCAAAATAACAAATCCCTCACTCCCTCACCGTCAGCTAGCTTCTACTGTTACTTGTTCACATGAGTTTCTTAAGCTTTGTGGACTCATAGAAAATAAACTCTAAAAACGTTTTCACACTATCATAATGAGTCTTATTTATTTAAGTGGTCTATTAAAAGTGGACATGCATGCATTAGTTTTTATTATTTATTATTTTCCCTGAAAGTTATAAACATTTCCACTATTTTTCAAATTATGATGGAAATGATAGTGATTAGAATTACATTTTAAAACATTTCATGAATAAAACTCTTGCCTCACTGAAGTTAATTCCAATGCTATAGTTGTTTGTATTGCAATTATTTGAATGAATGAATGAATGAATGAATGAATGAATGAATGAATGAAATGTGTGTATATTAAATAATATACTAATATTTATATTAGTATATTAATCGGATTTAAATCTGGAGATTGACTTGGGCAATCTAAGACTTTCCATTTCTTTGCCCTTATAAATTCCTTGACTGAACTGGCAGGGTGTTTTGGGTCATTGTCCTGATGCAATATGAAGCATTTCCCAATGAATCTGGTGGCATTTTCTTGAAAATTGGTAGGCAAGATGGTTTTGTACCCTTCCAAATTCATTCTGCTACTGTCATCATACATTAAGTCATCAGTAAAGTTGAGAGGGCCTGTTCCAGAGACAGCCATACATGCCCATGCCATGACACCACCTCCACCATGCTTTACAGATGAGGCTGTATGCTTGGGATCTTTTGCAGTTCCCTTTTTTTCTCCACATTTTTGCTTTCCCATCACTTAGATAAAGGTTCATCTTTGTCTCATCGGTCCATAAACACAGTTCCAAAACTCTTCTGGCTCACCTTTGTGCTTTTTTGCAAACTCTAATCTTGCCTTTCTATTTTTGGTGCTGGTCAGAGGTTTGCATCTTGCTGTGTAGCATCTGTAATTCTGTGTCTAAGTCTCCTGAGGACAGTAGATTGTCAGAGCATCACCCCAGCTTTCTGGAGGTTGTTGGTGATTTTACAGACAGGTCTTTTAGGGTTCATTTTCACAGCTCTTATGATTTGTCTGTCATCAACTACTGTTGTTTTCTCAGCTGATCAGGTAGTTGTTGGTTGCTGGTGTTGCTGGTGGTTTCCAAACTCTTGATTTCTCCATGCCCTTTGTTTTTGCTATAGCTCTAATTGACTTCCTCTTTTCTTTTAGCATCCAAATTGCTTGCTTTTCTCTCAAAGTCAGCTCCCTCATCTTCATCCTGGTTTGTGTGTGTCATCATCAAATGCAAGATTCAGAATGCAGAAGTAATGGATATAACTGATACGACACATTCCCTGCTTTTAATATCTGAAGAATGAATGCAACAGGACACAGCTGATCACTTAGAAAGACCTGTGAGGCAACTGTTCAAATACTTATGCTCACACCAGACAGAGGGATAAAACTCTAAAAGTGCTGAACTTCTTAGCTGGTAAAACATCTGTGTGTTGAATCACCCAATAATAAAATGTGACATTCTGTAGTTTTGTCTCATATTCATCTTTTAATCATATTTGTAAATGTCTTGACTCCACAGCCAACAGAGCAATTTTGTCTTTACTGTTCCAATACTTTTGGAGGGCACTGTATATTTATATATATATATATCCCCCAGCACTCTGGAGAATCAACAACTGGCAGACAATCTGAATGAGTTCTACTGCAGGTTTGAAAAAACACAACCATTCACACCTCCAGCGACCCCACACCTGCAATTCAGATCAGCGAAGATGAGGTGCTCCAGGTCTTCAGGAAGAACAAAAGAAGGAAAGCACCAGGCCCAGACGGTGTGTCACCAGCCTGCCTAAAAATCTGTGCTGACCAGCTGACCATCTTCACACAGATCTTCAACAGATCACTGGAGCTGTGCGAAGTCCCCTCATGCTTCAAACTCTCCACCATCATCCCCGTCCTAAAGAAACCCAAAAATACTGGACTTAATGACTACAGACCTGTGACTCTAACGTCTGTGGTCATGAAATCATTTGAAAGATTGGTTTTGGCTTATCTGACGTCCTCCACTGGACCCTTACTGGACCCCCTGCAGTTTGTCTACAGAGCAAACAGGTCTGTGGATGATGCAGTCAACATGGTACTGCACTTCATCCTGCAGCATCTGGACAGACCAGGGACTTATGTGAGGATCCTGTTTGTAGACTTCAGCTCCGCTTTTAACACCATCATCCAGGACACCCTTCAGAATAAACTTACACAGTTCTCCGTCCCCACCTCCGTCTGTCAATGGATCACCAGCTTCCTGACAGACAGGCAGCAGCTAGTGAGGCTGGGAAAATTCTCATCCAGCACCCGCACCATCAGCACTGGAGCTCCTCAGGGCTGTGTTCTCTCTCCACTGCTGTTCTCCCTCTACACCAATGACTGCATCTCTAAAGACCCCTCTGTCAAGCTCCTAAAGTTTGCAGACGACACCACACTGATCGGCCTCATCCAGGACAGTCACGAGTCTGCTTACAGACAGGAGGTTAAGGAGCTGGCTGTCTGGTGCAGTCTTAACAACCTGGAGCTCAACACGCTCAAAACTGTGGAGATGATCGTGGACTTCAGGAGAAACCCCCCCTGCTCTCCCCCCACTCACCATCATGAACAGCACTGTGACTGCAGTGGAGACATTCAGGTTCCTGGGCACCATCATCTCTCAGGACCTGAAGTGGGACAATCACATTGAGTCCATTGTCAAAAAGGCTCAGCAGAGGTTGTACTTCCTTCGCCAGCTGAGGAAGTTCAACCTGCCACAGGAGCTGCTGAAACAGTTCTACTCCGCCATCATTGAATCCGTCCTCTGCACTTCAATAACTGTCTGGTTCAGCTCAGCTACCAAATCTGACCTCAGAAGACTATGGAGGATAGTCCGGACTGCTGAGCGAATCATTGGGACAACCCTCCCCACTCTCCAAGAACTGTACTTATCCAGAGTGAGCAAAAGGGCTCTGAGCACCAGAACGACCAGACACAGGAACAGTTTCTTCCCTCAGGCAATGCATCTCATGAACACTTGACATTAAACGTGGAACACACAACACTATTATAAATTATTTATTCACCACACACTTATTTTTTCATTTCAAATTTGCACATATCAGACCTGTACACCATAATTGTCTATATTATATATTGTGTTTTTGCTATTTGTACATTGCCTATTTGTATATTTGTATATTATTCTTTTATTATCTGTGTCCTGTCCTGTTGCTGTCTTTCTGTTGCACTGTAGAGCTTCTGTCACTAAAACAAATTCCTTGTATGTGTAAGCATACCTGGCCAATAAAGCTCATTCTGATTCTGATTCTATATATATATATATATATATATATATATATATATATATATATATATATATATATAAGTCTGGGGTAGCTTAAAAAAGATAAATACAAGACTTCTGAAAAGTAGTAAATAAATAAACCTTCTGCAAACATCACATATATCACTTACATATCTCTTATATTTGTATATTTCTTCTCAAGCATGCTGTTAGCTAACATTGTTGTGTCCTTGGTAAACAAGTACACAAACCTTTGAAAAGAAATAAAATGAGCATTGAGTCATGTGGTGGTTGTGATTAAAGTGATACCTCAACTATTATATATTTTGCATTTTGAGAAACTGAATTTTCTCACAATAAATACTGCACTAGTTTATTTTACTCTTTGTTTAGATCAAAATTTATATATACTGTATGTATGTGTGTGTGTGTGTGTGTGTGTGTGTGTGTGTGTGTGTATTAAATAAATATATTATTTATATTATTACATCCTACAGGTATATCTAAAATTCAAAATCTGGGTCTGGGGTAGCTTTAAAAAAGATAAATACAAGACATCTGAAAAATAAATAAATACATAATTATATAGTTCTAATGTGATCTGTATATAATAAAAGTATATGTGTTAAAAACCATATCTATACTGTTTCTATAGATATCTGAAAGCATGTCCACTTAGAACACTTGTACACTTGGAACAAAAAGTCTGAATTAATGCTCAATAAAATGTCTGAAAACAAACTGAATGGCATAAAGCTCACACATGCCGTAACAGGTAGTTAACACAAGTACAGCATGTTCAGAACGGCCACAGTTTCTCAATCTTCCCATCTACCCTTTACCACTGAAATGAAGAAGGACTTTTTGTTTTTTGCTCTGACAGCTCTGGACTTAGAGGTTCTCCACCACGTCAATCAAACCCTTCTCTTCGCCAGCACTTGGTAAACATACAGTCGCCCTGTGATGGTGAAAACGGTTTGTTTTCCTTCTGTTTTCCCCTCCTTTCTTTTCCCTTTTTCCACTACTTCTCCGAACACAATGGGAGTAGTGCCTAATGAGCCACCACCCAGCATCTCCTCCTCTCCGCACCAGCCATGCAACCCTTAATCTGTGACTTAACCTGCCCACTGAGCGGCACTGCTGGCAGGAGAAATTACAGCCCTGTGGTTTACCCAGACTGCACTGTACCCCTCTCACAACATTTAATTAATCCACTGGGGAGCCAGATCTTGCTAAATATAATCACATCGTCGAACCTCGCCGTTCCCACTGCCCTTCTGACGTGCCACCGAAGAGACGCGTCGATGAGAGCGCAATTAGATATGTATAAATATTGTTATTAACAAGACGACTGCTCGAGGTTGCACCAAAGAGAGTGGAAGGTGAACGAGATGAAAGGTACTTAAAAGAGGTGAGACGGGACGTGGCGTGCTTTTCCAAGCTCCTGCCTGTATCATTCCCCAAACTGTCTCCCCAGTACCACCACAGGAGCCGGATGAGTTATTTTGTCAGGAGGGGCTTTAGTCACACAATGTTCTGTGATTTATCCATGATGGAAAACTCTGAAGAACAAATAGAGTCCTCTCAGGGCAAAGACAAAAAGAGGACATTCTCACTCAATGGCCATTTCGGAGCCCAGGTATCAGAACTAAAACACTTCCAGCCTGATCAATGTATCGCCAACCCAGAAACATCCCGAACGCCACCAGTGCCATTCAACCACCCGCGATAACTCAAACCCGCCTCGCTTTCGGACGCCCCACCTCCATCCGCCGAGTTCCGCTGTGGGGTTATACTCATTTCCACTAAAAGCACTTTGGGGCAAATGTTCAATCAGACCCAAGATGATCTTAGCTGGAGAGGCAACAGGAAACAACGAATAAATAAAGGGCCTGCAGTAAAACCGTGAGCAGTGGAAGTGGACCCTGAAAGGATCAATCCTGGTAATTGCTGTGGTAGAAAATGAATCAGGCAGGAGGAGAGAGAAAGAGTGAGAGGGAGATGTGGCCATATAAACAGAGTGGTAAACAAGTGCAAGAGGAGCTGTGGGAGCACGCTACGGCACGGTTACACACAAACAGACATGACCTGCAGCCTGAAAACATGCTGCACAGCCTCCGAAAAAACAAACAGCAGGTGGCCTACAAACCAGCTGCATTACAAGTAACTTTACACCTCGCTTATTCAGATGGAATCTAGAGGGCTTCCTATATGGATATAGGAAGTCAAAACGGAGAATTTCTGCACTTTTACTGATGTCATACGGCCATTTGAAAAGTGCTGAAGAGGAAAGAAATGTGCATGTGAGGACGTGGGATTATGAGGCAATCGCTCGGCTCGGGTGTCAGCTCTCATTTGGAGCGGAAGTAGACGGTTGCTCCTGCTGCAGCACTTAGCATCACCTCCAAAAGCCCTGAGGCTACAGCAGACAGCCTTCTTCTATAAGTGCAATGTAAGAAAAAGTATTTAGCTGTAGACAGGTAGGCGGGAAAAAGGGGTGGGAGGTGGAGAGGCGCACGGCTTGGGTTTCAAGCCCGGCAATAACCGGAGTATGATCGTGTCATGTGAGCATAATGAAATGGTCACTGAGATGATGTTGATGATGATGATGGCAGTCAAAGCCCCTCAGATTTTGCTGATAATCATAAAATGTCTATGAACGTAATTTTATTCATGCATGGCAATTTCTTTTATCCAATATATAGTATTATAGGAATTGTGGGTAAATAGTCCATACAACATTGAACACAATTTTCCAATGAATTACAATTTCAGCATTACTTTTACAAACCATTTACTGCACCTTAAAGAAACAGTTTAACCAAAAATGAAAATTATGTTATCATTTACTCGCTCATGTTATTCTAAACCTACATGTATGACTTTCTTTCTTCTGAAAAGAAGATATTTGAAAGAATTCTAGTAACTAAACATTTTTGGTTACCATTGAGGTTATTGTAGGGGGGAAAAAGACAGAAAATCTCTTCAAAATCAAAACATATTCCTTAATTTCCCCAGAAGAAAGAAAGTCATAGAAGTTTGGAAAAACACGAAATACGAAACACGTGTTTCATGTAATTTAACTAATTTTTTAGTTAAATTACATTGGACAGCACTTAGGAACCTCATAGACATAGTTAAAGCTTCAACGTCAACAGCATATGCAAATAAACATTTCATATTTTGCAATTCTGTCTACAAATATAGAACTCTACATTTTTTTATGATACAAATCAATTCGGATCAAAAAATATCCCATGGCATTTTTTTTTTTTATAACACCTCAAACTTAAAAAAAAAAATACTGTGTAATAAAATAAATGATCACAAAACAGCTACCAGGGTGCAAACTAAATTTTTGAATGAAAGAAGATCTGTCTGGTATATTTTAATTTTAATGCACTTTTATAATAGAAACAAGGTCATCTACATTTACTCTCCTCACACTTACCATAGAAATCACCTCCAAGCCAAACATCTCAAGAAGAAGCGTGCACTTGCCAAAGACAGACAGTGCCTTTTCAAACAACAGAAAAGACTCATAATATCAGTATGCCACCCACTAAAAGCATGAGTGTCATTAAATCAATAATTCATTTACTTTAATGAGATAAGTACTATGGAAACTAATTGCATGCTGCCCCATTTAGTCAAGCCATTCAGGGGCCTTAATGCAAAACACATCTGCCTAACGTGTCTGCGGGACACAGCAGGTTCAGATGGTTGCATCTTTGTCCGAAGTTGTGACGGCATGTCATATTTTCAGATCAACACTGCATTAGTTAAATCTCACACATCTCTGGTCACTACATACATCACTACCTGTATATGATTCAATGGCATCTCCAAAAGAAAACCTTTGAATTTTGAGTAAATGTGTTGATGTGTAATATCTATGCAAATTTGGAGGTAGCCGCAACAGACTTTGTATCAGAGAAGAGGTCTTGATGTTCAAAAAAAATGAGATTTATTTCACAGATGACCTCCTATTAACATGGGGTCACTGTATAACTATATATAGAAGAATGAAATTTGAGGTATACTGGATTATAATGTTTTCTTTGAAAATACTTGGCTTGAGAAAAAAAACTTTAAATTGTTTAAACTTTTAAACAAGCATACAGTATATGTTTGTTACAAGAATTGCTGTAAAAGGATTTAATTGCATCTAAAGTGAATTACTAATAATCAAACACTTCAATCGTGTTTCACCTGGTTGAGCTCTCAGATAGTTAAACATCAAATTAAACTGTCCAATCACATCCAGTTGGTTTTTAGCTGAAGGTACAAGTGATCATCTTGGCTGGAAGGACCAAACAATATTCAATGGAGGCATTATTGCCGAGAAATAATGCATGAATGTGATGAACATTGATTTAAAGTGCCACTAGTATGCCATGCACTGTACAAAACTACCAATTAAGTTATCCAGCAGGCCCGCAATTATTTATCAGTGTTGAATTAGTCTGACATTTGTATATTTAAAAAGGGGACATGTCAAATCAGAGCACTGATTATCTGTTTCATTTTGTGTTGATCTAATTTAATCTAATCATCTAATTCTTTAATGGAAAACAGAACTAGTCACGGGTTGCTACATCAGGCTTTTTGTTTTCTTAAACTGTTGTGAAGCCTAAAAGGCAAATGTAAATTAGCACAGCTTAATGCAGTTAAGCGCTTTTCAAAATATACTTAATATTATGAAATTCAAAAGAAGCAATTTATAGCAGATCATCCTTCCAGCAAACGGTTTCAACAGTTCTGTCCTGGATTTGTGAAGTTTTGCAACATTAGTTCCATTTTAATGTAACAATTTATAGAAAGTATCATTATGAAGTTATAACCTTACAAAGTTTTATTTCATTATATAATGCTCAATACAATGCATTTTAGAGGAATGTTTTAGAGTTTTAGAGGAGACCGGGGCTAGTTGTAGTAAAGTAGAGTTTATCTTAACAAATCTAAGGTTTTGAGCTGAAAGTTCAACTACATAAATGCGCAAATTGGGGCAACCTGTCCTAAAAGGAATTAACAGTTTATTAACACATACTCAAAAGAATACATTTATTTGAAAATATAAAAATCATCAACATAACTGTATTTAAAAAGATGTAATAAAATAATATAAAACACGTGACAACTTGACAACTATATACATACATACTGTCCCCTTTATAGTATTATATTCATTTATAATTATGTATAATATTGTATATACAGCCAATAAAATTACTATAAATTGTTACAAGAAGTTATATATGTATTAACTACAGAAGGACCAAACTAGAAAGCAAACCAAAAGGTCAAATTAAACAAAATTAAATTTTGTTAAAGTGTGCAATTTTTAGCTTGATGGCATATTTCTGAGAGACATGTGGCATATGCATTTGTGGCGGGTCATGTATTCCTGAGGGTCACTGCGGGGATTCCTGTACTTGATCTTATACCTGTTGAGCTAACACATTTTTGAACAGGAAAGGATTTCATTAAATTAGCATGCTGTGCTCTGACTAAATTTGTAAGTTTAATCAGCTTCAATTAAATTACAAGCCAAACATAGAAAGTGAGGAGCGCAGCAAACGTGTCTGTTGCCGTCTGCTTCCATCAGTGAAATCAAGGATGTTTTTAAGCAGGTCTTATTTTTTTAACCTGCACACATGTATTATACTGCGTACGCATGAATAATACATGCACTCACATGGACGTGCACTTGCACATTCACATACCCATGAGCATTGGAAAAACCTATGCGGATTTATCATCGTTTGCATGTATAGGGGAGATGAATAAAAAAGCTGCATGGTGCCCTGATCAAGCCATGTATCGATTTCCTGCAAACAAAAGATATTGGGAGGCCATGAATATGTAACACTAACAAACATATGCATACACATGTAATCAGAGAGAAATATTTCATCACTGATCACATCTGACTGTGCACAACCTTGAATTTTACTCTTATTTTAATGCAAAAGAGACCGCATTTTACAACCTCTCGCTAGGGAGCGAAGTGTGCTATAAACGTCTGCTGTCTCCCAGAAACCAACATAAGCTGCAAACTCATAACTCCAGACATCTCCTGGGAGATGTTATTTTGGTATTAAATGCCCGAGAAACAGTTGTAATATAATGATAGCATGTTATGAATGGCCTCTTAATAACATCTCTTGGTTAAAGAGATGAATGAAAATTTACATTTAATCAGATGTGTACATACACACACACAAAAAAGAGAAAAGCCAATAGAATTTTTTTTTTCTTCTTCTTTTCTGCAAAGCTGTTTGCATGGATATATGCCGAAGTAAGTATTTTGACTCTTAAAACTCATTTAAACATGCACTACCATTCAACGGTTTGGGGCTTATTATGATTATTTTTTAAAGAAATAATACTTTCATGCATTTAAATTGGCAAAAAGTGACAGCAAAACATTTATAATGTTGTAAAAAACTTCTGTTTCAAATAACTGCTGCTCTTTTGAGCTATCTATTCATGAAAAAAAAAAAAATAAAATAAAAAATTATCAAGGTTTCCGCAAAAAGATTAAGCAGCACAACTGTTTTGATAATAAGAAAAGTTTCTTGAGCATTAAAGCAGCATATTAGAATGATTTCTGAAGGATCATGTGACAAGACTGCATGGCTGCTGTAAATTTAATTTAGCTTTGCCATCACAGGAATAAATTACATTATAAAATATACTGAAACAGAAAATAGTTAAATTGTCACAACATTTCATAATATTACTGGTTTTGCTGATAAAATAAATAAAAAAAATATATATTGGTAGTGTTTATATGCAAAAAAATGAATAATAATAAATAAAAACATTTTAAATTAATAAAGCTTATATTCAAGACTATACTGTAGGTGGGATTATAATACATATGTATATATATATATGTATATTTATTTATTTATTTTATTTTTTATGTTGCAGAAGCTAATCTTTGGGGCCCACTGTATACGTAAGTGATTTTCAATCATCTTAAGAAGTTTTGATGCAGTCAAACTTTTCATCAATTTCATTTCATTGTAACTTTTTCTAAAACAAACAATAGCAACTATGCTCATTATATGAACCTGGTGTTTAGAATCGATAAAATCCAACACCATGAAACCAAACAGATAAATGCATGAATGGTTGAGAATCTAATCAGGGGTTTGACAAAGTTGCATGTAATCCATTCCCAGATCTGTCTGTGCATCAATCCAACAGTCATTTATCAGCGAATAAGACACTCCGAGAGGAATCAATTGCCAACGATATGAGTGATCCACATTTTCAAAACCTAATGCATCTCTTCATAGATTTGCCGATTTACAAAAATCTCCTCCATCAAAGCCGGGGTGGAGATGTCAGCGGAAAAGGTGGGCTGTTCGGAACCCCTGGACAGTGAGTGATGCATAACATCTCCTCTGCAACGAGGGAGACACTGAGCGACGGGTTGATAAAGAGGGGCGTTGTTGTCTAGATCAGCATATATATGCGCTCGAGTTTGTTATGTGTGTGTGCACGCACATCTGTGTGCGCACACAAATTTATGTACGCTCCCCTCGCAGCTCGATAGAGATCAGCAGTTGAGACCGTCTCCACCCGACCTCACCCCTCCGAACCCCCCCGCCCCTTGCACACACGCTCCGGAGAGGAATGATTTAAAGGTGCTGAGATTTGTGGGTTCAACCCACGGCCAGACGAGCTGACACCTCCATAAATCAGAGCGGGTGGCCTGCCGCACACAGCCCACCTGCGAGCCACCCCCCGGCCAGCCTGGCCTGAAACGCTGACGCCATACTACCTGCCCCTTGCCGGACACACGCATCTTGAACAGCCCTCATTAACTCCTGAGCTTCAGCTAAACCTCGAAAAACACACACGCAGATATAAACACCCACACAAACAGGCCGGCGTTCCAGTCCAGGTGATTAGGAAACAGCAAACCTCACCAGACAAGCACTTGTTCTAATCCCAAGAGGGAATTCCTGTGATGTGGCAACCCAACATGTTGTGCCCTGCAGCCAAACAAACTGCTTCTAATGCGCTGGTAAATATGGAATTGTTTCTTTTTATTTTTTTGATGCATTTATTTTATTTTTTTGGACAATACACCTCCTTGGCTTATAAACACATCGACAAAACATTCATTTAGAAGTTGCCTCCACTGTTTTAGATGTAAATGAGACTAAAGCTGCAGCTCCCAAAAGAGGTGACTTTGTTTAGTCAGCGTCTCTATAAAACAACGCATTACCTTATCTAAAAGATGCTGATGAGTAAAATTTTCTTGCTATTCTAGAAAAAAAAATTAGGACTAAAACTAAGCTGGTTAGATTTAATGTAACTAGATATCACCGCACAAGTTTGTGCCTAACTTTCTTTAGAACGTTATTCTCACTGACCAAAGAGAAACGAAATGCTAAATAAAAAAGAAAGAAATGCGACAAGTTCCACAGCGTCTCCACAGTGTATACCTTATCTAAAAGACACTGATGAAATAAATAAATAAATAAAACTAACCTGATTAGATTTAATATAACTACATCTCACTGCACAAGAACCTAACTTTCTTCTCATTAACCTTTTACCAAGGAGAAATTAAATTCAAAATAGAAAAAGGAAGCTGGAATTTGAATTGAAATTACAGGAAGAAGAATTTAATGAACAGCAATTCAAAGAAATTCAACACAGGTAATGCTTTGTGGGAAATGAAGTGTTCCTGGTTGCAAAAAGTTAAATTATTATATATGATGAAATATATAAATTAAATACTGATTTCTACAGTATTTACAGCATTTCCTCCATCCACCCATGCAAACTACCATTTATCCATGCTTTCATTTACCTATTTTTCTTATCAACTTCAAAGCTTTTTTAAGACTTTGTCAAGCCTGCATTCAAATTTTGTCCATCCATCCATACTTCTAATCAACTTCAAAGTTTTTCATCTTTTTCTAAAAATTTCATCATTCAAATTTTGTCTTGACATACTTTAATTGTTTAAATTCAATTAGATTTTTTTTTTTTTTAATTGTTACATTACATTGAAACTAACCTGGTTAGATTTAAGGGAGAAAAATGCTATTTCATGCATTTTGAGTTATTTACACTGTTAAAAAATTCTCATGCTAGACATGGCCAAAGTTTCAAAAAAATTATTTGGATGTAGAATGAAGTATTTCTGTGCCAAATACACTCCTTTTGGGTTTGTACAAGTTTCAGAAAGTTTTTACGAGCAAGGCTCTTCATGACGTCAAGAAGTGTGGAACCCCTTGTATGGGCACTTCTGCCGGAAGAGTGCGCCTGCGCATACTTCAACCAGAGCGAGAGCAAGAACGTGCCCATCAGTGCAATTTTAATTTCATTCGGCAGCACTGCACGGGACTTGCTCGGGAAGAATGTCTCCAAAGAAGTGTGTTTTTTGTTGTAAGGGAAAGATAACCTTGTTCAGCTTCCCAAAGAACCCAGAATTAGGTAAATAGTGGAAGCAGTTTGTTTTTCTGGGGTGGCAACGGAGTTTTGCAGGTGTGTTTGTTGACGAATGTTTTATAAACAAGGCCCAGTTCGACGCTGGATTTGCACATCGTTTGATACTGAAAAATGGAGCTGTCCCAGCTATAAAAGATCCCGGTCATGATTCGGAACTGCAGACGGTAAGTGAAACGGCATCAAATGTCTGTGTTTTGTTGGCAATCGGCACTCAAGTGCTCGTCACTCTTTAGCTCCGCCCACGTCACACCTCCAGGAGCTCGGCTGTTTTTGGAGAGAATTCTTTGGAGATACGAAGAATGCAATACTACTTTATAGGTACTCAAGATTAACATGAAACTGGGTCAAACTGTGTGTGTTATGCCCCCTTTAATCTAACTAGATATCACCACACAAGTTTGTGCTTAACTTTTTCTAGAACTTTCTTCTCATTGACCTTTTACCAAGGAGAAACGAATGCAAAATAAAAAAAAGAAACGAAAAATGCCACAACTGCCACAACTGTCAACCTTGTGACTTTTAATCGGGCCAGGACTGTCACTGCAGCCCGCCCTCGACGGGGTCCGAGCTGGCCTCACCTGGTCCGGGACCAGGGGCCAACAAGGGACATGTTCTTAATTAAAACTGTATGGCTTTGGGGGCCTGAACTGTCACTCAGAGAGCATACCGTTACCTTTAGAGATGAGAGCTTGGGCCACGCTGGAGGCACAGGGGAGGAGGAAAAGCCAGGACGGGAACCCGAAGAACCGAAGACAGAATGACCGCTGCTAATAAAAATAAATGATCAGTGCTGCACAGTTACGAATCATCCTCCTGCAATCCGTGCACTTACCTCCACTTTGTCCTTGGACCACAAAGCCATAATTAAATATTAGTAAAACGTTATGATGTTCTTCTTTATTAGACGTTCCCCGCTAGTCCTCAGTGCCTGAGGGGGATCGAGACAAACTGCCTATCAACCCTGCAAAATAATGACGGACGCGTCAAACCGCACTAGTAGAAGGATCGTCACTATTAAAGTGAATTATTTGTTCATTCGTCTCATTACATGGCTCTTTTCAAATCATTCAGCACCGTGCAGTGTGTGCGATTGTTAGTAATGAGATCCATCTATGCTGAACGATAAAATCAGATTCCTCTGTCGTGATAAAAGACACCTCTGTGTACCCACACTCGGACTGATGAAAGTGCACACAAGGCTTTGGTGTGTAATAAGATCTCTGATCACCTGTACCGTGTTTGAGGTTGACGGCATTTAGACAAACCTCACATCAGAGGAGCTGTAAACCAGCGATTGATTGATTCCAAAGGTGAAACAGATGCTCTTATTGATGAGCCATTTAACTGGACTGAATGTGGAAGACAGGGTCTCAAATGTGTTGAGTGAACCTTGGGGGAGCAAGTTGCACTAGACACCTGGGACGCAGTGAGACACAAACATCCTTAACGATGCTCCTATCCGTTGGCATGCAGCTCACACCTGTGCGAACAGCAATGCAAACATGCTTACATGGGGACAAAATCAATTCCTTAAGGATTTTCACCGTTGTGCTACAGGGAGTATAATGAAAACTGTGATGTAAAGGAATATGTAATGGAAAAGAAACTTGCTGCAAAGAAACTACACACCTAATACACATTTCAGTTTACCAGAGTTGTGCAAAATCACAATCAAAGAATAGGTTGCAAAAATAAAAAGTCAGTTTGTATTGGAAAGGAATTCAAACTCTAAGGGAAACTGAAATGGAATTTGAATTGATCTATTTAATTTGATCTAACTATCATCTATTCATTCATCTATCTTTCTAATCATCTCATGTATGCATCCATTAATCCATCCATCTTTCTAATCAACTTCAAAGCTTTTCATCTCATTCCAAAAAAAAAAAAAAACTCTAATAAGACTTTTTCAAGCCAGCATTCAAATTGTATCCATCCATCCATCTTTATAATCAACTTCAAAGCTTTTCAGCTTTTTTCAAAAATTTCAAAATTGCAGTTAGTCCATCCTGTTTGGTACCTAAATTTAAATTCAATTCAAATTGAGGAACTTAATTAAAAAAAAAAAAAAAAAGCATCCGACCCTAGTTGTAGAATGTAAACCTCAAAGAACCGCCGAGCTCACATGCAAAAAGATGGTTCCTCATATTGATCTTCACGTGATTTTATCTAAATTAACCTATAGAACCACTCAAGGCAGCAAATTTTACAGTCAGTGCCAAAGGACGGCCATATAATGCATATATATGACCGTGCACACATATGTACAATCTGGCTTTTCTCATTTCTTCTTGTTATTGCCAGCAGAGAAGAAGCCCTCTGGGGTAACATATTACATAAAGAAGAAGAGAGAAGTTTTCACTTCACCTCAACTTTGGGCAGCTGTTCAGTTCTTCCATTGCAGCCCTGCAGCATTTCAGTTTCTCAAGCTTTCTTTAAAAAAAAAATCAATCAGACGCGTCTCAATTAATCTGCCGAGTGGTACATTGATTGTGCCTCTAAACTGGGTCAACAGGATTGTCTATTTAAAGGGCAGGACCCTTTAATCATCATTTTATGTCCAATAGACTCACCAGAGCTGCAGTGGTCCTGATGGCCCGCGCTAGAACAGATTCCTGTCCTATACGGCAGATATATCCTCCTCTCTCTCTGACAGCAAACATCCATGCGGCCATAAAACCAGACATGCTCACTATAGCAACTTCCCATGTGGCCTGTGCAAGCACAGCACTGTTTTGATTAAGATGTGTGGGAACGCATGTTGTTATGCCAGCTACACTTGCAGACAAACTGTACATGCTGGATGGAGCTTTGTAGTGGTGGATACTCTGTCATGACTTATTTCTAGTCCCTGTACAGTGTCTGTGAATGGCAGAGGTATGCGGTATCCATATAAGAGTGTCTGCATGGCTTAGGATATTCACACTGTACATCTATTTTGTTTGTTTGGACTCACAGACTTTAGTTTTGTAAGTGATGAAATCAGATCAGTATGTTGAGAAGACGTTGTCAATATTCAGTAGATCTACATCTATAAAACAACACAGAACACAGAAGGTAGCTGTCAATGTGAAAAGACTGTAAACTGTAAATTTTGTCCCTGCTCTTGTCAATCCTGACTGCCAAGGCAAATTGTTTTTTTTTTTTCCTACATTAGAGTTCCTACATTATATATATATTTTTTTATACTGTATTTGCTACATTATACAGTATATCATTTTCTACTGATTATCTCAACAAAATACCTAAATAAAAATAAGAGAGGGAAATATTGGGGCAAGTAGGGGAAAAAATCTAACAAACCAAAAAAAAACAACAACAGATTTTTCAGATTTTAATTTGATTTCAAACCACATATGGATATGGCTGTAAACAGGTTTGTAAAAAACTGAATGTGTATTTTTTTTCTGTTCAGACTACAAAAAACTAACAGATTTAAGTTGAATACGATGAAGAAAAAGATCAAGTGTTTCCAGTCCATGGGAAGTAAGTCATAATATCGCATATCTGATGGAGTCTCCAAACTACGCAAATTGGGGATCTTATAACAAAACAAAAAACATTGTGAACTTTGCATTTTACAGTACATTGATTTTAATACAATTTTTATTTACGTGTTTAACAGCGCTGAGCATTGTAGCCAATCCCAGACATGTCTGTCGTGTGCTGAATTCAATGACCAATTTGAAGTTTTTAAGTTAGGCAGTGACGCATCCACTCATTACTGCTCAAAGTTTTTGTTCAGTAAGCTCACATACTGTGTTCTACATACTCGCAAATCCTTTCATTATAACTAAAAATGTTTAAATGTGAATACGAGATTCACTGCGCAGTGTAGACAACTTCATTGATCATAATGTGTTTCCACAAACGTAGAGCTAAGTCAGTGTACTCACACTGAAGTGATTGACAACTTCAGTGATTATAAACAGAGCACTCTTTGTTTGCCTTTTGCTTCTAACTCTTTCACAATCTGAATAAATTATTTATTTCTCATGCTACCAGCTACACAATGCAGATTCTGGACTGATAACTGCAATTGAATGCAGGATTGGATCTGAAACATGATGATTGACAGTGATAACCATGGTAGTATCAGAAAAAAAAAATCTGATACTATATGTAAGAGCAGATCTGTACATTAAGGTATGGTTCATACAGAATGGATTTTTCCATTCCACTACACTACTTTTCCATTGTTCTTCTACATTTTATTATGTAGCTATAATTTTAAATATTCTTCTTTGTTTTCATTTAGTAAAAAGAAGAAAGTAGTTACTATGTCTAGATGATGTTTTTTTTTGTTTGTATTTTGCAGTAAAAAAATGTTGTTCTTTGTAACAACAGCTGTTCTATCCAGATCAGGTCTTTTTCAAGGAGGGTAAAAATCAAAATTTGGAAAACTATCGAGAATAAATGTTCCCTTTCAGTCAGTCACGTTCGACATTATGTTATAGTGACTGACGTAAATGGGATCTCGCCAGAGAGCCCAATCACCTTTGAGTGTTAACAAAACAAGCCAATGACAGTTGGCGCGTGTGCTTTGTATCGCGCACCCCGCCCCACAGCGCAGGTATAAAAGGAGAGTGTGTGCAGAGGCACATCAGCTTTTCGCTTCGGAGCCAAGCCTTCCTGCTTGTGCAATCACCGAAGAGAGTGTCTACAGACAGCGAGTGTGTTGGCGTTACAGCACGTCAGCGGGAGTTGCCGATCCAGTGCTGCTGCTTCTTCCGGGTTGGACGGCGTGCTGCAGCTCATCAAACTACGGTCATGCAGCGACCCCTTCTGGGCGCTTAAACATTTTATTTTCTAAAAGAGCAAATCTAAAAGAGCTCCACGAGCGACGGGCGTCTTTTTAAAGATGGCTTCCCGCTCGTGTGTTTCTGGATGTGGTCATTTCCTGGCTTCATCTGATGGTCACGATCGCTGTGTCTTGTGCTTGGGCTATCAGCACATTGAAGCAGCACTCGTGGATGAGTCATGTTCTCATTGTGGGAACATGACCATTGTGATGTTGCGGTCCAGATACCTCCTCATCAATCGAGGGGGTATCCCCCTTGCCATGCCCCGTTCTAGCTCCTCTGTCTCTTGGAGGGCTACTCTGGCTCATGGTCAGGGGGATCTGAGGATCACGGTGAGAGCTTCCCCGTTGAGTGCCTCTCCGTGGGCCTCTCATTCCTCCAACACATCGCACCTTCTGGTGTTTCCGGATGAGCTCGCTGGATCCTCGGACAGGGCGGGGCCCAGCGGATGACAGGATGTCGATCACTGCATCGGAGGGTAAGCTAGGCTTCGGAGATGACGATTCGGCTGTGCTGCCTCCGTCAGGAAGAGTGGCGTTGCCCAAGTCAGATTCAGAGCTGACTGCTATGCTTTCCTGGGCCGCCGAGAGTGTCGGGCTGCACTGGAGGCCTCCTCCTTCTCCCGAATGCTCGAGGCTGGACAATTGGTTCCTGGGGGTGCAGGCCGATCGCCGGCAGCCACCTCCAGTTCCATTCTTCCCGGAGGTGCATGAGGAGGTGACTAGGTCTTGGAGGGGACCTTTTTCTGCCCGAAACAGGCCTGGCACCTCCTCCGTCCTCACCACCCTCGACGGTGGGGCGGCCCAAGGGTATGTGGAGATCCCCCTAGTCGAGTGCGCTATTGCCATGCCACTCTGCCTGCAGAGCGCCGCTGCCTGGAGGGGTAATCCATGCCTTCCGTCCAGGGCCTGTAAGTTCTCGTCTGCTCTAACGGCCAAGGCTTACAGTGCTGCTGGAAAGGCCGCTTCCGCCCTGCACACCATGGTCCTCTTGCAAGTCCACCATGCCAAGGCATTAAAGCAGTTCCACGAGGGTGGTGCTGACCCAGGTGTGATGCAGGAACTGCGCACAGTGACGGACCTCGCCCTAAGGGCGACGAAAGTCAGGCGATGTCCACATTTTTGGTCCAGGAGCGCCACCTATGGCTGACCTTGGGATATGAGGGAGGGTGACAAGCATCACTTCTTAGACTCCCCGATCTCCTAGGCCGGCCTATTCGGGCATTGCCTAACAGTTCTCCGCCACACAGAAGCAGACGGAGGCGTTCCGTCATATCCGGCCCCGGCGGTCCGCTGCTGTCTCCACCCCACCGCCAAGCCCGTAAAGCGCCAGGGCAGGCGGCGTCCCTGAGACGGGCGACCCGGAGTCCTTGGATCCTGCTCTTCAGGTATTGGTGACCGCACCACTCCTTCCCCCGGGGGAGGGCCGGGTGGAGAATCTTTGGTTTCCTTTTTGTTCTGTTCCGCCACTGGCTCCTCAGCCAGTGGTACCCAAAACCTCAAAAAAAGAGCAGTTTCCTTTCTCTCCGGGTCCCAAGAGGGCGAGGATGGCAGTGCGCGAGACACAGTCTCCACACTCCCGTCCCCCTCTCCTTTCGCCAGTGGGCAGCAGGGTCTGGTTCGAGGACGCGGTGCCTCCTCATGCGCTCAATCGTGCAGCCGACAAGCTCTCATGTCAGCCCGCCCCTTCTGGAGAATGGCGACTCCACCCCGAGACAGTCCAGTTGATTTGGAGACGCTTCGGGGACGCTCAGGTAGACCTGTTTGCCTCCCCAGACACGTCCCACTGCCAGCTGTTTCACTCCCTGTCCGAGGGGACCCTCGGCATGGACGCGCTGGCATACAGCTGGCCTCGGGGCCTACGCAAATACGCGTTTCCCCCAGTGAACCTTCTCACACAGACACTGTGCAAGGTCAGGGAGGACGAGGAGCAGGTCCTCTTGGTGGCGCCATACTGGCCCAATTGGACTTGGTTCCCTGAAATGATGCTCCTCGCGACAGCCCCTTCTTGGCAAATTCCTCTGAGGAGGGATCTCCTTTCTCAGAGAGGGGGCACCCTATGGCACCTGCATCCAGACCTGCGTCCAGACTCTCGTATTCTTGCCTCAGGTGGCCAGTAACACCGGACCCACTCGCTGTCGATCACGCTTGCTGCGCCATTCCCCTCTACGGACCGGATGCGTGCACTTATATTGCTTCTCAGTTCAGTTCCCCTTTGGTGAACCCTGTTGAAGTTCCTCCCGCACCCTCGGCGGTCAGGCGTGGCGGAGCGCCAGACGCCAGGTCCAGCACTCGTGTGTATGCCCAAGGTCAGCCCTTGTGCTGGGCTAGGTGCCCGTGTGTATTCCCACATGTGTATTCTTCCACAGTATAGCTCCCCTCACGGTGAGCCCATGTCTTTCCCTGGCAGAGATCTTCTGCCGTCCCTGCTGTGTATTGATCTCACCCTAGGCTGGCTGAGTCTACCTCAGAGACTTCCATATGTAGTACTGCCCTTGGCTAGTCCATATGTGTAATCTCCACATGGTACCTCCTTTATGCAGGATGTGGCTTCCGTAGCGTTCCCCTACTTGGATACGCCTTCCCAGTGTTATCCATACCCACTGTACGGAAAAGCAGTGGCTGTCATCTCTGCCTAAACCCTGTCCTATCTTCCATCCCAACTGGTGTGGGGGACTTGCCGGCTTCCACAGGGCACTGGAGGGGGTCAGCAATAGTGCCGTTTTCATAGGGATCCCATTTACGTCAGTCACTATGACGTAACGTCGAACGTGACTGACTGAAAGGGAATGTCTCGGTTACGTATGTAACCCTCGTTTCCTGAAGGAGGTAACGGAGACGTTACGTCCCGTCGCCACAGTTGCTGTACCACCGCTGTACAGCTGAGGCACACTGTCTCGGCTCCTCACCGAGAAACTGATGTGCGTCTGCACACGCTCTCCTGCGGGGTGTGCAATGCAAAGCACGCACGCCAACTGTCATTGGCTGTTTTGTTAACACTTGAAGGTGATTGGGCTCTCTGGCGAGATTCCATTTATGTTAGTCACTATGACATAACGTCTCCGTTCCCTCCTATCGCCCAGCCCTACAACATACAATATGACAAACATACAGCTTGGATCCTGTTTGTAAAAGTCTGCCTGTCTGAACATAATCTTAGCATTGCTTACCTGATTACATTTTCCATGCACGGGATGCTTCTAAATGTAAAAACTCCATTGATACACTGTATATCAATACTGCGGGCTACACGAGAGTGCTCGCAATTTCCATTCTCTTTCTCCCCCTCTCTCTCTAGTGTGATTTACTCCAGCTGTCTGAGGGGGCTCTGGAGGAAGCCTCCTTATGAAAGAGGATGACTGTCTTAAGAGTTGTGATGATGAATGTTGCCGTGACGACGTGGAGGCACGTGAGACAGGAGTACCGGTTGTTTATGGACGAGGCTGAGGTGCCATGGCAGCCATTGTAAATCCTCTAGCCGCTCACCTTAGGAGGGGAGAGAGAAAAGTGGAAAGAGGAGAAGAATAGACCACTACTCTTTCTCCGAGCCGTGCAGGATGCCAGCGTCTTATTGAATAGCGGCTAATATAAATTACTTTATGGTTTCTACTTCTAAAAGGTAAGAGAGCAGTGCATGATAACTTGATCCCGGTTACCTCATTTGTTTGGTGAGAGCTGCTCACTGTGCTCAGGCACCCAGGCCACACTGTTGGCACATCCCAGCAAATGTAACCTTAGATTTCCGATAAGAGCCAGGTGCGTTAATAAGAAAGGCCACTGGAGAATCTAACCCATATCAACCTCTCAAGACTTCTGTGTCGCCTCTCAGCCAAGTCTCAACTTCCCACCTACAGAGAGGGGCTAAAAAAAGCAACAAGCCTCTATTAATGAATGTGTTTATTTATTTCCTTTAATAGATTTCGGGCCATGGGCCCTCTGGGAGTGAAGAAAGCAGCATTTCAGCAGCTTTCAGATCCCCCTCCAAACGGGTGGAGAGGAAGAGGGAGGGACGTCAAATCGATAGTGCGCTGCACCAAGCGAAGCTACACGGTGGTTTCAGCGGGCGCCCCTCTGAGCTACTTCATCTTACAGAAAGAGAAGCAATAAGCCCCGGCTGAGAGGGCAAATCAGCATCGCTGCTAATCAATTAATGGCCCTCATTCATTAAGTGATGAGTCGATTAACGAGCATGTTATTCTTGAAGAGGCTGACACATAATCATGGGAAGGCTTCATTGCACTTTTGCTTTAAAGTGAAAAGCAGACAGATCGCTATTGTGATTATTGTCAGGTCAGGCCGTTGAGGAGAGTGGCGTACTGAATAGACAATGTCTGTCCTTTCTGACATTTCTCAATCACAATAACAAAAGGATGTCAGCAAGAGGGAGGTTTGAGTCGAGATGGTTCGCAGTTAAGGTCTTACATTAGTATTGATCCAAAAACCAGAAAGTGCATGGAATCTTCTTCTACACACTAGTTTGATACAATGCATACACAAGTTTTTTATGCCACATTATTGACCCTGAGCCCTGAAAAAAATTAGGGCTGTCAATTCAAAATTGATATGTATATATTGTATATATTTTTTTCTTGATATGACTGAAGACATTCCATTATTATTATTATTTTTTTATTATTTACATATATATATATATATATATATATATATATATATATATATATATATATATAAATATTTATTATCAGTAATGACTGTATATTTATATACAGTCATGGCCAAAAATATCGGCACCTTTGGTAAATATGATAAAAGAAGGCTGTGAAAATTAATCTGCATTGTTAATCCTTTTGATCTTTTATTTAAAAAATTCACAAAAATCTAACCTTTCATTGGATAATAAGAATTTAAAATGGGGGGAAATATCATTATGAAATAAATGTTTTTCTCTAATACACACTGGCCACAATTAACAGCACCCTTTTATTCAATACTTTTTGAAATCTCCATTTGCCAGTTTAACAGCTCTAAATTTTCTCCTATAATGCCTGATGAAGTTAGAGAACACCTGACAAGAGATCAGAGACCATTCCTTCATCCAGAATCACTCCAGACCCTTTAGATTCCCAGCTCCTTGTTGGTGCTTCTTCTCTTCAGTTCACCCCACTCATTTTCTATAGGGTTCAGGTCAGAGGACTGGAATGGCCATAGCAGAAGCTTGGTTTTGTGCTCAGTGACCCATTTTTGTGTTGTTTTTGAGGTTTGTGTTTGGATTATTGTACGGTTGGAAGATCCAAACATGGCCCATTATAAGATTTCTAACTGAGTCAGTCACTTAATGATTTTTTTTTTTTATCTGTTGGCATTTGATAGAATCCATGATGCCATGTGTCTAAACAAGATGTCCAGGACCTCCAGCAGAAATATAGGCCTACAACATCAAAAATACAGCAGTATATTTCATTGTACACATGGGGTACTTTTTATCCCTGTCTTCACCAAACCCATCTTGAGTGTTTGCTGCTAAAAAGCTCATTTTTTAGTTTCATCTGACCATAGAAGCCAATCCCATTTGAAGTTCCAGTCGTGTCTGATAACTGAATATGCTGGAGTTTGTTTTTGGATGAGCTAGGAGAATTTTTCTTGAAACCCTCCCAAACAACATGTGGTGATGTAGGTGCTGTTTGACAATTTTTTTTTAAGGTTTTCTGACCCCGAGACTATTTTCTGCAATTCTCCAGCTGTGGTCCTTGGAGGATCTTTAGCCACTTAAACTCTCCTTCTCACCGTGCATTAGGACGATACAGACACACGTCCTCTTCCAGGCAGTTTTGTAACATTTTATGTTGATTGGAAATTCTTAATTATTGCCCTGATGGTGGAAATGGGAATTTTCACTGCTCTAGCTCTTTTCTTAAAGCCACTTCATTAATTTGTGAAGCTCAATTATCTTTTGCTGCACATCAGAAATATATTCTTTGGTTTTTCTCATTGTAATGGATGATTAAGGGAATTTGGGCTTTGTTTTCCCTCCTATTTATATTTCTGTGAAACAGGAAGCCATGGCTGGATAATGTCATGTTCATAATCACCCTGGAGTGCTCAAAACTGTGAATATGAATGGAAATATACTTCAGAGATATTTTACTCATAAGAATTTCTAGGGGTACCAATAATTCTGTCCAACGTGTATTAGAGAAAAACATTTATTTCATAACGATATTTCCCCCATTTTAAATTCTTATTATCCAATGAAAGGTTAGATTTTTGTGAATTTTTAAAATAAAAGATCAAAAGGATTAACAATGCAGATTAATTTTCACAGCCTTCTTTGATCATATTTACCAAGGGTGCCAATATTTTTGGCCATGACTGTATATATATATATATATATATATATATATATATATATATATATATGGGCTGTCAGTCGATTAAAATGTTTAATCTAATTAATTACATGATGTGTCGATTAATTAATCTAATTAATCTCAAAATAAATTTGACTGTGAAAATACCCACAAAAGATTACTTAAAGCTATTTTGTGTTAAATGAGAAAGTATCAAGTAGACATTACAAATTGTAGCTTTATAAAGAAATATTTTATTTGATTCAACATCAAATTTATTACACATATGCATTTAGGCTACAATGGCCTAACTTAAACTATGGAACATAAAAGAAGATAATTTGAGAAACATCTCAGTATTTTTTGTTTATAGAGTGAATGTCATTGGTAACCAAAACAACTTTGTTACCAACAGTCTTCAAAATACCTTCTTTTATGTTCCACAAAAGAAAGATTTGAAATGACACGAGGGTGAGTAAATGATGACAGAATTATAATTTTTTGGGTGAACTATCCCTTTAATGTTTTTATTTTTATTTATTTATTTATTTACTGACTTATTTATTTATTTTTTTTTTTAATTTATTTATTAGTACTCTAAATATGAAACTACATCTGCCAGCAAATGGCGGTAAATGTCTTCATTCGATTCGTTCAAACGGTTGATTCATTCAGGAATGAAGTAAACGGCTCATATTTTTTTCATTTAGCACTGCCCTTCAGAGGCTACAGAAGAAAGTTACATGTTTCTCAGAAGATAAAATAAGTTAATTTACCCTAATCTTCAAATTCAAAAACTTAATGCATTGTTTTTCCTTCTGGAGCATCTGTGAGCATTTGAACCTTCTGTAATAGCTGCATATGAGTCCCTCAGTTGTTGTCAGTGTGAAAAGATGGATCTCAAAATCATACAATCACTTTTGGAAAAGGTTCAAATATGCAGAAGATGCTGGAAAACCAAAGAATGTGGAGGAGCTGGGGAATTTTTCAGAAGAACAGCAGGCAGTTGAACTGCTCAGGACCAATGCAGGACTCATGACTCAAAACAGTCGTGGATCATCCAGGAAATGACACAAAGTATTAAGATTCAAGGGTATGTAAACTTTTGAACGGGGTCATTTTTATAAATTCAGCTATTATTTTTTTTCTTGTGGAATATATATAAACATCTGTTATGTGAAATAGCTTATTCAGGACAGTACTAAATAAAAAATAACATACAATTTTCATAAACTCTCTTATTTTGTTAAAATTATTAACATATTTGCATATTCTGCAAAGGGGTATGTAAACTTATGAGCACAACTGTATACACAGAGAGAGAGAGAGAGAGAGAGAGAGAGAGAGAGAGAGAGAGAGAGAGACACCTTTGTGTGTCACACCTTTAATAATAAAAAAAAAGTTCTACGCCATTAGATTCAGCCATAACTTTAAAGGAGATATATAAAATATCACTTTTACAATAGCAAGGGTTAGCTTACAGCAAGGCCGTTATGAATGAGGAGCTTAATACTTGGAGTAAGGTTCACAGAAAGATTAAAAAAACATGAGCAGAAAAAAATGTTCAATGGACAGTATCACATAATCATATAATCAAAACCATGACCTCTTACTGCTGAAATGTAATGAAAGAGTTTAATTAACATCTGAAATGAAGGAGAACAAGGGAAATGACTGAAGGGCTCTGTCAGTCATTCAGAGGAGAGGAAACGTCAGAGTGCAAGGAGCTGTTCATCAGACACAAATACAGAAAAGACCATTAAAGGTTCAGGAAGTCTTTGAACAAATCACTGTACATATGGCAGTGATGGCAGCTGTCATAGCTGCACAATGTTATTAAGAAGTTGCTATACTTCTTAATAACATTTGTAATACATAATAAAGTTAGCAGCAAGGCCTTGTATAGTGGGGTTTTAACAGCATGCGTGTGGTGTGGGTTCTGCTGTCAAATTCAAGCTCAAAAATATGAATCTAATTAGTGCAGCATGACATGAAACACATTATGGCCTCAAAAAATAAATTGAAAGATTACAGTAAGTATATATATGGCTTACATCCCTCTAACCGAGGTTTTAGGCATATTAAAAATGAAAAATGGATGAGAAAGGTTTCAGAGCAAGTGAGATCTAACTATGTCAAATCTAAAACCACACTCTGTTCATAAGGGGACAAAATATAATCATGCTCTGTGCTGAAATATTGAATTTCTTTAATTTAAATTCATTTTTAAGGATTAGTCTTCAGCTTGTGTCTCAGAATCAAAACCCTTAGGACTAGATAGCAATCTAATTAACCAAGATCAATATTTTACTGAAATCGCCTCTCGCTCTCATGGCTGTATCTCCTCGGCAGATCCATTCAGGATTTATACAATGGGAGATTCGTTTCTCCACCCCACTGCTCTTGAGGAGGCCCTCACACTGATTGGGATCACACCGAATCAGGTAGTCAGATAACTCTATAGTGGCCCCTGCCATTTAGCTTCTAGGATTACAATGCACACATCATGAAGGGAAACAGGTCAATAGAACATTTTTGTTTCACAGTGGCCTTACATGGAACCAGAGCGCTGCTTTCCATTCACTCCAACAGTATCTCACTGGAGTACAGAACAATCAGTTCCCTATCAAAAGCTACTCTCGATGCTGTGTTTCAATAATGCTGATGAGAATATTCTTTGTTCGACTGGTTGTGAAGCACATGTGTCAAGCACGCCAAGAATTGGCTTAAATAACCTCGGTAGGTGACGTCATTGATTACGTGCACCTGCAGGTTATAAATAGACGTGAGACGTACACATCTTTAGGTTTCTTTGTCTTCAGAGACCGCATTGTGTGTGTGTCACGCTGAAAGCAGTATCATTGTAAACTGAAAGTTAAGCTTGTCGAGTTAATTCGCAAGAGATGCGTGCCTCCTTGTTACGGCTCATCTCTGAAGATGACTCGCATGAGTTTTGTTTTGAGTGTTTGGGGTAAGAGCATGCTGCGCTTGCGTTCGAGGGCGGCGACTGTGAGCACTGCGATTCACTTCCTATCCACGTGCTTGTGTTCGGCTCGCCTTCTTTTACAAAGAACGAGCCGCTGCGCCCTCGTTAAGATCGCACTTTGATCTGGCTGAGGCTCCAGAGGCGGGTCCTCCCCTTTCTCTCGTGCTCTCGCCAGATCGGGGGTTTTTCGCGCCCGCTTCCAAAGCGTGCCCCGGCATTTCTTCGAATCGGGCAGCGAATGCTGCATCTTTTGATTCTGTAGTTATGGAAATTGAGAGCGCCGCCTCACGAGCGCTCCTCCCGCGATTGTAAACGAATGAGGAGTTACTCGAGGTGATGACTCGTGCAGTGTGAACAGATTAAAGCTGGATTGGCCACAAGAGCAATAGACCCCAGACGCTCCAAACTAGATGACAGTTTTCTGTCAGGTGGTCTGAGGGAGGGACCTCAGCGATGGTCTCTCCCCTTCTTTGGTGACCTCCATGATGAGAGAACTTATTCATGGAGTAAGCTGTATTTGTCCTGTGTTTTTTGTGCCTCAACCTTGAATTTTTCAATTATTGTGGATTCAGAGGCACAGGGCTACATGATGACACCCCAGGTGGAAGAGACGCTAGCGTGCTATCTCTCCCCTGGGGGTGCATCATCACTCTAAATGTCAACGCTCCCTACCAAGCCACGTAGAGCAACATCTACACTTGTAGGGAGAGCGTTTCATGCAGCAGGTCATCCTGGTGCTGCCCTGCACACCACAGCAGTTCTGCAGGCATATCAGACTGACGTTTGTAAAGATCTGAGCGCAGGGAGGCAAGGAAGCTCGAGAAAGCTTTCAATAAGTTTCCCCTGCACCGTGCTCTAGTGTCGGGGCTGTCGGCCACCCAGTCCCAACACGGCCCAGCTCCTCTGAGGCGAGAAGCCCAAAAGAGAGTGCACGAGCCATGCGCCCCCTAATAAAGACTGGGGAAAAGCTCGTAGCACTCAACAGCCAAGAGGGAGCCGGACCTAAAAACGGTCTTTACGACCAGAAGGAAGTCCTGAGGCTGTGCCCAGGACAATGGGTGTGTCCCCTCGGGGAGGGCCACGGAAAACTCCAACGAGGAGAGTAAGGGATCCTTCCTGGCACCCTTAGGGGATCGCTGTACAAATTCCGCAACCACTGGTGTTTCGGGGGTCAGCAATCTCCAGTGATATGTTACATGTTTGGTTGTTTCCTGCCGTGTTTCAGGACATCAAATATTTAATATTCCCCCCAGCAAAACAAAGTGTCACCCCTTTCAGAGAATTTGCCAGCGTGGAAGCTACTGCCAAATAATCTCTCCTTGGGTCGTAAGGACTCCACAAGAGGGCTTGAGGATACGGTTTGCATATCATCCTTCGCATTTCAACGGCAAGGTCTCCACTATCATGAAACCGGAACAAGCATATTCGTTGACACAGGAAATGCAAGCTCTGCTGGACAAGGAGGTCGTAGAACATCTCCCCTCCTAGACAGAGAGTCAAGCTGCTATAGCCAATATTTTCTGGTTCCCAGAAATGATGGGGGGTTGCATCCAGTCTAGATCTTTGCGGGCTGAACCACTTTCTAAGAACGTACAAGTTCAAAGTGCTGACAGTCTATGATTGTTTTTCTCAGATCCAATCAGGGGATTGGTTATCAACAATGATCTCAAGGATGCATACTTTCATTTAGAAATTTTGCCACAACGCAGGAAGTTCCTGAGGTTTGCTTTTGGGGGTAAAGCTTACCAGTATCGGGTTCTTCCATTTGGCCTAGCCTTATCACCCCGCACATATGCAAAATGCATCGATGCAGCTTTAGCATTGGCGACTGGCTGATTTGGCCCAGTCTTAAGAGCATGCGTTTTGACATCGGGATGTCATCCTCGCTCATCTTAACTATCTGGGATTGAGACTCAACGCCAAGGAAAGCGTATTCTCTCTTGCCCAGGGGACAATGTATTTAGGGGTTAACAGGATTCTATCATAATGTGGGCACAGCTGTCTCCTACACATATCGAATCCATTCTGAACACCCTGAAGGATTATAGGCTAGGCCAGTAAATTACTTTCAGAAAGTTCTAGGTCTCATGGCGACTGCATCTATGTGAAACCTTTGGATGTCTTGCACATGAGACCATTACAGTTGTGGCTCAGAGCCAGGGGATTTAATCTAAGGGCCAATCCCCAGAGGCATATAAGGGTTACGTGCTAGGGCCTCGTACCCTTTCTATGTGGTTCAGATCCCGGTTTTTGACTTTGGGTCCCACTCTAGGCACGTGTTGTCGTTGCAAGATGCCAACAACAGACACTTCCCTCACGGGCTGGGGTGCGGTCTTGGGTGACCGTCCAGCCCAAGGGATCTGTAGAGGTCATCTTCTCGATTGGCACATCAATTACCTCGGAATGATGGCTGTATTTTGGGCCCTGAAATACATCCTCCAGCAGGGGCTACCATGTCCTAGTGCGGGGGACAAGACTGTGGTAGTCACTTACATAGGTCGCCAGGGCAGACTGCATCCGTGCCGCCGGAACAGGCTAGCATAGCAGGTTCTGCTTTGTATGTGGGACAAGTTCTAGTCCATCAAGGCGATTTACATTCTGGGGCATATGAATGTGGAAGCAGTTTCACTGTCTGAATTTGGAGTATGCTGTTGCTGCCCTCGAGGACGCTGAGTGCAAGCACTGTAATCACTTCGATCGGAGTGCTCCACTCGAGGCTCGCTTTCTTTCAGGAAGGGACGATCCTCTGCATCCTCGTTGCGATTGTGAGGCTCGCATGTCGAGCTGGCTGAGAGACGAGGGGCGTGCGAACCACCCCTCTCTCTCACGTTCTTCCCGATCGCTCTGCTCCCAGGAGTCCTGGCCAAGGTATGTCAACGAGGTATGTCAACCTCTGACTGATAGCACTCCGTTGAACGACCAGAGTGTGGCTCTCAGATCTAATATCCCTCCTTGACGGCTCGCCGTGGGCGATTCCGGTCAGGAGAGTTCTTCTATTTAAGGCACAGGGGACAGTTTTTCATCCTTTCTGGATCCTTTCATCTCTGGCCCCTGAGGGGGGCCGCAAGAGATGCTGGGTTTCCAGCAGATGTACTACAGACTATTCTGATTGTTAGGACTCCTTCCACTAGAAGAAGTTATGCCCTCAGATGGTGCTTTTTGAAAGTTGGTGTATGACACACCATGCAGACCCAGTTCACTGCCAGGTTGTTTCAGTGCTGGAGTTTGTGCAAGAGAAATTGTCCTCAGGCACACGTCCTGGTACTTTTACAGTCTATATGGCTGCCATTTCGGCTTGTCGTGTTCTGATTGATGGTGTTTCTGTGGGAAAGCACCCTCTATTTGCCTGCTTCATACATGGAGCTCAGCGGTTGAGGCCGCCCACCGGAGCGACAGTCCCTTCGTCGGACTTGGCCTCAGTGCCAAAAGGGTCTGGTTGGGACCCCATTTTCAGCGCCTGTCAGGTTTCTGACTCTAAAGATGGTTTTTCTCATGGCTATTACTTCTCTGAAGAGAATTGGGGATTTGCAGGCTCTGTCAGTCTTGTCATCCTGTTTAGACTTTGCCCCTGGTCTGGTCGAGCTATTTTGCATCCTCACCCTATTATTTTCCGGTCATTTTTGAAGTCTTCTGACCTCCACCATTCATGACACCGGAGCAAGAAGGACTTCATTTACTGTGTTCAGTACATGCTCTTCAGATTTACATCCACCGCATTAGCCAGTGGTGTAAGTCAGAGCAGCTTTTCATATGGTATGGCTACCACTAGACAAACAATGTCACATCTGATGAGGGATGCTATTGCCCTAACCTACGAGGCGCGCGGTCAAGCTTCATCTCTAGGAGTTAGGGACCATTCAACCAGGTGGGTTGCATCTATCACCTATGCTAAGGCTCTGGCAAGAGGTGTCCCCTTGCATCAAGTGTGTGATGCGTTAGGCTGGTCCTTTCTGCACACATTTGTCAGACTCGATAGTTTGGATGTCCATGCTACATCTGGGCTCGCATGTCCTTGAGTCAACATCCCAGAGTCATGTCTGAGACCTCTTCAATGTTTGTGCGCATACATTACACAACCTTAGGGGGTCCAGACACTTCCAGTGCGGCGGCGTTAGTATTCTCGTTCCCATCAGCGTTACTGAAACGTAGCACCGAGAGTAGCTTTTGATAGGGAACGTCTCGGGTTACTTGACTGTAACCCTGTTCCCTGAAAAAGCGGGAACGAGATGCTGTGCCTCAATGCCGCACTGTAGGCGTGCCTGGACGTCTATTCAGACAAAGGTTTAACCTGAAGATGTGTACGTCTCACGTCTATTTATAACCTGCAGGTGCACATAATCAATGACGTCACCCACCGAGGTTATTTAAGCCAATTCTTGGCGTGTTTGATACACGTGCTTCACAACCGGTCGAACAAAGAATGTTCTCATCAGCGTTATTGAAACGCACCATCTCGTTCCCGCTTTTTCAGGGAACAGGGTTACAGTCAAGTAACCTGAGACCTTCTCTCTCATAAAAGAAAAGAAAAAAAAAAAGATTCACAAATTAGCTTGTATCTTTTTTTAATAATGAGATAACTATTGTTAAATACTATACCAACAAATAGCTATTAATTAAGTTGCGATTTAATTTTAAATTTAATTGCCATTAATTAAATATGAATTAATTCATATTTAAGATTAGTTTACTTAAAATAAACATTTTCTTCATTTACTCACCCTCACATTTTTCCAAACCTATCTTCCATTGAAAGCCAGTGGATATGAACCAGCTTTTTGAGTCAGTGAAGTCAAGAAACGGATAAGTCTGATTTATGAATGAACCAATTCATAAACCAATGATTTATGAACAAACCAATTTGTTGAACTATATACAGAAAACTTTGCCCATGGGGGCAAAGTATTTAAATTAATATATTATTTTTAATATATTAAAATAATGACAAAAAAATAAATACTGCATTTCTTTTTATTTTCCCTCAAAAACTACTGTTTTTATTGAAACTCCTGGAATCACAAAATCAGTCATTGTTAATCAACTTAATATATCAATATGACCAGTTTTTGTTTAAAAAAGAGAAAAAAATAACATGATACTTTAATGGTGTATTAGAAAAGTCTGAAAGCTTGTAATTGCATGGAAAAAGAACTCTATATATATATATATATATATATATATATATATATATATATATATATATATATTTCAGTAAAACAGTCATTTTTGGTTAACTATTTCTTTAAGTTAATAACTAAATTAAAATGTAAATAAAATATTTGTGGTGTATATGTGGTGTGATTTCCAGTCAATATAAATAAATAATTAAATAAATAAATAAAACAAAAACAAATAATTCATTAGCGAATCCAACACAGAGTGCACAGGTAGACTGACTTGGTGAGAGAGTTGGTTTGCCGTAGAGGAGTGTTCTAAGAGTTAAGCTGGGAAATGCAGTCAGTTGTCATGGGAGCCAGCGGTGGATTGGCGCTGCCACAGACAGCCATGTGAGGAGTGATTGGCACAGTAACTCACAGGCCCCCGTACCCTCATTAGCTACAATGCTGCCACGGCAGCACTGATCAAAGCCATCCGCTGATAGGCTTGTTTGGAGCTGCCAGCCAACTGCACAAATGCTAATCCAAACCCAGGGAGGAGAGGAAACGCCATCTCTGTTCTGCGAAGCCCTCACCCCACCATTCACTCCCATCTCTCTTCCTTTCGTTCCCTCCATATTTCCACCCCCCGGTCACCACAGCCGCAGGGGACAGGGACACAGCAGAAAAGAGTGCAGCGCTGTGCGTACGAGGGTGTGAAAGATGGTAGAGAGAAGAGTTGAGAAAGGAGAGAACAACAAAAAGAAAGGAGCAAACCTGGCACTGGGCTGCAGAGAGTGGCTTAAGGGGGGGACAAAGGCGCTGATTCAGACGGAACGACTCAACTCACTGTGTCGCTGAGAGACAATAGGATCCCACAGCTACGCAATATATATACACTCCAGCAGTTGGCCTTTTCCACAAGTGACGAGGCAGATTAATTATGACCATCGCAGCTAGGGGTCAATTACCATAAATCATGCCTAGAATAACATCATCAGATTTCTGCTCTGTAATTGGCTTCGCCGTTCCTGTGGCTCAACCCCATCATTTTTACATGTGAGAACAGGAAGTAAAACTGAGGAACAGATAATATTACAACTTGCAGGGGAAATTTGATGGCAAAGTTGCTAAGGTTGTTCTTGAAGCCTTGGGAAGAAATTCACATTATAAAATCTCAGATGTATCATCTACTGTGAACCTTATGCATTTCAATTTTAAACCTCTACGGGGTTAAGTTGTCACTGCCAACACATTGCTTAAGGGCATAGATCAGAGGTTCAAATGTAACTAGGACCAGTGGCAGAGCCACAAGCTGTTATCTACTACAGGACTCTTTGAGCTCCTTGCCGCCATTGAACCTCAGCCTGTAGCTCTGTTTTTGAGCCGCTTGTTAGTCCACTGCACTTTGAAATGGGCAAGAAAGAAACCCTCACCTCTAAATCAACCACTCATACATAAAGCAACAGGTTGCAGGCTCTGCCCCATTCTGGCTGCTTCCCAGAATGATAAATTGGCTGGCGATAGCACTCAAGCTATGGAGAATCCATCGAAGGGATCTGAAATTACAAAACTGAATTAAGGAATTCATCTTTCATAATTCTAGAGTGGTGTCCAGGAAATGATAAGGAAATGGGATGATATCCGCTAGGGATGGCAAAAATACTAGTGCTGCGGTACCAAGTCGATACCTCAAAAAACAAAAAACAAACAAAAAAACACACACACATATTAGGCTGTTTCTTAAACTTTGGCCACAGCTTTCAAGGTCACATTAAAGGGAAGCCAATATTTATTGTGTGGAAGCCAATATTTAATAATGATTTAAAATTTATATCTGTAACACATTACAACCACAATAAACAATTTATCCCCTAAAAACCTTTTAAGTTAGCATACTTGTTTACTAAGAAGATAAAAGTCAGAGAACAGTGTCAGAAAGCAAAGTTAAAATAAATATCACTATTCAATATCAATATTTGTTATCAATCAAGCTGTAACTATGCCAAAAATGTTTTTTTTTTTTGTTGTTTTTTTTATAGAATGCTGAGTCAGTCATTCTATTTAAAATATCTTTAAAATGACTTTTCCACTATCTTCATTACCACCAGAAAATATTATTAAACAAAAATTTGTGATGTGGTGGAAATTGGACTGTGGTGGAAATGTGAGAAAAAACAAAACAAAAAACACACACACACACACACACACACACACACACACACACACACACGCACACACACACACACGCGATTTGCGAAAAAGTTCCCACTGGTACGTTTTCGCCATGAGATCAGGTTGAGATACACACACATACACTATATCAATCAATCAATCAATCAATCAATCAGTCAGTCAGTCAGTCTGTCTGTCTGTCTGTCTGTCTGTCTGTCTGTCTATCTATCTATCTATCTATCTATCTATCTTTTTTAACTCATTTTAATTTTTCAATATTTTTCATATACAGTCCACAGGGCGGCCAAAACTGTCCATAGTTGAAGAAACACTCATTATTATTTTTTAAATGTATTAATTAATGAATTAATTTATTTATCGCTGCGGTATCAAAATTAGCATGAATGAGAATCATGAAATTTGACTGGTATTGCTATTGACTACTGAAATTTTGGTACCGTGAAAACCCCTAGTATCCGTTAAACATGCCTCCTGGATTTCAAAGGCAAAGTGATATTGATCTTGCTAAATGTGATATTCTAGACCTGAAAGGCACAGATTTGAATATTTATAGCAGAAATGGATTTTCAAGTACCACATTAGATCTATAGAGGCGACGGTAAGAGAGTTTACACAGCAATATCACAGGGGATCACTTATTGCTGAGGTCTTGATCCTGTTCAGAATCAGCAGAATCTAAAACATCGACTCAAAACGTGATTATAGAGTATAAAGTCAAATGAAAAGTGCTGGGGAATAAATCACCTTTGCTCTCCATTTTTTAAAAGGACACTCGATATTAAAAATCACATGTGTAGATCTCTCATTTGTTTTTTGGAGACAAAAAGGTCAAGTCAAAAAATTAGCTTTGCCAGAAAATGCTTCATCACCCTTGATAAATACTATATCCAAAGCTGCATTCATTTCTATTTAATCCAAACAATAACACAATGCTTCTGAAGCGTAAATAATGCAAAGGTTTAATCATATGCATTAGACCTTCAGTGGGGAAAAACTGCATTTAGATCTATTCTGTAATCAGATATTACTGACAGCACATGATAGATACTTTCCTGATACTAGCGGGTCACTCCATCCCAGCACATTCAGCACATTCAGCATATTTAACCCTTAATTAACCCATTACGAGCAAAAGCGATCCATGTTGTCCCCCATTACCATTAGGCAAAAAAAATGAATCCGACTCCTCTTCACCACAGTCTCCTCCGCAATTATCCATGATTTTAATACGTTTTAATAAGTTTGCATAACAACCTGGAGAAAATGGGAATTCATTTGCATACTGCAGACCTCTCTAATTATACGCTCATGATTAAAGGAGGAACTTAAGCAGAAGTGAAAAGGCAGAGCATGCTTAACAAAAGCAAACCCCCCTCCCTTCTGAACTCTGGCTCTCCCAAGACAAAACTTTCCAGTTCAGCACTCAACAATACGCTGGTGCTTTTACATAACGCTCCTTGTTGTTCCAGACAGCCGGAACAAGCCGATAAAACATGCGCTGCAGATTGCCCACCTATTGCACTGAGAAAATCTCACGTGACGAGGACGGCCAACCTGATGGACGAATGGCACGTTCCTGTACGATAACTCCCATGAAACGCAGAGCCCAAGATAAGAGCCTGCCCCACGCTTCCCACCCTTCCGCACATTGCCTTTAGCGGGATCATGCATTATGCATCCTATAGATGTACACTGCACCACTCTCTTTTGCCTTTCTCAACCTATTGTAAATACATACACACTAAATAATTAAGCAGACTAACAGGAGCGGGGCACGTCAGATGCTTGATCCGCTCTATGACAGTTTGGATGGGCCATAACAAACCCCGGTTCCTGTGGTCATGGGCAACCATTAAAAATGCAGGCACTCCCATTTTCATCTCTGCACAGTAGGCGTGCTATATTGGTGTGCCATGTTGTCAATCACTTCTTGCAGGGGTTTGCGATGATGGCTGACTTACCTTAACCCTCTGAGGTGCACCTAAAGGGGTCAAGCTGATGCGTGACTCCTCTTAGCTTGGTTCTGAGCATTTCTCTGAGCTTGATGGCCTGCGGAAACAGCCCGTTCCTTTGGGCTTTGAGTGTGAGGTATAGCTTTGTGTCTGTGATGGAATGCAAAATCCATAAAGGCAATACCAAAAGTTATCTCTAGACATAATAACATACATGATGGTAATTGCACTCAGCGGTGAAGAGTATTTGTGAGCGTTGCATGTTCGAAACAGCTGTTAAGTAGACATACTCACCGCTGCCTTTTAGAACGGTTCACATTCCAGCATATAGAAACATTTCCATTTTCTAATGAGTCCCGTGTGGCAGTTCATTATATCAATAATTCAAACGGTGAAAGAATAATATGCCATCGTCTGTTTTTGAAAGATTAGAGGGAAACTTGCACTATATGGGCATGTGTGTAATTGTATTGCTTTAAACACAAAGAAACAGAGGAGACTTGTTTGTACTGCTTGAGTAAGAAACTAGCAACCCTCAAAAAAGGCCTGATTTGTCCAATTGAGCAAAAAGAGACTGGTTAATTCTGTTTGGATCCTTAAATTGGTGGAAAAAATGTCAGACTCTAGGACTTAGAGGAGACCAATCAACGAACGAGACCGTGAAAAGTTAGAATCTCCTTGTGCACCTTCTCTTCTACTTGACAGTGAACCTAAGCGATCAAGGCATCAACAGCTGTCTCGTTTTCCTGGTTTTCCCCTCATTCTCAGTCCTCTTACCCAGGAAGCTAATGCCTCCAGTTTGGACGACTGGAGTGAAAAAGCCAAAGCAATTAGAGCCACTGCTCTTGGGTGCCCAATAACTCATTAGGAGTGTAAATGGCCAGAAGCCCTGGGGACTCCCTGCTGAGTGCAATTTACAGCTAAAACAAGCACCGCATCTCCAGTCCGCACCATTAGGGCAGGCTGGTCGTTTTAATACAATTTGTTTTGTTAAAGTTTGAAATTATGAAACTGCCATTTTAGTCCCTCTTCGAACACCTCTGTGGCTTTAGCAAATGCATCAATTATGCTTGCAGAGGGCTCTGATCAGCCAGCTGCAACCGACAGGGATTTTATAATGGCTGCGTTATTGTTTGACATAAGGATAACAATGAGAACCTCGATGCAGGATGTCAGTGCCAGCCAAAAACAGAAGGGCAGCTTTCTTTAAAGGAAAAGTTCACACAACAAGAAAATCATTAATCACTATGTCATTCCAAACCTAAATTTAATAATTATCTTGGCTACTCCATTTCGTATAATGAAAATCAAGGCTGTCAAGATCCAAAATGACAAATAAAAAAGAAACAGCATTCTAAAAATGTTCCATATGAATTGTGTACTATATTTCAAATGTTCTGAAGCCATATGATAGCTTTATATGGGGTGCAGACCAAAACTAAAGTCATTTATTCACTGAGACTGATATGTTGATAATTAATATCATGGACAATAAGCATTAAATGGTTGATATTAAAATTCTAAAACACTAAAAATTTAAATAAGTTGTTTGAAATGCTACAGGTGAATTTAGGCATCATCACAACATTACAATCTACAGTACAAAATCTAATATATTTAATTTGAAATTAAATTGTTACCTTAATTTTGAGTGTTAGATGATGACAAAGGTAACTGAAATATAAAAATAGGGAAAATATTCACAGACAATTAAGTTTCCAATATCTAAACATATATACTGTATGTATATATCCAATATTGACTGATACGCTAAATTAAAAACAGAAACCTCAAACATCATCCAGAATGTAATCAACATATATTGCAAATGTCATTTTCTGTAAATAACTTATTTTGATCTGTTCCTCACACAGAGGTATTAAAAGACTTGAAATATACTGTATATGGAATATGGAAAAAAAAAAATCTTTTTTTATGCTTCTCAGAAGAAAATCATACAGAACAATGTGAAAGTGAGTAAATGTTGACATTCATTTCCAGGCAAACTATTCCTTTAAAGAGAAAGAGCAGGAGCACAAGAACACACATGCTCACGGGAGCGAGAGAAAGCACTTGCCATGTTATCTGCGCACAGCCATTACACCTCTGTAATCTCAGTCGGCAAGTAATCAATGACTTAACAACTCACCCTCAGCTCGTTTTAAGAGCCCGATACCCCCCAATCTCCATCTTCTCTACTGCCCCTGAGACCCCCATCCCCTCCCCCAGGGTCCTCTCCACCTGCGATAAAATGTCCCTGTGCTCTGTTGAAAACCCTCTCTACGTTACAATCGCGCAGATTACAGTCTCACTCTGAGGCGATCAATGGCCTCCCAGAAGTGAGCGACCAGCTAAATGAACATGTGCAGCTTCCTTTTACAGGCCTGGTCAATAGGCCTCCTTTCCACAATGGAGGCCTTCCCTCAACCAGCACTGACAACAGCAACCGACCTGTTGCCTTCCCTTCTGATGGTCAGGAAAGCTTTACTTTAAGGTTGGGCAACTGAGTGAGAAATGCTACATATATTTATCTGAGTTTATTTCACAATAAATTTACCCTTACCAGTCATTCAAATGTCAAAGTTCTTTATATTAAGTATCATTCTTGAACTTCTCATTCTTGAACAACACAGGTCAGCAATGCCTGGCACAGACTTGTTTCCCATTTTTTACATTTTAGTCTTTTATATTGGCATGCTATATTTTTATACTCGTATTGCCAAAGCATGTGCATAAATATGCAAACTAAAACAAAAATAGTACAAAACAGCATACATAAATTAATAAAAGGAAAAAAAATTATAGTAGAAAAGATACAGTAGTTGACTAAGTGTATAAGAATGTCTAATAAAAACAAAGTCACAAGTAAAGGGACAATGTAAATTAAATTAATTAAAAAAAAAATACATGGAAAGAGTGGGGCGTAATAACAATAATAAAACATTCATTTAATTTACATTTTAGTGAAATCACAAAATGATATTCAAATACAGTTACTAAAATAAATCTTTAGTCAGAAAATATAATTTAAATATATACATTACGATTTAAAAGTTTGGGGTAAGATTTTATTTATTTATTTATTTTATTTTTTTTTTTGTATATATTTAAAAAAAGACAAACAGCAAAAACATTTCTATTTCAAATAAATGCTGTTCTATTGAAGTTTCTACTCACCTAATCATGTGACACTAAAGACTGGAGTAATTCTTGTTGAAAATTCAGCTTTGTCATCACAGGAGTACATCACATTTTAAACTGTTTTTTATTTTTATATCAGTTTTCAGTAATACAGATTCACTGTATTTTGTACCAAATAAATGCAGCCACGGGGAGCATAAGATTTCAAAAACATTTCAAAAATCTTACCGAACTCAACTTTTGAACAGTAGGTACAGTATATAAAAAATTAATCTTGTCAGCTGAGCAAGATTCAAACTTGTGACCTCTTTCACTGCACCAGGATGCAAATACATACTGTTTTTTTTTTTTTTTAGAGGGGTAGACCATTCATGTTACAAACTGTATGAAACAGATGGACATGCAATGGCTAAAATGGCATTTTTCCCTCACAGAGCGGTCAGCCTGAAGGCGTGAATACAGTCCACATGTAGCCACTACCCATGAGTTCAAATGTCCTTATGGTGCCAAACTGTAAAGAGGACAATTCAGCAAATGTCAGATGGAGCCTACTGCCTCTATCAATCTCTTTTCTCTCACACACACACATACTCACACACCCCCTCTCTATCATCAGGACCCATCTCTCTTTTGCCTCTTCTCCTGAGCAATGGCCCAGCAAATTTCCTGGTTCACTTCACTGAAATGTGACAAATACCCTGTGACACGAAGGCAGACCGAGCTCCTCAGTCTCAGAGTCTCGCTCACAGTGCCATAGAGCAAGCAGGCCACCTCTCCGCTCATGGACACCTCTCAATATCTGCGCAAGGCCCTATAAACCTGCGTGTGAACGCTTGGTGTCAGCAAACAGCAAAGCAACTAAGCGGAACTTCTGTAGCGAGTTAAAACATCTACCCATCACTCAACTTTCACGGACAGGCAACAAACACAGGCGAGCACACAGATCCCAAATTAAAGCACTCAGCAGTTATGAGCGAGTACAGATAATCAGCACAAAATCTTCCCACCCTGAATTGGCTTCATTTGAATTTTGGACATCTTCAGGGTATAAAATCTTGGTCTCATAATTAGTTGATTTAACCTTAAAGAAGGAGACTTTAAAAGTTCACAGTCTGATATGTCGATCCAGTGCTTGCAGTGGACAAGAAAAATGAACTGTGATCCATTTTAATGTCCTACTCTGTAAAAGGTTTTAAAATGACCTCTGATCGCTAACGACAATGAGAAACACTGAGCTCTGAGTAAAGGTGTGCGCTACAGATAGGAATTAGCTCATTAAATATTTAATTTCCGAATTTCTCAAGTGATTTTTCTCCCCTTAAATCTTTAATGAAGATTAAACATTCCTAACAAAGACTAATCAACAGCCCTTAAGATAACAATCGCGGTGGAAAAGAGGTGTAATTGGTCCATGGCTCTATCATAGTCTCTTTATATGCGCACACACATGCAAGTGGACACACACACATAGCGCAAACAAATTGTCAGCAAATTGTACAGAAAGGCTGTAAAGCATTTCGAATTTGTGAACCTATTTGAAACGGCAAGTGTAAGTGCATACTGAGGAAACTTTCTTCATTACCGAAGCATTGCTATATTTTGTATTCTTAGCCGGGGTGCAGTTGGAAATTATTTGGAAGTACCAAACAGAAGGGAAAATCTGTCCGTTTTGAAAAGCACCGGGCATAAATGAAGGTGACATGTGAGGAAATGGAAATTTGCTCATTTATTTGTGTCTTCTAGTGTGTGACAGACCATGTATGTTAATGTCCTCCTCAGTCTTCAATCAGACAGTAGATTGGGAAACTGATAAAATCTCGGTATTAGTGAAGAATATTGCAAAACAGCAAGACAGTCCGAGACACAAATGAAGAGAGAGAGAGAGAGAGAGAGAGAGAGAGAGAGAGAGAGAGACACTGTATGGTTTCAGAGTGAGGTAATGATAGTGCTGAACCGTTTTACACCTTGATTTTTGCAATTTTACAATGTCTCCATGCACTTATTATGACTTGTTAGCATTTAAACACAGTTGTTCACGTATGACAGATTGAATGTTCTTCTGTTCTCATGTATTTTGTATGTATGAGCCTATGAGGAAGTCTATTAACTCCTTAACCACACTATTTATTCATTTGGGGTTATATTTTCAGTCCAGTAATAGATAGTGTCAATATTGGTTGGGCAATTTTTTCATCAAAAAATCTGATTAAAAGTAGTCCGTCATCTATTAGTGAACAGGAATAAATACATTACATTTACATTTAGTCATTTAGCAGACGCTTTTATCCAAGTGACTTACAAATGAGGACAATGTAAATAGATGTAATATTGGTCAAAAATAGTAATATTTACACCAATGAGCCAAAACATAATGACCACCTGCCTACTGTACTATGCAGTTGGACCGACCCATCAAGGTGTGAACTCTGCAACACCCCTAAAGGTGGCCTTTCTGGCACCAAGATGTTACAGCAAAAGATCCTTCAAGTCCTGTAGGTTGCAAGGTGGAGCTGCTGTGGATCAAACTTGTTGGTCCAGCACATCCCACAACTGATTAGAGATCTGGGGAATTCGGAGGTCAGGGCAACACCTTGAACTCCTCATCATGTTCTTCAAACAATTCTAGAATAATATGTGCCATGTAGGTGCATTATCCTGCTGAAAGAGGCCACTTCCACCATGGAAAACCACTGTCATGAAGGAGTGTATCTGGTGTGCAACGTTTAGGTAGGTATCACATGTCAAATTTACATCTACATGAATGGCTAGACCCAGTTTTTCCAAGCAAAACACTGCCCAGAGTACCACATTGCCTCCACTGACTTGTCATTGTCCCAAAGTGAATCCTGGTGCCATCGCTTCCCCAAGTAAACAGAGCACACATACACACTGCGCCAACGTCCAGTTCCGGTGCTGGCGTGCCTATTGTAGGTGCTTTTGACAGTGGGCAGGGGTCATCATAGGTGCTCTGATTAGTCTGCGGTTACGTTGTGACACATTCCTCCCATAATCATCATCAGCAGACCTTCTGTTGGCTCAGACCAGAAGGGATGGCCTTCATGGGATAGCCTTCATTGCCTTTATGCATGATGAGCATTGGGCGGCCAACACCCTGTCGCAGGTTTGTGGTTTGTCCCTCCTCGAACCACTGTTGGTAAATTCTCACCACTGCTGACTGGGAGCAACCCGCAATCCTATTCTGACCCTGTTGCCTTGCCATAACAATCTGGCCTTTGTCAAAGTCACTCAGATCTTTATTTCTGCCCTTTTATTCTGGATTAAACACATTTATAACAAGAACTGATCATTTGATTACATCTAATCCACCTAGACTTTAGTATGTGGCCTTGTTCAGAGATGGTCAACGATATTCGCTTAGATTTTTACTACAGTTTTTATTATAAATTACTATTTTTGACCAACCGACCTTCTAATCTAAGATAATTAAAAATGCATATGCATTGTCTTCATGTTACGTTAGATGATTCATGAAGATTTTGCAAGTTTTGCAACTATTAAATAAATAAATAAAAATTGTTCAGTGTGCTAAAAAAAAACACCTGTCTCGCATGTCATGTTCAAATCATACCAGCCAGTGCTCATCACACGCACAAACTCCTCATACAAGCGCACACACAAATATACACGCACACACATACTTGCAAGAGGCTCAGGGAAAGAGCTGACTTAACCATTTTTCTCCATTTCACAAAAGTAGCTGCGCTGGTGTCAACATGATGAATGGGGGAATGTGGAGAGAGGGTGCACACTTTCTATAGGGTAGATGGCTCCTCCTCAGTGCCCGTGCCCAGCACAATATACAAATGAAGGGCTGAGGAACAGCGCTATAATGAGCACTAACATGTGTTTTCACAACACAACATCAAAAGCCTCTCGCATGTACAAATGTTTCGCAAACAGTCTCTGCTCCCAGACAATTCTCGCACTCTCCCGCTCGCGTAGTCTGCATTACATGCATCGCTGCCTGCGCAGTCCCCACATACATAAATAAGCTCCTCTGCTGCTTCTTGTGCCGACATGTGCGGAAATGGAAGGCAGGCTTTTAATTGTTTAGCGATGAAGTTATCACGGTGGCAACGATGCTGAGAGAATGAAGCGGGAGGACAAAATTAGAACCACTGACTCTAGCACTATCCAGGGCCATAAGCTGGCACACTGTAGTGTTTGGAGAGGACTCTCGCCCTCTTAGGAATCGGTTCCTTAGCCAGCCATCCGGCTTGTTCCACTAATTTACTCATTTATATTTAGCTAAGACTTCTTCTACAGCACAAAAAAAAAAAAAAAAAAAATTCACAGCAACAGTCCACCTGGAGCAACCTGAGTTTATAGCTGAAGTGTGTGATTAAAAAATATATATACTGCTAATCAGCAATAACTAAAAATAATTCATAGCATAATTAAAAAGAAAACAACAAATTGGTGTTTGCTTGAGCAAACAGCTCAACCAATGGCATGATTTTGGGGCTAACTGTTTTCTGATCAATGGCAGATGGGGAAGTGTTTGGGAAACCTGTTTGAATACAGTATTTTTTTTTTGCAGTTCAGAATACTCACTAGACATCCCTTGTTGTGAAGAGAGACTTTTTGAACATCTGCTGGTTATAATTGTATAAACTCAGTGAGAACAGTAAAATATGTTCAGTGATGTTATACAAAAGTGTTTTGTGTTATTTCTAATATTCAAAGTAAAAAGTTAAAAAGTTAAACACCAGTAAATACACTCTAAAAAAAAAGCGATTATGGTTGAACAGTTGAATACACAAATTAAAATGCTACTTCTATATGCCTTTTTTATTTCTTAAATGCTTGTTAAACGAGTTTAAATCTATGTAATATTGTAAACTACGCTGTATTCACCCAAATAAATTCAATTTGTCTTGTATTTTGTACATGGGTGTTCTTGCTTAATAATAAATGTTCATCTTTTGATTATTGCTGTTGCCTATAGTAATTCTGTGTGTGATTTTTTAAATTCCAGTCCATTTTAAGCCAGCAATAAATAATATATTAAACAACCCAGCATGGTGGGTAAAAATGTTTAACCCAACCAGCTGGGTCAAAATAACCCAGCATGTGTTCTGTCCAATATTTACCCAGCGCTGTGTTGCCAAATAACCCAAGTTGGGTTGTTTTTAACCCAGCATTTTTTAGAGTGTACCATCAAAACAAATAAACTTTATGTTTGAAATTTGTAACAACACTTTTACAGAAATATTTAACAGAAAATTCTACTCAACTTTTATAAACCTAAATAACAAAACTGACTCAAGATTAATTACAACCATACATTTAATACAGATTCTTACACTCTAAAAAATGCTGGGTTAAATACAACCCAGTGCTGGGTAAATATTGGACAGAACACATGCTGGGTTGTTTTCAACCAATAGTTGGGTTAAATGTTTAACCCAACCTTCTGGGCAGTAACCCAACCGCTGGGTAAAAACAACCCAATTGCTGGGTTCATCCATATTTTACCCAGCATTTTTTAGAGTGTATGTTAACTTAGGATCAGTCCCCACAACTACAGACATTGTAAAACGCTTCACAGCAGAATGATTAAGCCTTTGTTTGCACTGCACTAATTCAAAACAAAAGATTTATACAACACCCATCAGTAGTTTAAACCTACAATCTTTCCATTTCCAGCTCTGATCTTCAACCAAGTCTTTCCTGCCTTTCGTTCAAACCTCTCTCAAAAATCAGAGAACCACAAAGCGATTCACATGGGTAACTTCATGCCATACGGGCGCTAAAAGGTAATGCTGGAAGCAAATACCACCCCCCGCCCCACTACTAGGGTCCCTCTCCCCACTTTCCGCTTCTATGCGAGAAAAAAGAGGGAATTTTACGACTCCATTTTTGCTGCGGCCATTAAACGGGTGAGAGGAGGATTAACGACCAGCCCCAACATTTTACAGTGTTTGACTGAAACGATGCATGACACTCAGGGAATGTCGACTCGCAGACAAAGTAGAGAGAAAGAGATTTGAAAATGTCAGCAACTCAGCGGAGAAAAACTTTAAACTTGTCCAGCTGCCCTGAAACTTTTGTGTCTAAAACACCTCAGTTTGTCTTTTCCTTTCATGTGGATCAGTGCCGCGTGTTTACTTATGTGTTGCAGACTAAAGGCGTCTCTGGAGAGCCTATTGTTTGGGGTGTCTAAATCTTCTGAAGGCTGGAGAGCGTGGGAGAGAGGATAGATAAATGTTTGGTACCACCTGCTGGACAGTAGATGTCACTTTGGAGAAAAATGAAGTGAAAATGAACAACAGATTACAGTGCGGCTGCTCCTCGTCTCTCATGGACCAAGTAGGTGGAACTGGGTGTGTAAAAGCGGTTTGTAATTCTCCCTCTGGGACTCTTTCAGTCTTAAAGCTTCCAGTCGTATAATTTCAGGCAACTATGTGCAACATTTAACAGTAAAAGTTGGATTAATGCAAAGCACATTACGTCAAAGAACTTTAAATGAAGCTTATAACCTAAACGGATTTGCAACAATGTAATGAATTAACACTGAGTGAAAGATTTATGCAAATCAGCCATAATGCTATCAAACAACAGCAATATTACGTTAAAAAATAAAATGGCGCACCCAAATATGATCAATATGTATTTCTGTAAGACATAACTGCTGACGGAGGCTGTACGCCAGTGTTACACTATCAATCAGTAGGGAACCATATCAATTTAAGCATTTAAAAGCAATGACATGAATCACTTCTATTCATTATATGATGTGCCCATGAATCGAAGATTCAAAAATTAATCTGGGCAGCAGAGCTGGGCGAGGTGGAAACATATGAGCTGAAATGCTCAAATCAATAACTGCATTATTCTTTTATAGCCTGAAGACAGTGATGCATACAAAGCCACGAATGGGTCGTTCTGATCATCCTAGTAGCTGATCAGAGGTTGAGGGGCTTTTTTTAGAGGACACGACTGCTTACGGTTTCACTTTACGTCGTATAAACATTGAAAGATTGTGTTTAGCAGGCCAAAAATCCATTTGAACTTAGTTACGGAAGCAAATTTCAACAGGAAGGAGAAAAACAAGCTGTTTCAGGAGATATTTTGCAATAGTTTGGACATTACCAGCGCTTTGCCTGAAGTGGGCATCAAGAGCAATGTGTTTGGCAGAAAAAGCATTAGGTCCAATTCAGTAATGGAACATAATTCAGCTGCCACTAGGGTTAAAAATGACTTCCTGGCCGGTTAATACACCATTCCTCCAAACGTTCCCACTGAATTCTCATCATGCTCATTCCCTGCTTCCACTAGGCCTGCTTTTCAGCCATTTTAATTGTAATGAGCCCATTGTACGCTGTATTGGGCGAGATGAAGGGCTCATTATCCTCATAAACAACACCCCGTGCGTCCTTTGAGAGGCCTCAAATCAGTGTGATGAGTACCCTCACCCTCACCCCTCTCCAAACACTCAGGCATTGCGGGCTTAATAATGCAACACTGCGTGATTATCATTACGAGGTTTTTTTTTCTCTGTTAATTTTTGATGAGGAACTAGTGGAGAAACATCTCTAAGAGCTGAAAGAACATTAACCACAAGGAAACACATAGCTTTGACTAATCATATTACCATGGCAGGTTGGGAAAGTAGAAATTGTTTAAGCCCAGCACATCTCTGCCAATACAATACTTTTCAAAGAACTTTGCAAGCAAGATTCACTTGCTTTAGAATTCAGGTTTACAAATGGGAGATGTACTTACTCGAAAACTTTTTTATTAATAGTAGATACTGAATCTTAAAATTAGAGGATGAACCCTGTTTAGATGAATAGTCCACCCCAAAAAAGAATTCATTCATCATGAATCAGACTGAATCAACCGATTCATTGAAAAGGTCCAACTCAAACGAGTACATCATTCACGATTCTGACATTGCTATTTTTAGCAATAGATTTTATGTGAACAACAAAAAGTTAAATTCAAGTCTGATCATCAAACAAAGTTTCAGAAGACTTGGAATATAGTGTCTAATCAAATTACTTTTTTGAGCTTTTTTAGGGCTCTTTTGTTATTTTGGAGCTTGACAGCATGGTCACCATTTATTTTCATGATATTAAAAAACATGAATAAAATCCAGGAGATTCCTCAAAAATTCACATTTGTCTTCCACACAAAAAATTTAAGTCTTATAGTCTTACAACATGAGGTTAAGTAAACAATGAGAAGATTGTTTGTAGGGGAACGGTTCCTTTAATATTAAATAAGCCTGACTTTACGCTGCTAATCAAATGATCACTGAATATAACGCATCACACGTCTCACAGCATGTCAACCACACTGCAATCATTTCTTGTCTGACTTCCTGTTTGCGCCTCCTCTGAGCAGCTGACAGAGAGACATCTTTCGATAATCGATGTCATGTCTCCATGCTTCAAAGAACCTCCAATCCTGTCCAAGAAGCATTTTGAAACATCAAAACTTTCTAATTAAAGGCGTGTCATTGCGATTCTGATTTGAGTCCTGTGATTTGGCCAGAGGGGCTCCTGATGAGAGCAGATACAAGCCAAACAGTCTCGGGTGTAATTATGATTAGAAAGCCCTCATTTGAAAAGCACTCATAAGGGTGAGCGTGAGAGAAAAGCCCCTTTATTCCCAAAGTGTGGCTGATTTTGCTTTCAATGGCATTCACAATAGCATGCCACAGCAAGGCAAATAAAACATCACTACCGACACAGCATGTAGATAGAGGACACTACATTTAAAGGATAGTTCACTCATAAAAATGAAAGTTCTCTCATCATTTACTCACCCTTATGTCTTTCCAAACCTGTTCGACTTTTTTCCCTCTGCAGAAAAAGGGCTTGTGGCAAAAACGCTCCTGAAAGCAACTAAAATGTCCCTGAATAATTAATGTCCCCTTTGCTTTTTATCTGTAATCTAAAATTTTATAATTTCATTATATCTAGACTGAAACACTTTAGACCAGTGGTTCTCTCAAGATGATTAAATAAGATAAAATCACGATGAGCTAAAATTAAATGAGCTAAAACAACTAAAAATCAAGATTTTTTTTATTATTATTATTATTATTTTTTTTTTTATTCACCCTCAACATTTTTATTTATTTATTTATTTTGTTTCCACTGTGTATACGAGGTAGTCTAATTTTAAAAGTGTGATTTCTAGATCTGGAAAAGTAATATATATAAAGAAAATTAATAACTCTATATATATTTTAATACTTTTTAGCAATAGACAATTTTCTATGCATGCCAAGCTCTAAAATATTTCATTGGTTAGAAATATTGGTTAGTGAGTAAATATATATATATATATATATATATATATATATAGTTTAAATCCATAAATAATAAATTCAATAAATACAAATTTTAACATATTTAGTCTTTCAGTAGTCAAGAAAAAAGGCCCTTATAAAAGGTATAAAATGCCCCTTAAAATATTGCCTCTTAATAGTTTCTGACATTGACGGTGAACATGGATGTGAAGCACGATTTCCAGTAAATAACTTAAAATTCAGCCTGTTCCTCACACAAACCCATCATATGATTTCAAATGACTTGGAATATAGCATTATGATGCTTTTATCATGTTATTGTACATTGACAGCTATGGTCACCACCAAATTTCATTATTTATAAGAAAGCATTTTGAACATTTTTCAAAACATCTCCTTTTGTGGTTGACTGAAGAAAGAAAGTCACAGGTTTGGAACAACACGAGGACAAGTAAATGATCGCAAAACTTTCAACTTTGGGTGAGCTGTCTCTTTAAAACCTGTTGCGCAGTACCACTGCAAGACAGCATACTGTAATATATAAGTGGTATATAAAAAGGGCAGATACTGAGTAAGCACTCTTTTGCATATTTCTCCTGGTTCTCAATATTTTACAGCATGAATTATAATATTCTGTTCTTTGAAGTCTCCAGTAAGGCTTTGCTTTGACTGTGAGTAATTCCAAATGTATATTTTCCTCACGACACACTCGCACACACCCCATCCGCCATGATATAGGCCTAAAACAAACAGCTCAAACAGGCAGCAGTGGATACAGTGGATGCCACTATCCACCAAGGTAACCGAGTTAGGATTGAACGCTTTCCCGGCAATTGGATTTCCATTGATAGATCCGTAGAAGCTGCAGACATACAGAAACACAGCGGCGAGGCAGTCAGGTGCAATCTTTGCTCTTTCACCCCTTTGCTTTTTGAAAGCATCTGACCAGAAAGGGCTGATATCTGGCTCAGTGCTCGAAAAAGGTAAGTCCGTTCGTGTCAGTCGAAATCGGATGTTTGTATTTGACCATCTACGCCAAGTGATTTATTTGAGCCAAAGGAAACACGGTGCACAAATTATGCTTTGCTAAGCGCTTTAAGGAACACTATTTTAGAGGGAGGAGTGAGTCTTTGACCTTGAGGATCTTTGTTAGTCTTGGATCAGATGGTCAGTTTAATGCTGAGTTCAGGACGTTTACAGTTACAAAATACCAGTGCCAGACCCGAGCCAGGTCTATCATTTCATCTCATTACTCAGTTGTCACAAGGGATTTTTCGCTCTCTCTGTCCATTCTGTTAATGGCATCAATGGCCCTTCACCTTGGGAATGCAGAACTCAAAATATGGGGAAAAAAAAAAAAAAATGCACTGAAGTAAGGCCCCTTACATTTGCCTATAAAAATGGTTGTTTACTAAAAATTATTTGTTATTTGCTTAAAAAACAAATATAATTTTTTAAGGTCTACTGAAAATTAATTAATCTGATACAGCAGATATTGCCATGTTCTGAGGTCTGATTTAACATGAAAAAAAAACTGTATATTGCGTTTTTGCAAAATTTCTGTGATAAAGTCCTATATTTGGCAGAATATATTTGCACTTTAAAAACAGGCGTAATGACAGCAATTCATCAAACATTTACTCAGCGGAAATA
>CM077257.1:9856341-9906341 GCA_039654775.1 Spinibarbus caldwelli
TTATTCACTTAATTCAATCATTGAGTTGAACTCGTACCGAAAAGATCTGAGATCTGAAAAATCTCTACTTTTTAAGCATTTTAATGAACACATACTTAAATTTTGGTCTGTTTCTTCACAGAAAGTATGTTGTATGATTTCAGAAGACCTGCAGAAAAAGGTATATGCATCACTTTTATGGTACTTCTATTGTGCTTTTCCATCGTTTTTGAAGCTTCAAAGAATTAATCACCATTTATTGTAATTGCACGCAAATGTAAACAGAGCTAAGAGTTTTCTTTAAGTAAGGTCTGAGAAGAGATAAGAGTGAATAAATGATGAAAGAAAATTTTAATTTCATTTTTTGGATAAACTATTCTTTTGAAATGACATCTAACCTTCTTTTTTCCTTCCACCTAAAGTCCATTCTCTCTGTGTCAGAGATTGTGGTTCTCTGCGGGGAAGTGTCTAATTTCATTCCGAGTGTTCCCCTCTGTGGTCAAGAGTAGAACTGAAACCCGGAGACGCAGGAAGTCTTCTGGGAAATCCAGTTCACTACCGACTCTTGCCTGAAAACAGGTTCACAGGGTGGCAATGAAAAACAGAGGTCTCTGCATGTCAACAAAACCCTGAGCGTATCTGTGTCCATCCACCGAACCCAACGTGTATAAACACAAATGTTCCTTTCCAAAACCTAGTGAGCTGCCTACAGAGGCAGCATTTTAAGGTGAAGGCTGTTTCAAAAGGTACAGTATAAGCAATACTATAAGACACCTCATTTGAACCAAATACTAAGATAACATTGCATATACTTTGCACATAATACAATCCCAGAATGCAATGTAACAAACTCAATGTGGGAAAAAATCCATGATAGCAGACGAAGTGAGAAGATATCAATAATAAACAAACACATATTTCACTCAATACTGAAAATTAAACCAAATATTTTGACCCAGTATATTTGCATTGCGTTGTATTTATTATAGGCATAGGCTATCCCATGAGGCCACAGGAGAAGATTTGTGAATGGCAGTAAGGAGAGGCTGAGGCTGGTAGGTCACATGACGATGACAACATGATGAATGTAGTACGTCCAGATTAAATTCATACTACAGAACACACTTTTTTAATGTTTGTGAAGTAATTATTTTATAAGGAGTATGTACTCAGTGAAGCAGAGCATCCTAAATCATAAATTAATGAGTTTTAATCACAGTTATGATGCCAACTTAGAAGACAGCTGCCTGTGTAGGCAGCCTACTGGGTTTTTCTCTTTCCTGTACTTCAAATTCGACAAATTTCACCAAAAAATTAAACTGTGTTTGAAGCGGGATTGATAAAAGTAATTAAAATCAAGGGTGGAGGATGATAAATTTAGCTCATTTACAAGAATATACTACAGGTGTCTAACGCATTAGTGTTTGTTGATATGTAAGTGCATCAGTGCATCCATTGCGGCCTGACACTCAACCTTTTGAACAGATATTGATGGATCGCAAAGGATCTCACGCAATAACACAGACAAACGCCGACACACACACATGAACAAAGCATGTGTATTGATTTCATCCAAACAAAGCTCATATCTCACAGCCCCATGTCTCCCTCCCACACTGTCTCTCTCTCCCTGTAATGAATTACCATGCACTGGCTCCAGTATTTTTGGGAACAAGGCCAACATAATTTGTTATTTCATCATAAGTAATTAAAAGCTGTTTCTTTTCCTGTTGTGTCGGAGCTGATTAATTATTTGGATGGTAAAAAGGCATAAATAACACAGAACTGAAGAGTGCCATGGAAAAAAACAGCAACAATAAAACAACCATCACTCGGACTACATTGATGTCGCAAGCAAAAAGAAAATAGCATCCCACTAAAGTCTATTTGCCCAGCTATTTAGTTTCGTACACAGCAATAAATAAACCGTTGGCTGCTGTATGATGAGAACAGTGCAATAACAAATGTTATATCTCAACTATGAAAGAAAGGTCTGTGGCATGTAAGCAGATGAAAACAAGGCATCTGACACGTGACAGGTGTACATACCATGACGTGCATTTATTTCAGTTGTTCACAAATTGAATGTGTGTTTTTAGACAACATTTTGAGCCATATGATACTGCAAGCATGATTTGAAAGGGGTGGTTGACTAGTTTTTTTCTAGGCTTGATTGTGTTTATGGGGTGCAGCCTAACATGTGTTCATACTTTGTTTTTTTAAAAAAAACACATTTTTTTCACATAATTTACCTTTATTCTACACTGCTCTGTCCCTTCTCTGATAAACACGCTGATCATTTCCTGCTTTTATGAAGCCCCTCCCTCAGAAATACGCAATGGGCTAAGATTGGTTAGCTGGCCCAGTGTGTTGTGATTGGCTAAACCGCCTCTAGTGCGCATCTAAATGTCCCACCCCTCACCTCAGCAACATGTGTTCCGGTTGTATTGTAAACAATGGCGTCGTCAATATTGCTTATCACTTTGAGCCCGATTGAGATGCAGAGGATATTAGTGAAGAGGATCGCGCAGAACCTATGCAAGCACGGCTCTTAATGGTATGTTTGTTTGTTGTTGTCTCATACTTTTAGATACGCTGTTATTTGTGAATGGTACTGCTTCTGTTAGCTTCTGTTAGCTTTTCTGTTAGCTTAGTTACGGTTTTATCCTAATTAAAGCTTGAATGAATCTGAATGAGAGACAGAGAGACACAGAGAGAGAGAGAGAGAGAGGGAGAGGGAGAGAGAGAGATGCAGAGCAGGGCAACGTGAGGCACAGTATGAAGAACCGCTGCTTTAGAACATCGATTATGAAACTTGTGAATCCATTAGAATCGTTAGAAGACAGAATTGCGATTCATATATGAATAGATTTTTACGTGCACCCCTAGTTTTCTCTTCCTCTTCTCTAAAGCAGCACAGCATGGCCTCACCTCCTTTGCTGTGTGTTCCCGGGAGCGGGGTTTATCTGGGTTGGTTACGTCACGAACCCGGGAAGTAAATCGTTGTAGTCCCTATGAACCATTTTTGTAGGCATTAAAATGCCATAATTTTAAAAAACGATATCTCCATTTGCATTGAACTTTCAGCTTCGTAACTTTGCAGATATTGTTTATGCTCAAACAGCAACATTACACACTAACTAACGTTAAAAAAGTGAAATCGCAATCAACCACCCCTTTAAGTGAGATTTATGCAATTTTACAAGAGCAAAGCTGCTGCAAAAGTCAAATCACGGCCGTGCAAGTGTGATATAGCTTTTCTTGCAACAATTCAATAAACAAAGTGTTAATATTATATAACTTACATTTTTACATGCACAAAATTCCAGTTTGTTCATATTTGTCCCGACAATGAAAATAATTGCAAATGAAGTGTAACATATGTTGTGCACACAGCGCCAAATAATTTTTTGAATGAAACTGTTGAGAAAATGATTCAGTGACTCTTTCATAAAAACAATGGTTTATTTTTTGAATGAATCAATGTTTTTGAATGACTTTTTGATTGAATTATTCAATGGCTCATTCACTACGAAGAGTCATTTGTTTTGTTCCTAAATGAATCACAATTTTGAACAAATCATTTGAATAGGGGTTATGCGCAACAGACTTCAGCATTCTGTTAAACAGGTCTCGCCGCTTCCGGTTCAAGCGTTTTGCATATGCTTCGTTAAATATGAAGCTGTTTTCCTCAATATGCCTTCAAAGTAAACACAAAAATTATCATAACCAATGTCCACCACATATAAAGTTTTTATTTTTATTCTTATTTAACTGATTACCTTAAAAGTCTATAGATATCGCCATTGTTTAATACGGCTGTTAACACGCTCTCCGACAAGCGGAAGTGATGTGACCTGTTTTGCGGGTTTGGTCTTGATGCCACCTAGTGGTGCAATGATGACTTAACCTAAAAAAGCCAAATTAGAGATTTCAGTTTAGATTCTAACATTAAATGGACACATACTGTTGTAAGAATAAAGGGGTCAAGGTTTTGCTTGCTATCATGGTTGATAAGCAAAGATAGCACATTTCAAACTTCCAGGTTTTCTTGCGCCTGCCAAGCATGTGCCATTAAGATGAATGAGAATGCTAATGGATAAATGTATCCAGATATTATAGTGACGCTATTGGCACAAAACATAATAATAATAAAAAATAAATAAAATATAATCATAGCAATGGATTAAAATGCTGCTTTGGCAGTGAATGAATAATTCTATATAATAGCAGATTGTGAAAATAAATAAGATGAAATACAATACAAAACAAAAGATAAATAAAAGTTCTTCAGCCAAAAGAGCTTTATGTTCCATTAGAGAGAACTTCCATGTCAGAAACTGAGGCTGAATTGATTTAGCAATAGATGTTTTAAAGATCAGAAGACAGAATAATGCTTTCTATCAGTTCCTTGCATGCGTTCAAAAGAAGAAGTGAAGGATGTGCTTCTACATCTTTTCAACAGAGAATGAGAACAGGTTGTAAGGGGGGAGAAAGAATGAAAAATGGCCAAGGCAGTGGCACGGCATAAAAGAACAATTTAACTTTGTAATTCTGTGCCTGAATCCTTTTGGATTCTACTTGGCTTTGTGAAGCAGATTAGTTGAGCAGCTTATACAGGCTTTGGTAAATAGAGTTGTAACTCCATTCATCCCCCATTCACAGAGTAAATATCCCCTTTCACACACACCAGAGCACAGTGGCATACACACTGACCTGGAAACACTTCTCAATTACAGACAAGCTGGAGCTCATCAACTCTTCCTACAGGGAGCCCGAATAGAGAGTCTGGACATAAATATTAAGCCTTGAACAGCCTGCTGTAATTTGATTTTCATACTGGGTCAATATATGAAAGCTGTGATAGCTAATGTTCCTGTTCCGTATGGAGTTTCACCTCATATCGCTAGGCTGGGAATTTATGTGGCATGTATGTTTGCTTTTGCATGTGCTTGAGATTGCTGTCAGACTGTTTGCTGTACTTTGAGTTTTTGCTGCAGGATTAGCTCGTCTGAAAATGAAAAACCTGTCATAATTTACTCACCCTCATGCCATTGAAAATCTGAATGACTTTATTTCTTCTGTGAAACACCAAAGGAAACCTGTACGGGCCATTTTTGTCCACATAATTAGTGGCCATGGGATTCAAGCTTACTAAATCACCATAAAAATGGTACGACTCACATACTTTATGTGAGGAAAAGAGTTGCTATTCAATTATAATATTCATCTTGAATTAACTTACTGAGCTTACCAAGCTTACTGAGTTAGTGAGTTCAATTCAGGAACTGAATCGGTTAGATTTGTGAACGAATCACTCTGAGTGGTTCTGTGAACTCAATCAACTGATTCAAAATAATGATTCTTTCACAAAACAGATGTCATTACTTTTCTCATGAAAGGAAATCTAGGATTGGTATCAAGATTTTTAGTGAATAAAAAATTTAAAATAAGGTATATGACTTTTAGTGGTTTTAAATCATTTTGTAGCTCGAAAGTTCAAATTATGCATGATAAACAGCATGAAAAAGAGCATCCTGCACAATGAACACAGTATTGGAATAACATAAGGTTAACTAAATAATGAGCCTCATGTTCAATTTGAATTAAACTTTATAGTGTTTTTGAAACAGTTGCATTTATTATATTTTATGGTGCTTTGGAGTCATTTTAAAGCTTTAAAAAAACGCTTGCATGAAAAAGTGCAAACAGCCCACTATTTTAGGAAAGTCATATGAAGGAATGACATAAGGTAAAGCTGGAATGACATAAGGGTAAGTAAATAATCACAGGATTTTCATATTTGTATGAACTATCCCATTACATCTCTTTCTTTTGACCAACATTGAAACTAAAATATGAGCGAATACCACCCCAATGTTCTTCATCTCATATAGCTGTGGGTAAGCAGTAAATACCAGCCTTATCCCTGGCGAGCGGCTGAGATATTTTAGAGCACGGAGCGGACTGCACTCTCACCAGAAACCCTGCTGAACCACGCTGCAAATGTTAATGAGGATTCCCAAATGCCAGGCCACTCTGGGGACTCTGCCTTTAACCAACCCAGCAGATAAATAATACAATACCCTGCTATAACTATACTGGACACATACAGTGAATGACGAAAAGGCCTCGGAAGAGGAGAAACAGCCAGAATGAAACATGTAGACTTGTCTGACTAGCCGACGCAATTGAAATCCTCCTTATTCTGGCAAGCCGAAGTCTTCACATTGACCTTCCTAAAACGAACATGAAACAGGATTTGCTATGGTGCGTCATCGCCCTCCCTCATAACCGTGGCGTCGTTGTGGGTTTGCTCGGTTTTGATATTGCATTTGTTTGGCAAAAAGATTGAATATACAGCTAATAGACATCTCCATTAAGACCCTAGTGTTGTCATTCCATTGCAACATGCACCCAATTTATGTTGGACAGAGAGGATTCTGGGAAATGGAACACTAGGATGTCTGATGCAAACTGAACATGAGGGACATTGAATATTAAAACAGGCAAAGCAGCCCATTGACTGAAAGTGGGGGGAGAGATGGAAATTTAAATGAAATACGGCCCACCGTAAAAGGGTGAAAATAAAGGACCAAAACAAAATCAACAACAAGTGAATAATAACAGCTTGGTTTATTTCCAGTTTGAGTTGATTTACTAAAACATAAATATACAATAAAAAGTAACAAGGGTGTAAAGCATGTTGTTAAAATTTATCATTTTAAGCAAAGAGAGCGAGACGTTAGGCAGGATGCGCCTCTGATCATGAAACGCTGTTGGTTTACCATCGACGGCTTTCTTCAGGATTAGGAAAACAACCTGTGCTTGCTTTATAGAGGCAGATGAAAACCGGGTTTTATGATAATTATTCCGAAGCTGTGTGGATTTAGTGAGTTGTTAAAGTGGAAATCGAGCCATCGTTGGAGGTAGTAAGACTGTCATCCTGTTTTCATTGGAATCCCACAATATATCATCACATTACGGAACGGCCGTAATTATGTTGTCGTTGCAAACGTACGTTCTCTTCCTGAACATGGTGACTGAACTTGACTTAGTGACTTTAGTGTCATTAGTGGAGAAGTACCATTTCTAAATGTAGATACCACCAAAAGCTCTTCATTCCAGCTAGACTGATTTAAATTTTTGTGTAAAGCCATAAAATAATATATAATTTTATTTGCGTTACAAACGCAAAACATTTGGGCTTGTTTGGGTTCATGACTCTCTACAATACAGGCATTATACGAATAGTTCACCCAAAAATGAAAATTTGGTGGACGATTTGGTGAAAATTTAAACTATGAGTTTGCTTCTTCATCAAAACAGATTTGGAGAAAGTTAGTATTACATCACTTGCTCACCAATGGATCCTTTGCAGTGAATGGGTGCCGTCAGTCCAAACGTCTGATTAAAAAAATCACAATAATCCACAAGTAATCCACATGACTTCAGTCCATCAATTAACATCTTGTAAAGTGAAAAGCTTCTTGTTTGTAAGAAACAAATAAGGCATTTTAATATTAAACCTTCACTTCTGACCAAAATACGAGTCCATAATCCATAATAATGCTTCCACCAGTAAAAAAAAGTCAATACTCTGTTTTCAAGAGTCAAGAACTCTTTTGGACTGTTTTTGCTTTTAAACAATAATTGATCTGTGCATATTTCTCTCCTGATTCAGACGAGACAACTTTTCACAGAAGAAAGTAGCATTATTTTCACTTCACAAGACATTAATTGATGGACTGAAGTCATCTAGATTACTTGTAGATTATTGTGATGTTTTTATCAGCTGTTTGAGCTCTCATTCTGATGGCACCCATTTGGTGAGCAAGAGATCTAATCTGTTTAAAAGAAGAAACAAACTCATCCACAAGTTGGATGGTCTGAGGGTGAGTAAATTTCCAGCTAAATTAAATTTTTGGGTGAACTATATCTTTTTATTTTTCCGATGATATTATAAGACAACATGCTTTTCTTTCTTAAAACTACATGAGACTTCTTACTGTTAGAAACTATAGAATAAAACAATCTTCAATTAATGTCATGTCTTTAGAAAGCATAAATAATATCAAATTCTGTTAATGTATTAAAATAATTCAAACATTTAATTTTTAAAATTGCTTAATATTAACATCTTTAAAGTTAATACATAATCTTTTTGTTTAAAAAAGGCACCACTGTTACAACCAAGGCTTTTTTCCAAAAATTAATGTTTAATTTCTGATGCCAACACCTCATTGGATGATGTCTTTACGCAACCTATAACGGCATACAGTTCAGTTTCAAATTCAGATACTTGTGCAACAAATAACAAATAACTGGAACTGAAATGACCTGCTTCATGTTTGTGTGCAATGAAGCTGAATGTTTGATGTGTTTGCAACCTTTGTTGACCTGACCTGACTGATTTGTACCAAGCCAAATGTGAGAACCACATAATGTAAAAGGTGATGTTATGGCAGCCATTACAGCCATTTCTATATGAGAAAGGTGTGGTGTAATCACACAACACAATGTACTGTACAAAGCACACCATTTGTACAGTAGAAAATTCCAGCAAAAGAAGACTACATGAGAGTAAATAAAGGATGAATGAAGTAAAACTAAATAAGCCAGAGGTGCCTATCACATTTTTGTGCGCTTCTGACTAGACAAATGAAAGAGAAGTTCCCGTGAGAGAACTGAGTATGTAATTCAATGCTTAATGTGTGTGTGCATGTGTGTGTCGGATGAACGAGAAAGATGCAAGAGGCGCGCATCCATCCTCAGAGGTGAACTCGATTTCATGGGTTAGTGAGAGACGGGTGGTGTATTCTGGGAGGTGGGTGTTCTGCCTCGGCTTTATTAAAGCGTTTCTGTTCTTGGTCTATTTAGAATCAGTGTTTTCTGTTGCAGATGACAGGCCTGAGCTCCTTTCACTCGCCACAGCTGCCGGAGGGTCCGCACCTTTGTATTTCCCACCTAAATATCCACTCAGACGCAAACTATCACATTATCAGCACTGTTTCTAGGTGTATTTTAAGTTGGATAAACCGATTTATGCATTAAAGCTCAATGTTTTACAGCTTTACAGGAATCAACAGTTGCTAACAGAGCAGAATCAGATGCGCTAAACATGAACCCCTCTCACATACACATACACACACAGTCATATATCAGACATTTATCACTGCTCACGTGTAGGATGACCACCCCCCAGGAGCTTTTAATATTTAATGTAAAGATTAATCAGCCCTCTCATTATTTTAATTGTTCTTCCTTTATCCAACCTGTCAGAGTTATAGATTACCCCCTGTAGACGCTACCAGCAGCTCCCTGGTCGGGGATTTATGGGTATTTTTGGATCAGTTAGCCTCTAATCATATTTCACCATTTTCTGACGAGCCATTAAAATGTCCCAGGTAATTAAACAATGGGCATCAAGTTCAGGTCTCTCCTCTTTATCAGGCGAGAAGCATGCTGGGATAAAAAAAACTCCCTTGCTAGCGATTAGCATGTTTAGTAAAAAAAAAAAAAAAGAAGAAAAAAAATCCCTCACAAGTGAAGATGTATAGAATCAGTTCAGGAGTAGCAGCTCTGAGGGGATGATACATGCTTGTTAGTGAGTTGATAGAGCATCATGGGATATTGGGGAACAATATTAATTTAAAAAAAAAATAATCCAAATAACTTAACAAATAATAATTATTTGAAATACATATGTCTTTATATATATATATATATATATATATATATATATATATATATAGATAAATAGATAGATAGATAGATAGATAGATAGATATATTCTCTGAGACTATAATTACTATTGTGGGAGTAATAATAGTAAGTGGGAGGAAAATATATTATTGGTCCCAAAAATTTTATATATGTGTTTATATATGTAACAATTTGAATATATTTTAAGTGTCAGATGATCCTTCAGAAATCATTCTAATCAGGTTGGCACTGATAGCCTTGTGGGCAGTAAAACGACATGTAACACTGTTGTGCTTTGGACGTCCCGAGTTCATGTCCCAGCTCGTGGACCTTTCCCAATCCCGCCCCCATCTCTCTCTCTCACACTTCATTTCTGGTCACTATACTGTCCTATTGAAATAAAGGCATAAAGCGCCAAAAATAAATCTTAAAAAGGAATAATTCTAATCAGTATAATGTTTTTACTGTCACTTTTGAATGCATCCTTTCTGGTTATTTTCTTCCAAAACAAAATGACTGACCCCAAATATGTACATAAAATATATATTTTTCCCCAGAAAACTCAGTGGGCACCGGCAGATCTGCCTTTCTCTTCGTGCCTGACAGGGTTGCTGTAGGAGTCCGGCAGCTGCCCCGCAGTGATTGAGTGGGTACTGATGAAGAGAGAGTCGGAAGTGAAAAACGCCAGCCCTTCGGCCAAGAAAACACATACACACACAGAAGGGGTCAGGCCTTTCACAACCTCCGTTCATTTCATCGTTTTTGCCCGGCTGAAGCTTTTTGTGGGCAAGGTGGCTGGAGCAAGTTGCCGATTACATAATCCTGTTTTACAGGGGCTCCATCCATCACCCGGCTTTCATTTTCATTGGAGCTAAATTGCACGAGTGCTGGGAGTGGAAATGAATTTCAGCAGTCCAGCATATCTGTTTAGTTTGCAGAAAGCAAAAGCATTGAGGAGAATGGAGAGTGAGAGAGATGTGTAGAGCCAGCGAGAGAGAGAGAGAAAGAGAGAGGAAGGATAAAAGACCCTTCCCAAGTTCGGTCCGGCGAGGGTCTGATGGTGATGCATGGTTATGGACCATCTGCACTCAGAGGCGATAAATTTATGATTATGGTGAGAGAGCTAAAAGGCTGTCCATTACTGTAACATAGTGGCCTCAGTAGAGAGTCTCTCATCAGGCCCAGCTGAGAATCAGCAGTAAAACTGGACAAGGCATCTAATATTAAGCAAATTTACATGCCAACAGCAGGTGTCAGTCAATAGTCTGCTGACAGTTGTTCAGCTACTCAAGCTGTAGCGCTCACTCACTTTTTCCATTTTTACCTTTGGGTCCAAATAGGCTAGCGAACGTGTGGCGATAGGACAGAGAGCATGCTACGGCTGCGAGATGATTGATGTGCATGAAAAAGGCTAATTTTGCTGACAATGGCGGAAAGACAATGAACAGAAATGCATTCACACTTCGGATCGCTGTCTCGCTATTGATTCTTCCAGATGCCGCCACCGTCCAAACAGATTCGAGAAGGCCATGTGCGCATGCGACCGATGCAAATGTTTAACCCAAGGGCATCTGGGTAACCACATGACTTGACATTTCAGACAGTAGTGGCTCCTGACCGTAAATTTAGGTGGGGCAGATTCTGAGTCGTAGCGCTAGTTTATAATAAACTCAATAAAGTTTATAGTCTTTCTAGTCTAATCACTGTTCTTGCGTTATTCAGACTGTGGGCGGCACGCTAATGTTGATTGACAGGCTTGAAGTACACACACATAGAATGCTACAGAATTATTGCCTTAATATTGTCTCTGAGTGTTGATTTTGATGTTACAAGTTGTAGAGGAATTTAAGCGAGAAAACGAATATCATGTCTCATCTCAAAACAAACATAAAACAAACACAACAGAACTATATAAAGACAGAACTATATACACAACAGAACTATATTTTCACGTGAGCACATTTAAACTAAAGGATTATCACTTTCATTAATTTAAAACACTACTTCACATAGAAAAAATAGACATGCCAGCTAGTTTCTGACCTGATGCAGACACATATAACTGAAGCTGACTGATATCATTTTGGTCTGGAGCGAGATAAGGTAACGTGAAAATAAGTGGGGCAGTCTAAAACTGCCCAAATGGCTCTCAATTAGAACGTGCTGCAGTTCCACTTTCCACCACAGATTTACACTGTAAAATTTGTGGGGCGCTGTTGAGTTTGGGAGGGCACCAGCACGAGTGCCCCACTTACGGCCAGTTTTATTAACAGCTTGCACCAGCGTAAACCATATTTTGGTGTTAAAATAGTACTGTCAGGATTTACTAAAGACACAGTTTAGAATTAGTGTTGAAAAGGCGTGGACACAGTTATTTTTGCACCTGACTTTATTGAATATATATATTCTGACCTTATTCTTTATTTGCAACTACGCTAATTTGTGCTGCGCTTGGTATATTGTGTTGGTCGATATGTAAATGAGATGTTGCGTCTGTGTTCTTTAATTTGCGCATTGTTAATAAATCACCCGCAGAAATTTCCACACCTATTGGCACTGTTTTGGAATTGCGCTCTCGCGCTAATTTGCCCTGTTTAGTAAAACTGGCCTTTTATATCATTTTATACATATCATTTTACATGCCTGTTGAAGCTTGCGATGAATTTTAATATATCCTGTGCACTTTATGACTTCAAATTGTCAAGAAAATCTGAAAAACATTTGTTGCAGAATGCTGAACACATTTATGATTTCAGAGGTGATCTTGAGTTTAAACTTACAGCAGAGTTCCGTGGATTTTTGTTAGAGGTCTTTGTTGATCTACTTGATAGGGTGAAAATTAGGACACCGTCTTCCCAGAACCGAGATTTAAGTTAGAGAAGTACTCAGATGAACTTGAAAATTTGTGTTCTCGCTAATGCTGTCTGCAAGCCTACAGATCTGCTTCTAAAAGAGTCTGAGATTAAACCAACACAAGCAAAACTAGTCAAACAAGTCGTCCGTTTCCCTTGAGATGGAAACATCCGCCGTTGAATGAGCGAAAACTGTATTTCTGTGGTCGCTCACTGCTGATCTTCTCAAAAGCATCAAAAGAAACGTCAGTTCTGTAACAATCAAATTTAACCTTGAGAGGAATATAAGGCTATCTTAAAGGGGTTTGTATAATAGGAGCTTTTGTTCAGTTTGAAGCTCTAACTTCTTGTCATTTGAAAATGTTGTTGGCACACTTACAATATGTTAGGGGTAATTTGTTTACAGAACTGAATGTGTGGTCTAAGCTAAATAATTAATGATCTTTTCCTCTAGTAATTGGTTTTGCTCAACCGCCAAATAACAATCTAATGTGAGCTGCCTCTCAAAGCACAAGTCTAATTTCAGGCATTTGGTGCAAATCTGTCACAGTTATAAGCTTAACACATGCATTACAAACTCACTCGGGGACTGGCTACAATGCAGAGTAATTAATTTCACAATTAAAAGAACAGTGAAAAATCCATGTTTCCACAATAGTCAAAATTTGAATCCATACACTTTTGACCCATTACAAACCTTGATTGTTTCCTCACTTTAGTGGGTGACGCTTACTTACTTTTCAAATGCTTTGCTAAGCGAAATCTAATCATTTTGAGATGCATTTAATAGGGATTTTACAGCTGATGCCACTGCTTATTCTACTAAGCACAAACACAAGAGCAGCTTGCAGTGTGAAGAAGCTACTTACAGACTGTAGCTTGTCAAGCTACAAGCTACTTGTAATTTAAAGTTAAAAAGTAGTTAGCTACACTACAAGTTACTATCAGAGCAAAAAGTGTGTGTGTATCCCCACACACATTTGATGATTATAATTTACTTAATTTATTCAGAGAACAATTTAAAAAACAATCCCAATTAGGAAGACAACATCAAATCAATAACAAAAAAAAGTTGATTATGTTATATTCATTTTTATATTATGTTATATTCATAATTATAAGAAACATCCATTCCATTTTTGATGCAACTGAGTCAAAGGCATAGTGATTAACTAAATATTCCAATATAAAAGTGTAAAATGATGTTTAGGGACTAAATTCACTTGAATTAGTGAATCTTTTTTTAATCGGTTCATTTAAGTATCAAGCAATTCACTAGCATCCACAAAGCTGATGCATTAACTTTACATACAACAACTACTAATGAATCGATTCACTGGAAAATGTACCAAATTTTGAAAGCAACTGAGATATTGTAACACTACTGAAAAATACAGTTAAATGGATAGTTCACCCATAATTGACAACAATTTACTCACCCCCACATTGTTCAAAACCTGTATGACTTTTCATATGTGAAACAAAAGTTATTTTTAAGAACGTTGGTGTCCAAACAACATAAGTCCCCTTTGACTTTCATTGTATGAAAAAAAAGAGACATTCAGTGAGACATCTTCAATTGTGTTTCACAGAAGACACAAAGTCATACAGGTTTACAATGACGGAAATGATGACAGAATCCTCCTTTTTGGGTGACCACAATAGTAAAAGGTTTTAAAGAAATAAAGTACATTTAGAAAACATATAAATCCCAATGGAAGTGATGTTCTTTATGGAAACAGAACAGACGTACAAAACATTAATAACCTTCCCTACTTAAAGGGGTCATCGGATGCCCATTTTCCACAAGTTGATATGATTCTTTAGGGTCTTAATGAAAAGTCTATAACATAGTTAAAATTTCTCAATGGTAGTGTAAAAAACACCTTTATTACCGTGTCAAAATCAGCTCTGTTTTCAGCAAGCCGTTTTTTAGTCCATGTTGCTTTAAATGCTAATGACCCTGCTGACCCTGCCCCTCTCTTCGGTGGGGTGACAAGCAGTACTGTTTACTTTAGCCGCGAGACTGGCTAACTCGCACATGATTAGTTTAGGCGATTTGCAAAGATTCATAAAAAACCCTTATACTCACTTCTTCTGTAGATGAAGCTGGATCACGATTGATTCGTGCGAACATAGACGGATTTAGGCAGATTGGGATCGGCGCATTCCCTTCAAAACGAAAGTAACCTTAATCCTCTGCGTCTTCAGTGGCTCAGATGTCAGGAGTAAATGACGACTGCTATGCTCATTATTACATCCAACAACAAAACACCTCAATCGCTTAATCAGAGACATCTTGTCTTGCCCTGCACCAGAGTCAACACAATGGCGGACAGCTCTCAGCTCACTCAGGGCAGGTCTAAGGTAAGACGGCCTTGTCAATCAACTATCGTGGGACCGGCCTGTGCAGAACTACGTCATTCTGACAGGAACAGCCTGATTTGAGAAAGGGGATTTTAAAATAGGGATTTAAAAAAAAAAAAACACTGGGTGAATTTTTATCATTATAGGATGGATGTGTACACACACTTCCAACACACATTTATGTTTAAACAACTTGTAAAGTGAATTTTGCATCTGATGACCCCTTTGAGATTTCAGGATGTATTTTAAAATGTAAGGCGTTGGGAAAAACTACTACAGACTACCATGTCTTTCGGAAACCTTCAGAGACCCATCTCTTGATGGAATGAACTCAGAGTGGTCAGGAGGAGGCGCCGTTTGGGTTGGTTTCAGTTGATGTTAACTCTTTTCTCTTTGGTCTCAATGGCAGGAAGTGCTGAAGTCAGCAGAGGTCTTCTTGTTTGAGTGAGCCTTTCAGATAAATCAATAAAGCCGCTTTCATCCTCTTTCTGATCCATTTGTCCCCTTCGTTCTCACTCTGCTGATATGGAGCTATAGGAGAGGGAGACAGAAAGACGTTTTTGCTAAGCTGAAAGCCAAAGGGTGGCCTGACAGCTGCAGTGCAGGATAACCAGTGTCCAATCGGCTCTCAGCAGGTGACGGCGTCCATCATGGCTGCAGGCATGAGCGGCCATGGTATTGATGCAGGACAGGTGAGGTACGCGCTGGTGATTTGAAGAGCGGGTGGGTTCGCCGGAGATGGCGGGCATGCTAAATGAAATACATCACATCAGTGCCTGCGCCTTAATTACACCTGTCAATCAAAAGAGCTCCTGCTTATCTGGAAACTGTCTCCTCATGCCCAAAAATAGTCTGTCTAGTTTGGAGGAGACAAGCCAGGTCCCAGCTCGCCTTTCACACCCCTCGTCAGATTATTTTGGGCTGGTGATGGTCATTTTGAGACCTCAAACATTCCATGTGTCGAAACAGATTGGCCGGTGCTACTTTACTCAAAAGGTAATTGTCTTTTTATTTGGTTTCAATTTTGGGAGAAGTAGATTTGGTCACACTAATAACATTTCAGTTGACTAATGAAATATGCATCCAGAATTCCGCTTCAGACCATGTGGTGTATGGTAAGTGGCTCCTTTTACTTTATGTTGGTCCCGGAGGGATACAATGCAATGATTTAATACAGTTAAATACAAAGCAATAAAAAATACAGTCATTTCCACAAACGCACCTTAAAACTGTTAACAGAAACATCTGTTAATCTTTAAAGCAACCACAGTATAATTCATGTTCTATCAGTTTTAATTTAAATCATGCAAATTATATTATATTACACTTTAATTTAGTTTAAAATGTGCATACTTTAATCTCATTTAGACAAATATGAGTACCAAATACAGGATCCTGTTTTATACGCAGCTTATTTCCAAAAAATGCAGAAATATCAATATAACACATCGATCCCTTATGAGTGACTCACAGTAACATTCTAACTGCATTGAGTAAAATAAAATTAACTCAATGAATTTCTTTTGGGGTTAACTAATAGCTAGCAATAGTGTACGCTAGTGCATTAGCATGCTAAATGTAATTATTTTTTTTATTTTATGAAATGTATGAGACACAAGGAACTGGTCAGATCTACTCTTCACCAATATTGAACGGTGAACAGAAAATGCAACAAAAAGGAAAGAAAAAAAAAAAACTTGCTTGGCAGAATTAACTAGTTTTATGTAATGCAACACAATAAATGCATCCAAAATGATGCACTATACACTTATACACTATGTACTCAACCATGCAGTGTATTAATTTTATAAGGTAATTTTGTCATTAATAATTGGAGTCTGATAGCCCCTTCGCAACGTAATTAAAGCTGTGACAGTTGAGTGCATGAAGTGTCCAACACTCCACACTTATTTTTTCGGTTATTTAAGTGCATCATCCGGGTTTTTAAAGTGCACTTTTTCTTTTTGGAATTTTCAGTGTGAACGCACTACTTGCACTATTTATACTACAAAACATCATAGAATAGTGCATAAGTATGCAATCTGGGACGCACCTAATGTATAAAAGGGTCCAACCAGTTCCATGCAAAAGCATGCTGGGAACCAGAAATCCACTGACTAGTCAATTCAACAAAAATTATTGATGTAGTCCCAAAATAAATGGATTAAGTATACTTGCATTTTTGGAACTGACATAGATTAAAAGCAATGAAATTTAGCGACAAAATGTTCAAGAATTGTGTTGCATTGCTTATTTTAATTTAAAGTAAATTGAACAAGTGAAACTTATTATTAGTTTTCAGTAAAGTTTTGTTTGCATTGCCTTTGTGTTGTGCCACTCAGGGTCACTACAGAGGAACGACAATCATTCACGCCACCAAGATCTGAACTGACAGCTAACCAGGAAATATTCCCACAAGTTTCAAAAGTATCACACCAGCATGAAATAACTTTGAGAGAGAGAGTGCCAAATCAACACAATCGCAATGAGAAAACACTCACAAACAATAAATACATGCTAGAAAATGCTATTTTCCCTACCCATTAGAGATGCAGAATATTTCACTTCCCTCAGAGAGAAATATATAAAAATATGGCATTGGGACATAAACAAAAACAGCATTGAGTACAACTCTTTACATGACTCCCCAGCTCCCTATCTCTTTAATAAATGAGTCCCTGTGATTGAAGGAAAAGGCAGAAAGCAGCATTATATGAAAATGCAACACAAGGATAACCGTGTTCGCAAAAGAGGGAATTTGCTTTAAATGGAGGTAAATCAACCTCACTGCTCTTTTCAAGCTTTTTGTGGGGATATTGGCTGCTTGCTGACTCTCCCAACTTGATGCCAGAGGGGAGGAGAAATGTATGTTCAATTCTGCAGTCTGCGCATCGCTTGGCCGGGGGTGTTAACACTGTCAGGGCACATGAGGTTCCAGACTATCTGTTTCCCTATTCTGCTTTATTCTCATCAAATTGCTTGTTTTATTTATATCAAATGATACCTCGCTCCCTGCGCTCCCTCGCTCGGCTGATAACGTACCCCTCTCTGTCCCCCGCGATCACCCCCATCCCCCGATACATCCTATGAAATGTATTGCTTGCTCATTGTAAATAAAACATAAAGCTTCCTCTGAGCTCCTCCCTTGAGCCACCTATATTTCTATTTTTGCAAAGAGCAGCAAACTTTATACAACGCTGCTGCTACATCACTACGAGCAAAGACTAACTATATGTCTGAGATATTGAAAAGGCGACTTTAAAAGCACTATTGTCCCTGATGTAGATATCACAAAATGCAGCATTGATACAACTCCACGAGGCTCCTTTTATAAGCGTATCAATCATATATTTCCTCGCTGTCTGTCGTAGACGGGCTCCTCTCTCTCTCATTCTTTGCAGAGGGGTCCAAAAGTCTGAGAGCATTAATAAAAATGCAGACTTTTTGTATAGTACCAGAATAACAGTGAAAAGAAAAGTACAAATTAGTGAAAAGTACAAATTAACAGGTTTATCTTAGTGCGTGTTCTTTTGCTTTATTGACAAGAACTTGAGCTGTATGAAGTTTGTGTAAAACATGAGATGAACACACACACACACTATAATTTCTGATATTAATCATCTTATATTTTCATGCATATGAATAAATAGTTTTACCATAGTAGAATTACACACACACACACAGTATATATAAACACATATATAAAACAAATCAACAATATAATGCAAACATTCAGTGTTTTAACAGTAATCATATATTAGTTCGCATAACATGCGTAATATAATATATAATGTAACAAAAAAAATAATTATTTAAAAATTTAAATGCATTTTATTTCTTTGAGCTTGTGAATAAAACTATGATAAAACAATGACACCCCCAAAACGTCACATATAGTTTTTCTCCTTCATAAAGAGACAAATGCATACACACAAACACGTTTGCCCGCTTCTGTGACAGCTTTCTGAACATGAAATCTATTAGAGAATCAAAGCCGAACTATAGCATCACGATCTCGTCGCACATATTTTATATCGCCATAACAATTCCGAGCGCAACACGGCTAAATGCTCTTTTTGGCTGGCAGCTGGGGAATTTGAATAGTGTGTCTTTCCAATGCGTTTCATGAAGTGCTTAAACCCACCTCAGGGTTCTGAGACGCCTCTCATCTCCAGCTGTCGGCAGAGGAGGGGTAATGTTGATTGATGGAGGGAGGGAAGGCTAGACCGATGCGCGGTGCAGTCGGAAGGCAGAGGAACGAATGGCTAACGCTAAACTTGACTCACTCCGTCATAAAGCCCATATAATTGTATCATGGACATGACACTGTCGTAATCATCCATGGCAGTTTATGTCAGCTGGTGACAAATGACAACGATTTACCAATGGGGTTAAGCCACACAGAGGACAGACACGGTCAGGGGATTATGATTTAGCATGGGGGTTCAGCAATGCAATGAGGATCCATGATTCACCAGGGTAGGACAAAGCCAGAAAGAGGACATCTTTGATTCAGTATAGTTACAAGCCAATGAGTGAACATTACTCACCAATGGGCCCAGGTTGACATCGATGAGCTTGATAAAGCGATAAAATGATTTAGAACAACAATGAACTGGGTAATTATGTGCTCTAGCCTGCAGCACCCGACGTACTCTAGCATAACCTGACACGAATTTCTCTTTCCCTGTGCAACATTCTGATGTCTGGTGCATCTCAAAGCACACAATATGTCACTAAATGTCAGTCTCACTGGAACTGTTCTATTCTAATTCATCATGGCAAATATCAATCAATGCTATATGTATGGTTTTGGGGATGTGAGTATTTACACCCTAACCTTTGACTCCTGATGGCCCGCTGGTGAGTAGCCAGGAGGGAGTACTTCACTCCTCAAACTAATGAGCTATTGATTTGTGTGAGATAGCCTGGAGAAACTGGGGTGTGGAAGAGAGCTGAAGACCTGGTTTATGTGTGACTGAGCGATGTATGAAATCATTCGCACACTGCAAGGAAGACGGATAAGGAAAGCGCAAAGCCAAAGGATTACGTGACAACATTCTCAACCCATGTAACCTACACCTTCCAAAATAAAAAAGAGTTCAGAAGGGAAGTTATATCAAATTTCAAGGTGTTTTTAAATATACAGTACACCATCTTTTGATATGTTTTTCTTTCTTTTTTTTTTAAAATGAAGAAAATTAAGGTTTTCAGCTGGGATTTGGAATGCAACAAAACAAAACAAAACAAACAAAAAAACAAAACAGATAACTTATGCAACATTTTGTCAGTTCAAAACAAAACAAAAACCACAAAACAGTACACAAAGCAAATGACTTGTTATGCAACATTGTGTCGGTTCAAAAACAAACAAACAAACAAACAAAAGGAAACAGTACACAAACAAAACAAATAAATTGTTGTTATGCAACAATTTGTCAGTTCAAAACAAAAACAAAATGAAACAGCACACAAAACAAAACAGGTAATTTGTTATGCAACATTTTGTCAGTTCAAAACAAAACAAAAACAACTCGTTGGCATCCATATTTAAAAAAAAAAATCTATCACATTAGTGAATGAAAACATGTTTATAGACAAGTCATACTGAAAATATGTGTTAAATGCATGTAATTCATTATTCAAAACTGCACATTTACAGCAGTTATATACATGACAATTTGCAGTCTGCATTCTGTTTGCTCCCTTAATTCAAATTCCAGAATCTTTTATTGTCAGGCATTTTACAAACATCAAAAGGCTAAAGGCAGTTTTGAGAAATCTGCATCGTGTTCGAAAGGCTCCCTCACTCAGCAAGTATTGTGTCTCTTTAATTCCTCTATGCTCCTCCATACATTATCCGGCATATTGCATGTCAGCAGCAGTGCACATAAAAGTTGATTTTTTTTAGAGTTCGATGTCCAGAAATGCAACAGAAGCAAAGTTCTTTGGAAAGGCAGGCACTTTTGTTGTTTTATGGTCCAATTTTACTATCTAATGTAATAAATGAGCACATTAACTCCACTCACTATATAAATAGTGCATGTGTACGTGTTAATGTGTGAGGATGCGTATGGCTTTTAGTGGCTGCTATACAGTGAGCCAAAGCATTTGCTTGTTTGTGACCAAGTCTGTGTAGTTTCTTCCCCGTCTCTATCTCTCTATTTTCCCATCGCATTGTGTTGTGGTGGATCGTGTTTTTTCCTTCCCATGAAAATGACTCAATGAATGTGCCAATGTCTGGAAGTTAATACCTGATGAATTAATATTGTATGGTTTCATAACCACTATCCCTGCCTGTGGGTTAAAGCAAGGAACAGGAGAACACCACATGATTTATTTGCTTGCAGTGTAATTTTGTGCAAACAGACATTATTGGTCTGAAAAACAAATGATTGTATTGTCAAAAAACGCTGTATACAGTGGCACTGTTACCAGAGCCGCAATGCTCATTATAGGTATCGGCTTTCCCTAGGGTGTCTTTGTAGCCGTCTGTAAATTTGCATCACAGTGATTTACCACAGAAAATACTGTGCATTTCTTTATGCATTTCTGTTAATCTTTTCTTCGTTGCAATTGTTGCATGTTCTGCACTCTTTCACTTTCATTTAGTTTAGAAACAATTTTAGAGCTAAAAAAGGATAAACAGATATTTGAGCCACTGCATTAAAGATCTAAGGATCAATGTCATTTCAATTCACTCATCTCAATGCGAGTGAATCAAAGATTTAAGTGAATATTAAATGAATCCTCTCTGCTCTTGTAAAGGAGACGGCTTGGTTTACAGTGTCTGTGTAAGATAAGCTACCTTTCATCACTCTTATATCCTTTTCATGTAACACACAAGTGAATGAATAAATACAAGCAGAGACCATATCTTAGTGCTTACCTATTTGTGTAAATAAAAATACTTATAATATATATATATATATATATATATATAAAAACAGGTGCATCTCAATAAATTAGAGTGTCGTGGAAAAATTGTGAACTCGTGTATTAAATAAATTCAATGCACACAGACTGAAGTAGTTTAAGTCTTTGGTTCTTTTAATTGTGATGATTTTGGCTCACATTTAACAAAAACCCACCAATTCACTATCTCAACAAATTAGAATATGGTCACATGCCAATCAGCTAATCAACTCAAAACACCTGCAAAGGTTTCCTGAGCCTTCAAAATGGTCTCTCAGTTTGGTTCACTAGGCTACACAATCATGGGGAAGACTGCTGATCTGACAGTTGTCCATAAGAAAATCATTGACACCCTTCACAAGGAGGGTAAGCCACAAACATTCATTGCCAAAGAAGCTGGCTATTAACAGAGTGCTGTATCCAAGCATGTTAACAGAAAGTTGAGTGGAAGGAAAAAGTGTGGAAGAAAAAGATGCACAACCAACCGAGAGAACCGCAGCCTTATGAGGATTGTCAAGCAAAATCGATTCAAGAATTTGAGTGAACTTCACAAGGAATGGACTGAGGCTGGGGTCAAGGCATCAAGAGCCACCACACACAGACGTGTCAAGGAATTTGGCTACAGTTGTTGTATTCCTCTTGTTAAGCCACTCCTGAACCACAGACAACGTCAGAGGCGTCTTACCTGGGCTAAGGAGAAGAAGAACTGGACTGTTGCCCAGTGGTCCAAAGTCCTCTTTTCAGATGAGAGCAAGTTTTGTATTTCATTTGGAAACCAAGGTCTTAGAGTCTGGAGGAAGGGTGGAGAAGCTCATAGCCCAAAATGCTTGAAGTCCAGTGTTAAGTTTCCACAGTCTGTGATGTTTTGGGGTGCAATGTCATCTGCTGGTGTTGGTCCATTGTGTTTTTTTGAAAACCAAAGTCACTGCACCCGTTTACCAAGAAATTTTGGAGCACTTCATGCTTCCTTCTGCTGACCAGCTTTTTAAAGATGCTGATTTAATTTTCCAGCAGGATTTGGCACCTGCCTACACTGCCAAAAGCACCAAAAGTTGGTTAAATGACCATGGTGTTGGTGTGCTTGACTGGCCAGCAAACTCATCAGACCTGAACCCCATAGAGAATCTATGGGGTATTGTCAAGAGGAAAATGAGAAACAAGAGACCAAAAAATGCAGATGAGCTGATGGCCACTGTCAAAGAAACCTGGGCTTCCATACCACCTCAGTGGTGCCTCTTTCTTTCTTTCATTATTAGAAAGAAAGAAAGAAAGAAAGAAAGTAATTATGATATAATTTATAAAACAAAATAAGAATCTGATAACCATATTCATAACCTTTTTCCATTTTTCCCTTTTGTTATGGAAGTCATAAGTTAATTGTAAAAGAAAATAAATAATTTTGCCACACACTGATCACCTCCATGCCACGCCGAATTGAGGCAGTAATTAAAGCAAAAGGAGCCCCTATTGTAAGTATTGAGTACATATACAGTAAATGAACATACTTTCCAGAAGGCCAACAATTCACTAAAAATGTTTTTTTTTTTATTGGTCTTATGAAGTATTCTAATTTGTTGAGATAGTGAATTGGTGGGTTTTTGTTAAATTTGAGCCAAAATCATCACAATTAAAAGAACCAAAGATTTAAACGACTTCAGTCTGTGTGCAATGAATTTATTTAATGCACGAGTTTCACAATTTGAGTTGAATTACTGAAATAAATGAACTTTTCCACGACATTCTAATTGAGATGCACCTGTATATATATATATATATATATATATATATATATATATATATATATATATATATATATATATATATATATATGGTCACAATTTATATTTATATTGCAGTGAAGTCATAAAATAGCAATGCAAATTAAATATATACTTTATATGCGTAATGCTGTAAAAATGTTTATTGCTTATAAAAGTTTTCTACATTGTGAAAAATAAAATCATATGATAAAATAAAATAATAAAATAAAGTAAAATGTTTTTATTTATTTGCAAGAACAGCCTAATTTTTACAGTGTAAACTCTGTTCATGATCAAGATTTGTGTACCTTACACCTTTACAATTAAAGACAAGCTAAAATTGAGAAATCAGGTATGACAACTGGGGTAAAATACTAGAATTATAGTGAAATACTTTAATGAAACTAGATGCAATAAGTACTAAAATGCAGATAACCAGTTAAACCTTAAACATTTGCTTTCTATCAATGATTGTATTATTAAATTACTAGCAATAAGAAGTGTGCATTTGAAAGCATGCATGTCCGAGCAAACAATAAAAGCAATAAAATGATTTGTTTGCTTTAGTTTAAGATATAATTGCTCTGTGGTTTGATTTCCTCCTCTTCATTACATGTTAATAAAATGCAATAACAACGCCTTCTTTCTGTGAGAAAACACCCTCTATTGATCATCATCAAGGGTACGAACAATAAATTGAATAATACATTTTCAAAAGTGCTCTATTTGAGAAGACTTAATGATTTGGATGAAAGAAACATCCCATTGGTTTCTTGTGCACTATAAACATTGTCAGAACCCATCAGATACATGCACACTCAAATAACCGGAAATTAAATCTCCCCTCCTAAGATCTCTTTTTTCTTTTCCTCTTCTCCAGTTTTCTCTAATGTTGACATTATTCACCCAGTCTCACCTGACCCTGACTGGCCAAGGGGAGTTGGAACATGCGGCCTGGCTAGTTATCATTTCAAAGCCACATATATCCATATCCTCATTTCTGTATATATCAGCAGTGTAGGCCTCCAATCCCTGAGCTGTAAAGTCATCTCAAAGTTAGACCTAGCTCTTTGAAGTTCCACCAACAGAAGCCCAAGCCATGACAGCATTCAACCCTGTCATTATTCAACCAACAGAGAGAAATTTAGCATAATCTACAGAATATGCATCCCTGCTTTTCCTTTCTTTCTTCCCCTCTATCCTTCTTCCTTTTGGGGAAAAAGGTTAATTTATTTATTCTTTTTTTATTATTATATTTTAGATTTAAAAATAATTTAGAAAGTGCCATACATGTAATTCCTAACTATGCCTTGTGCATAATAATAATAATAATAATAATATCAATATATATATATATATATATATATATATATATATATATATATATATATATATATATATATATATATATATGCACACACACACACACACACAATTAATTATAACATAATTACAGCATTATTAGAAAGAAAGAAAGAAAGAAAGAAAGAAAGAAAGAAAGAAAGAAAGAAAGAAAATTTGATATAATTATGATATAATTTATAAAACAAAATAAGAATCTGATAACTATATTCATAACCTTTTCCATTTTTCCCTTTTGTTATGGAAGTCATAAGTTAATTGTAAAAGAAAATAAATAATTTTGTTTAATAATAATAATAATAATAATAATAATAAACCTGTTATATTACTTATTATTTTCTATTTTGGTTTCTAAAAATATACGAAAAAAATAAATGGAAAAGTTTTCCTAATAATAACATATTACTACTACTCATTATTATTATTATTATTATTATTATTATTATTATAATTATTAATGCTATTATTATTATTATTATTATTATTATTATAATTATTATCAAATATATTTCTATTTTAATCTTTTTTATAAGACAATAAAGAAACTAATTGGTTTGGTAGAAGAACAAGAATATGAGAGGCCTTCACTTAAAAACTTTTTAGATGATCAGCAGTTAAACCAAAGTAGGGGTCTGGGAATTGGACCCTCGGCTGGCCCTAAACGATTCTTTAGGGGGTGTACAAAATTCCTCTGACTTGACTTTGCTTGGAGTTCTGCACCACTGACATTGCAAGTGCTCCCAGATCTACACTTTGTTATTTAAATGCTCTTCTTTATCTCACCTTTGGAAGTGGAAAGCACGCGAGGACCAGAGGAGAGGAGTTGGAAGGGTGCGCCATGGCAGGCGCGTTCTGGAATGACCTTGGAAGTCACTCAGCAGCGAGTTACCCCCGGTGATAGGGCCTTCACTGAAAAGTTGGCATGGCCGCTGCCCCTGGCACAGGCAACGATCCGAGAGAGCCCAAGACTGGGCTCCGGTCCCACTGGAGCCCGATAACGATCAGATGGCAAGCTCCAGGCTGGCATTTATTTGGGATACAGTTAAGGAAAGTGATGGCCGCACAATCATTGACTGTGTCACTTGATAATAGCCTGAAGCAAACAGGGTTTGGTAGACTCGCATTCCTCACAAGAGTGATTCATTTGTTCTGCTTCCATGTGGTTTACTATCCACTGTGTATCTCGCAGTCTCTCTCCCCTGGACATCCAATACTCGCCAAAAGATTTCCAATTTCACTTGGACAATGGCCTCAGAGGGCTGTAAAAGACCATTGATTTGGACCCTCCTGCAAATATTCTCCCTAAACAGTGAGAAGCATCTTTCAGGCCATTTTACATCTTAATGGATAAACCATTGAGCCCCGCTTGATTGTTTAACTAAGAAAGTATATCATCGAACCACAAGGACCATTTGCACAGGGGCCTTCTGGGATGGCGGGCACAAACAGTTGGACATTACACAAAAGCAGAGATAAATGCTCCAACATTTCCTTGTAGACCACTGCAACAAGATCTAGCCAGCAGCAGTGGTGGAGGGATAGTTAGAGAAGGACATCATTAGGGGTGGAATAGCGAGAACCCCCCGCCCCTCCCAAAAAAAATGTGCATGTGAAGACAAGCCGCAGACGTAAAGGTCAGGATGGTACCCTTCATTTGGAAATCTGTGTTCACGCTAATTAGCTTTGGCTGGGCCAATAAAACAGCTATTCAATGGAACAGATAATAATGTCACCATCTGAAAACAAACAGCAACACTCCCCCCAAAGAGCAAGAAGCGGCATGGAAGAAAGTGCAAGACTACTTTAAATTGTCACAAACCCTGTACGTCTCAGCCATACCATTAAGGCAACCTTTTGGGAAATTATCTCTGACTGCCCAGGAGCAGCAGGACAAGTGGAATATCAGTTAAGGATGGGACACCTCGATTCTAGCTGTCTTAGTTAATATTGTTCTTTAGATGGACTTTTAATTGCCTTCTCCAAAGTCTTCCTCCTCAAGTCTTCACGTGGTACGGCTGAGTCCTTTCGGCTTCATAGCAGGGCTCGAGCCCGAGGGATTCACGCCGCTCCTGTGAACAGGACCGGACAGGGTTATTAGAAGGTAGAAGATTCAAGATTGGCCCTTAGCTTGTGAGGTAGCTATTTCAAGAGCGCTTTCCTCCACTGAGCAGTACGCCATAAGGGACTATATGAAATATCAAGCAGTTTTTTTGCACTCGCCACAACAGAAATATTTCAAAGCGCGGTCTGCGAGGAGCTGCTTTGTGTGCCAGTGTTGTGGGGGCTGGATCTGGCCATATGTCAGACCTCACTGCGAGAACAGCCTGGATCTGCTGGGGCTGGGACTCTCCGCTAGGCGATGCCTTCTCTTCCAGCTCTCTGCTCAACCCTGAGAGACCTAATGTCACCCTGTGCTGCCTGCTACACAGCAGTTGGTTGTGCCCAAACACATGAGGGAACAAACACACAGTTCCACCCACACACCGAGTGACAACAAACACAGACTATGCAAACACTCCAAATGGCCGAGGTCAAACTAGCTATTGCATCATCCAGATATTGTCTGAAGTAATTACAAGCATCTGGTTGAAGCAATGAAGTCCTTGGCTGTGGTCTTGACACCCTGTGTTTCTATAAAGCTAATAGGGGCGGAAGTAAAAAGCAGCACATACAGTATATACTACATATACAGAGTCCACAATATTAAATCTGTACAGTGACGACAAATAGAATACTTCTTCTTTTTTTAATTAGTATTAATTATTTTAATTAAGAGTTTTTGGTACTTTTCACAAAACTTACTCCATTTAGCAGAAGAGCTATATATAAAACAGTATATTTGCACTGTAGTGTTGCATAATTGTTTGGGAGGAAAACATCAACTAAACTATGGGCTGATTTGATGACCGCCAGGGCACCATAAAGGGGTCAAAATTTTAATGGGGGTGGGGAACTAAAATAAATAAATAAATAATACAAATAAAAATGCTTTATATTAATATAATTTCTCATTTGTACATACTTTAAGAATCTTTTGAGCCAATATTCACACTAAAATTGCTTTGAACCAATGTATATTTTGAAAAGTGCTATATCTATGAATTGAATTGAAAAATCCAGGTTAACATTCCTAACATTACACAGATAGTGGGTAGGGAAAAAAACAAAACAAACAAACTTAGAAGCTGTTAACTTAAAACAAAGCTAATATTTTGTAGATATAGTTATAACACTATTATATAACTTATCTTTATTTTTAAATGACAATATACAAGGCAAATATTTAATATTGCATTTTGTAAATTATCTAAATTAAAAGATGAAAATATATACTTGTTGGTAGTTTAGGAAGGGTGTCCTTGGCATTAAAATTCCTAAACTAAATACACAGCACATTAATTACAGCAAACAAGGAAAATGTTGCAATAAAAATCACTTAACAATATTTCTTTATATACCTTGGAAATATTTCCTGGCCTGCCCTCAGGTTCATTCAAACAAACAAACAAATAAATACATAAATAAATAAATGAAAATGAAAAAAATAAAATAAACTTAATGTTGCCATTTGGCAGTAAATGTAATTTATTATGGAATATATGTGTGAAGGGTGATCATTTGTTTGAACACTTCATGTATTAAAAAACTAAAATAACTGCCGTAAATTGGTGGGATGGTCTTCTAATTCAATCATCTGGTTAGTTTTGAGGCCTATGGTAAAAAAAGCTTGCCATAAAAATAAACTCAGCCACACTAAGGTGAGAGGTGCACATGCACAGATCAGCCTGAAACTGAACCATCACTCAAAGTTCAAGATTTTTTTTCCTAATATTGGTTGGATAAACCTGTGGAGGTGAATTTTACTCCAAAACCGCATTTAGCATTAAGCTGCAGACCCAGTGATGAGTGACTTTGATAAACCCGTGAGCGTTTTCTAACGTTCACCCAAGAGAAGATGTAATAGGACAGTCCGCTAGTGAACCGAATATCACGGTTGAGATGTTCAAGCAATCATCCTCAACGGACTGTTTCCGCTCTCATTCGGGAATTCTCAGTCGCTATCCTCTTCGTCTGTTTCCTATTAAACAAAGCACAGTGTTTCCTTCTCTGGTAACAAATTCTCCTGCATCCACCTCCTCCCCTTCTGTCAGAAGGCAGGGCTTAATGCTAGAGCTCCTTCCCACTGCGTTTCTGCACAATTAGCTCCACAGAAACTGGGGAACAGCAGCTGAGTTGGAGAACCAAGATGGATGATTGAAGTTGTGAAGGTGACGGGATGGCAAAAAAGAGAAAAACAACATCAGCCATCAGCTCGCAAAGCCTGGGAGGAAGTAATAGTCCCTGTCAGCCATAAAACCCTTCCATAGAGGTGCAGGCCACAACTCCATAAGGCTCCACAATTTCTGCAGTTCCCTTCATAGATAGTCAGCTTAATTACCCAGCAGGCCATGCATGTGGGGGCAAAGCCATTGTTAGAGACAGAATGACATATGCACTCAGCAGCAGAAATGCAGTTGGACAGATCAGAATCATGAAGCGGGCTTTGAAATGTGCTGACTCCTCACGACAACCCAGAGTTTTCATGCCCTTTGTAGAAGTGATAAAGGTCTGGAGGGGTGAAAATTAACGGGTCTTGTCCAAACGCTAGTTCAACAGGCCAATTAGTTAAATTAAGCTACAAATGTACAATATTAAGAGCAGTAGACCAATCTAGTTTTATCCATTCTCTAAAAAAACGGTCTTGGGGCGCTGTCATCAAAAATAGATCATTTAAACAGAGCTGATATTTAATTTCCTCCGTGTGGCACTTCATTTTCACCCTTTTGTTTAATTCAAGAGATGGATTAGCATATGTAACTTTGCAATGTGATATATCTTTTATAAGGGGCGTCTCTGGGAAGTTAACTCAATCAAATCCTTACTACAGCGTTACAATTGATATTTCATTCATTACAGTCCACATTTTTTCATTTAATCTCAATTAGCATTTTACAAGTTGAACGTTGTCCAATAAACCCACTTTTTCTTATATTATGCAATTTATATTCATTTTGTTTATTGATACTGCCAGTACAAAACCAGCAGTAAATAAACAGTATCTCAGCATTGCTAACTACACAATATTTCAAATGATTATGGGGACACTAGGGAACATTTTGGTTGATGTATGTATAATGTATGTACTATATATACTATCACAGCCAAAAACAGTTTCCTTTTCCTATATAGTATTACTTCACATGTATTGCGAGTAAAAATTATGAAATAATGTTGTTTTAATCCAACTGTGACATCTCAGGCTCAATGAATCTGTTAACGCCTTCTTGCTTGTGTTTTATAATGATGATTTCAGCATAATACTGATCGTCCTTCCTGCCCTCTCTGACACGGTCGCTCCTTTTATCCCTCTTTTCTCTCTCTCTCTTCTTCTCTCAGCCCACCATTCTGCTCATGTGCCAGCAGTGTTTAATTGCCGTGTCATAATGAAATCTAGTTTGATGAAGAACAATTCAGGCTCGGGCACCGCCTAATCAAATTAACTAAGTCCTTTTTGATTTTCAATTATCTCGTTCAGCGGAACGTTTCCTCCCTGGATGGATCGACTATGACTGGAACTTTACAAAGCTAGAACAATGCTGCCTAACTATCATGTTGGACAGTTGACATGTATCTCCCAAGACATCCCCTATTGACCATGTGGAGTTGCTGTGTCTTTTTATAATCACTCCTGTCCTAGTTTTCCATCATAAGTCACCTAGGGTTTTCATCATTAAAGCATTTTAACTTTAAACCGTTGCTTCTGACCAAAGTACAAACCCATAATCAACGCAATGTCCATAATCATAATCCATAACAATGCTTCCTGTTTTATTGTTTTCACTTGTTAACAGTGCTTCATCTGTGCATATTATTTAGTATCTCCTGATTCAGACAAGATGACTTTTCACTGGAGAAAGCAGTATTATGGATAGAGGACAAAAGGTTTGAAGTTAAAAATGTCATAATAATGGATTTGTTTATTACAAACATGCAGCTTTTTAATAAGACATTAATTGACGGACTGGTGTCATGTGGATTACTTGTGGATTATTGTGATGTGTTTATCCGCTATTTAGAGTCTCATAATGGCACCCGTTCACTGCAGAGGATCCATTGGTGAGCAAATTATGTAATGCTAAATTTCTAAAAATATGTATTGGTGAAGAAACAAACTCTGAATATGAGTAAATTTTAAGCATTTTTTTTTTCAATGGTCGATGCTGATATCGATATCTAGAAAGTAGTGTGGTCAATGACCGATATAATGCAATTTAATTATAGCAAATGAAAATGTACACAAATATACTTGCTGAAAATGAAAACAAAACATTTTTAAAACATCTAATGCTAACTTGAATTAGTTTTAGATCATCACACATGCCATTTTGGTGCTTGTCTGTCTTAGAATAGTGTTCTTAGCTTCTTCGCATTTCAAATAAGATGCAATTGTACTTAACTTTGTTTGAGATAAGCAAGTTCTACACCGAACCATTCACTGGCGATCACCTCCAGAAACAATACTGTCCAATTTGCTTTGACTTGTGCCAAACTATTGTTGCAACAGTGTGAGGCCATGTTTTCAAAGCCAGGTGCCTAGTTTGCTCTCTACCTCGTAGGGCGATGCTACCTTAAATGGTTTATACATGGAAAGCTTTACTGAGTCCATCAAAGCAGACGTACCCTGCAGAGATGATACACACTGCTTGAGGGATTACCTCAACTAGGCCCTACTTAAGGGCAGCCAATAGTTGGCCACAGTGAACTCCTGCCGAGAGCATGTCAGAGGCTGTAGAGAGCATCTCGACAAGTGCAGACAACTTGTTGCCCCTAGCACATATACTTCACTGACAGAGAAGGAAGGAGGAGACATAAAAAAGGTATGCTTCTCTAGACTTCAGAAAAACCAGCACTTGTGGTGTCCTCACCTGCTCCTGACCCTGTTCCAGCAGCACCTATCTCTGCTGCTCCTGCGTCAGCCTTCTCTGGTCCAGTGACATTCACTGCTGGTCAAGAAGAGTTCAAAGTTCTTCCCTTTGTGCCAGTACAACAAAAGCCAGTAAGGGTCCCTGGGTTTCTGTTCACCATCTCTTTAATCTGACATATAATTATCTAAAACAAATTTAAGTGAGATTTAGAAATAATCAAGCAAATATTTAGTGACTTAGAACACCAATTTATCTGAGAAAATGAAGTCAAGTTAATAAAATTCAAACGTAATTCACTCCATCAGATGCCATTTTTGTTATTTCATAAGTACGAACAATTGTTTGAAAGCAGTTAGACAGCACTCAAGTATTGAGTTGGTACTACTTATATAAAACACAAAACAACAAAACAAAACAAAACAAAACAACAAATAAACCAAACCGGACTAAAAAAACAAACCAAACAAAACAAAGCAAAAAACATCAAACAACTCAAACTTTAAACTTTGAAGAGCATTACAACAAACAGGCCTGTTATCCTTTCCTCAGTAGCTGGAAAACAACAAAGGCAATCACATAGAGCAGTAATGTAGAGCAGCAAAAATCAATTAAGCAACTTTTGAACCTGCAACCTCTCACATGTAAAGCAAGAAGCGTACCTCTAAACCACAACATCCCTCATGAAGCTGAAATCTGAAATTGCCTCTGGTAAAGTGCCTGTGTGAATTGACGCTGCTTTAATTACCTCCATACTGATGAGACGTTCAATCATGTATTGTACATCCAATTGTTCAACTATATCTCAGTGCACATCATATTTCACCCTCAGCACTCCTACATCCTGCGGCCTTTTACTCTGGAGACTACAATTATTACAGCAGGGAAATTAGTCAAGAAAAATGATCCACATTTATAAAGAGTACACAAAATATCAAGAGGAAATGGATAATTATTTGCCATTTTTTAAGCAGTACTTTGTTTTAGTCATATTTTTTTGTCCTCTGAAATAGAATATAATTTTAACCAACAAAAATAATGCTTTGGTAGACAACAATATACTGAATAAGGAAAACATGTCAAACTGTAACAGACTAAACTTTTGTAATTTCAAGCATTTTAAACGTATTATACATATAAAAGACTATCAATATCAACAAAGCAATGATGATAAAGCATATAATAATAAGTCTACTTAGGTATTTGCTACCTTTTAAAAATTAAAAATTACTTTTCTTGTCATATACAGTGTTACTTTTTATTATTATTACTACATATATTGTTTTTATTAAATTTTTAATTTGTTTATATTTTTATTTTCATTTTAATTTTAGTTAAGATGTTGCTAAATAGCTGAAATAAAATAAGTTTAAGTTTTTTTTTTACATTTATATTTTATTTTATTACAATTATTAAATTTTATGCATCATTTGCCTTGTATTTGATTTTGTTATAATCTGAAGTTTAAAAAAACAAACTCTCAACAAACATTTTAAAAATTAATTTTGTTGCAGAGATTAAAACTGCTCAAGCAAAGTACTGTTTCCACACTAATACTATGCTTCAAAACATACACACACAGTATTTCACATGATCACACTTGTCAAGAGAGTAGCTTTATAAACCCTTCAAGACTCTCATGTGGCTCAACACTAAATTTTTCCCGTGCATAAGGACGTTGGCACACTGCTACGCCATTTCATCAAACAACTCAAACAAGGGGACCGTAAGGCGATGGAATCTCATGAAATAAGATGGCGAGATGGTTTACAGTCTCTCTATAACTGTACCTGAATAAATCCACAAGTGTCTGCAAGGCAGGTCAGCAGTATGAGATGGGAATTCAGACTCTGCCTGGAAGTGCGAGTGTGCATGTGTATGTGTGAGTGTCAGGCAAGGCCATGACAGACGTGCACTGGTGCATTTAGCCTGGCCCTGAGTTACAGTATGTCATTGAGAGCTGTCATTAGCTCATGCAGAACACAGCTGAAAGAGAGTGAGAGCCTGGGGGTACAGATTGTGAGTGTGCGCCCCAGACTACATGTGTGTATGTGCAAAAGCCCGCGAAAAGCGCAGCATATTAACACACTTAATCTTCTTCTGCATGTCGGTGAGGGACTGTTTCATGGTTATTACTTCTGTTCTTTAGGGGAAGATCTGCTCGGTGATGAGATGTAACAGCTAAGGTAAAACATTAGCCTGTGATGCATGTTGGAAAATGATTGTGGGGGGGGGACTGCTATGACCTCTTGAATTTTTCAACCAAAATGGAAACGCCACCCCACTATAAAGATCATGGTGCATTGAAAAAGTATATATATGCACCACATACAGTATATCATCTCCCAGTAGACAAGATGCATTGTAAAGATACATTGATTTCATTACACCGCTGCACTGGAACGATCCGCACCCATTTATATTCAAGGCTGGAAGGTGGACATCAAAAATCTTTTTATTACTTTTAGTTTGGTTTTTTTTTTTTGTGGAAGGGAAGTACTGATACCGACTTGTCTATCCTGTCTGGATTGACAATGTTCGGTTCGCCCTTTTAAGCACCTGGCAGCTGAGACGTCTTTGAAGATGTTGTTTTGCCGTTTGGTTGTACTTCACCTACCAAGTGAACACACTATGACATGCAACCAGCTGGCAAGCCATCTTAATCCGCGCTTTTGATGTTCCTCGTCAAACATGCTCTTGTCTCTTGAAAAAGCAATTTAATTGGAATAATGTTGTGGAGTTTTACCTTTATCAGCATATTCAAGTCACACGCACATTTTTTGCAGGGTGGTGCACCATTCAGAACTGAATTTTTAATTGAATCTGAATTCGAACTTGTTATACCATCAGAATGTAGAATTGCAATTCAAATTTCAAAGGAAGTAGAATTCAAATGATATGAAATTCAAAGAAGTTGAACTGTGATTTTTAACTAGGAAAGCAAGACACGAAAATAAACTTTGAATGTTGGATTTGACAAAGCCTTTCTGAAACTTATGGATGGATGGATAGATGAATTCTAATTTTAATTTCAATTCAACTTCCTTTGTGGAATTCAGAATCTTCAAATACTATTTTTTTTGCACCACCTTTTTTCCCCCCTTAAACTGTTCCCGCATTTTCAAATGCCAGTGCTGTTTCACAACAGAGATGTGTGTAATTTTCTCAGGTGACCTCTAGTCCAATCCTATCCAGGATTTAGGAGAAGCGTTCCGTCTTCTCCCTTTACATTGATCGGTGGTGACGGCCCCTTTGCGTACCATTATCTAGCCACAATAGAAACAGAGAGGACACAATCACACCTGCCAATCAATCCAGGGTAAATATTTGTGTTTCTCTCTGCCTCTCGACAGTTCTCCATGTGCAAGGTCTATGATCTTATTATGCTCGCGACCTTTCGATGATAATGGCAGCGTCTGTGGACGCACCACAGCTTGTAACACTATCCGCCACGGTCTCTCATGCGTGCCTGTCAGAAAGACGCAGAACGAGTTATGGAAGACGACACAGGCTGCTTTGCTTGCCACTCTGCAGCCATGCCACAACACACAACATGCAAATAAGACAGGCCAAAGGAGGATCACAAAAAAATGAGAAACAGAACCAAAGAGAGTAATATAATATACAATACACCATTGAAAGTTGAGTTTGGGGTCACTATGGCTTTTTTTTTTTTTTTTTTTAAATTTCAAATTGTTTTCAACATTGATAATAAGACCTGGGCACCAAATCAACATCTTAGAATGATTTCTGAAGGATTATGTAAGACTAAAGACTGAAAATAATGACTGCTGTAAATTCAGCTTTGCCATCCATCACAGAAATAAACTACAATGAATAAATTGAAATATATTAAAACAGAAAACAGCTATTTTAAATTTTATAATTTTTCAGTGCTACCACTTTTACTGCATTTTTATATAAATAAATAAATAAATAAATAAATGTCAGCCTTGGTATGCATGAGTATATTTCTCCAATATAAAAATATTTCTCCAAAACAAATCTTCCTGACCCCAAATTTTTGAACTCTCTGTTAAAGATAGGGTCACCCAAAGACCCTCACGTGGACTTCTCAACTCACTATTTACACTATTTGTTCCGAACCTGTATGGACTTTTGTTTTTCCACAAGAAAGGACAAAAGGAGACCATATGAAGACATTCAATTATGATGAACAAGGCTTGAAGAATCAAAATGTACACAAAAGTACAATAAAATTATCAAAAAACTTCAAATTCATGTGACAAACAGTCCAAAATTCAAATTTGAAACAACATTTTTAGATGAACTAGCCCTTTAAAACTTGGAATACGGCCCAATCAATAAAAAGTTAACACTGTTTTTAGAGACTTAACAGGCTTCTGGATCCGACTGATAATCAAAGAATTATAGAAGTTATTAAAGACAAGACACAAGTGAGGTGACTGGCCGGACGCCATCTGATCGAGCCAGATAACGCTCGGTGAGCATTTGGCAGGACCGACGCTCCTCTATCTCTGCTCTCCGACAGATATTTCCATTCTTATTTCCGTGTCTATCTTTACAGGCTTTTCGCCACTATGAGTCAGCTGCGCTTTGAAACCAAAAGCAGGAGAGCGGAAGACTCGAAAAAACAAGAGTGGGAGAAGAGCGGCCTGCAGTGTTTTATGTGAACATAAACTTGCCCAACAGCACATACAAGAACATCATCAATCAAAACGCAAGAACCCCGCAGCCCAACACCAATATGAAAGCAATCAAATCTGATCACGGTAGCAGAAGAGATGAGAAAACGAACAGCGTAGTGTGTAATGTCACCGTAATGCTTTGCAAAAAACCAGGCCCGTGATCTCAACCAATACAGCATCTGTAAGCACCGAGAAACATTAGCAACACACTTCTGGTTCAATCCTACCCCCTGGAGGCGTCTCGCAAGTCTCGCTCCGACTAGATGAGAAAAAGAGGTGCTCTCGCCTATCTAAAAAGCCTTTTAATTTCCACTCTCACCCTGCTCCTCATTAGGGACAACAATGATTTGGAGTATATTGTATAATTAAGGTGTAACCCTGAAATGAACTGATCTGCTTTTCCTGTGGCGCTGATGAAAGTTTTAATTAAGTGTCAAACAGTTATTGAGGAACATTTGGGCACTCATACTGAGTGTGTTTATCTGATTCATTTGGCTGCACCGCTGCCGTTTGGAGACGGTTATGAAAGCACACACACATGCGCCTCGTTTCCCCCCCGACTTCTATTAAACCTCCTACAAAGACAACTTTTTTGAAGGTAATTCTACAAGAATGCATACTTTATTTTTACCGGGTTCGAAGTGCTGCACAAGCAAGAAAGCAAAATGATAACATTAGCGCACAGCTTTTTGAACTTTTTACAGCCTAAGATATCAGCGAAGGTACAATATCAGACTTGCGTTACAAGAATAACCGCGGCTGACACACCGGAGAGAAGCAAACAGGGCCTCCCATCTATTTTAAAACCCAAAGAGAGCCAGAAATTTCACAACACAAAGGGGATTAGCCAACAAAAGGCCTCATCGTGTTCTTCCTCTCTGTCATTCTCTCTGTTGTCTCCATCTCTCTTTCTCTTTCCATCCACAGCAGGAACCCGGAGCATCGCCTCATCAGAGAGACGCTAATGAGTTTAATTAATAATGGAAATAAATGCAGCCGCCACAGTAACTCCGGAGAGCTAAGCTGCCGTTCTCTCGGCAGCTGCGGCACCGTTCACGCCGAGATAAGACACTGCTCCCGGAGACCTGGACTGGACACAGATGTACACAAGAGCCTAGATTTACTTTGTGATCACTTCATAATACCCAAGTTTTGTCTTACGACTGAGCGTTTTTGGCACGAGGTCGCTATATTTCTCTCGGAGATTCATTTTGGAGTGAATCCCTGACTTTTCAAGTGTGTTTTCTTCATAAAAAGGAAGTAAACATTCTGTGCAAGCAATGGCATTTTGATAATTACAGGCTCCTCTGGACAGCAGCAGGTGCACTAATAACACACTTAATGACAGTCTGTCTTTACTCAACCAGCATGTCTTTTTTTACACACATTTCTTAAGGTTTCATTGTCTCCTTGTGTTTGTAGCATGATCCCGAGTTATATCAGGAATCTTTCTAAAAGAAGCTTTATGACAGCATTCCACTTTCTGAGATGGTCAATTCTAGATTAACAGAGTTAGACATCTATCTACCTATTTATCTATTTAAGACAGATAAAATAATGATACATAGAATGATACTTACATAATACTTAATAAATACAGAATGGTAGATACAACGATAGATAGAACTATAGACAGACAGACAGATAGACAGAACGATAGAACAATAGATAGATAGATAGATAGATAGATAGATAGATAGACCTTAAAATTAAAAAAAGCACCTAAAAATAAGAATATGCATTTTATGTGGCAACCATAACATTCTAAAAATACAAAATGCAACATAGAAGATCTGCACACTGTTAAATGTGTATATAAATATTATATAGCCATAGAACATGTATGGCATAGACTGCCAATGAAATATTGATTTTGCTCAAGAACAAATATAGACTGCTGGTGCCATCTGGTGGCTGAAGTGGGAAAACAAAATTTTGCCTTTCTGTCTTTAGTGGCAGTTTAAACCCAGTTTATAACTGAGCACAAAGACTCAAAACATAAGGTACATTTGGTCAGGATCATATTTAAGAGTCTGTTTGTTCTCTGTTCTTATAGAAAGAATAGACAGTCTCTTAGACATCTCATGTCAATTTGCCACCAAACTTGAACATTACTCAAATTAGAGTCATAAACCTCCCAGCATTATGACAAATTAGGATCAAAGCATAACACCAAAGCCTCATCTGTCATTAGCGGTTGCTCTTCAGTGATCTATTTTTGCTGTCTATTTGCCGTCATCTGTTACTAACTGGCAACACTAGCACCATTAATAAACACCACCAAGGCACTGCATTGCTAATGTCTCTTTATCTGAATCACGCTTTTAGCAAATAATTAAATATGATATATGCATATACAGTATATTAATGAACTGACATACAAATTAAATGGTAAAACAAACATGTATAATTGGGTCCAAATGTATTTTTAGTGTAATAATATAATATAATATAATATATTATAATATAATATAATATAATATAATATAATATATACTTCTGAACCATTCTAGAGATACATGAGCTATAGTAGCATTTAATAAAAGCACAAATGTTTTTGTTTTAAGTTGCAACACACCTCAGTGTCCACCGGATGTCTCTATCATAAAGGAAGTAAGCACACTCTCCCTGATGTGTCACTTATCACAGTTTACAACATTTGTAAGCATGTGCCCATGCTGTTTTTTGGATTCCTGTGTCTCAGTGCTCTACTAGTCAGACAGACACAGAGTGAAGCGAATTCTAATTGAGTGTAACTCTAATTAAAATCAGGGCTCGGCTTAATGCTATCAACTAATATTTGTATTCTATCAGTCAGCACACTGTGGATGATTTACTCAGCTTTATATAAACACAGCCAGCAAATTAGCTTCCGATCCAGATATCTTCATCTGCAGATTTTGTAGATCTTTCAGTCCTGTCCTGTCCTGTCCTGTCCTGTCTATTTGAGAAGAAGGGGGAAAAAAGACTTGATACATGAGGGTGAAGAAAACTTCTACATACTTCATCTCAAAGTAAGGGAACCAGACTTCTAAAATTAAAACATTTTTAGTTCAGCGGATAATATATTGAAATCTCTAATGTTGTTTTCTATAAACAGTTCAGCATCTGTCATAATACTATAATTTCCATTTAGTCCTTAATACGGATTTACGAACTGTAAAAACTGCTCAGAGGAACTCACAACACCTCGGTTCTCCTCAAAGTAATGCTCATTAACTGGCAACGACATCAGCATATGTCTAAACCCATGCATGTGCACTGACAGAAACTACTGAATGGAATAAAACTGCTATGAAATGCAAATAATAATAATAATAATAATAATAATAAAATTGTTTATTATATAGTGAAGTGATGAAGTGACGTGATGTGGAATTTGTGCTCTGCATTTAACCCATCCAGGTGCACACACACAGTAGTGAACACACACACACACACACACACACCATGAACACACACCCGGAGCAGAGGTGTGTGTCCAAAATGGGAGTCAATTTGAATTTTTAAAGGTGCCATAGAATGGAAAACTGTATTTACCTTGGCATAGCTGAATAATAAGAGTTCTGTACATGGAAATGACATACCGTGAGCTTTAAACACCATTGTTTCCTCCTCCTTATTGTAAACCTCGTGCGTGCAAAAGACCACTGAAAAAGAGGCGAATCGCAACATAACACCGACTGTGACATTACAGTCTGGATCATTAATGTTTATGCCCCAACATTTGCATAATGAATACCAGCCCATGTTCTAGGCAAGCCTGACCTGCACAGCCGAATCATCGATGCAGTGTTGCCAGATATTGCTCTTAAAACAAACAAAAACCGATAAATAAATAAAAATAAACCAAAATTATTTAAAATCTTTTACAATTAAGATAAGATAAAGATATCGCTGACCCTAAACTGCAACGTCCTACTTTATTAACTTTCTAAAGTGTCAAAAAAGTGGAAAAGGCAAGTCCAAAATCGCTTATAACAGCTGGATCTGGCAACACAGAGGCTGCATCCGGGCCCTCACTCACAACTCTCTCTCAAGCCTCGTTCACTCCACCAGCATCTCGCAGCGATCATGTTCATACCATGGACGCTAAACATTCTTGCAAAATCTCTCAAAATCTGTATCTTCGTCTGATACAGGCTCAAACATATAAGGCTGGATGCCTAATCTCTCCATCGTTCACGTCGGACAGTAGAGATCTGTTTGCTGTGTGAGCTACTGAAATGAGCCGCGCTGTGAAACAGCCAATCAGAGAAGAGCTCAACATTATTATTCATGACCCTTCCAAATAAGGTAATAACAGACCATTTCATTCTAGGGACAAATCCTAGGGTTGTAAATAGACATGTAAAACCGTTTCTGGAGAATTTTTGCCCCTAAGCCACATACCTTCTATGTAGATATCAGTGAACAATTTAAAATATTGTATCAATGCATTCTATGGCACCTTTAAATAAAGTTTGTGAATAAAGTTTTTTAGGACACAAAAAGAATTCACAACACAAAACTTTCAGAAAAGAAGTCCATAAAATAAATGCATTATATTACAAATGTTTGAATAATAGCTAGATAGATAAATTTAGTCATTAATTTATAACCTTCTCTGCCAATCAGCTGTTAACTTTTATAACTAAATCTTTAAGGTGGTGAGTTGAAAACAAGAATTGAATTAGTCCAATTTGTGAACAAATCATCAGAATGGCTTTGTATATTGAACAGATTAACTGTAAAAATAGAGTGAATGTCAAGATTGTGTGAATAACGACAATTTCAGTCTGTTCCTCACATAAAACTCTAATATGACTTTAGAAGGCTTGGAATAGAGTGCATGAATAATATGCTAACTTTTATGGTATTTTGTGGGTCATTTTGGAGCTTGATTTACAGCATTATAAAGTCCAGAATAGCCAGGATGCATTTCAGAATTTCTTCTTCTGAATTCCAAAGAAGAAACAAACTCATGAGTTTTGAAACAGCATGAGGGCGAGTAAATGATGACAGATCCCTTCAAGAGAAAATTATAAAGATGCTCTCAATTAATGCAGAATACAAATGAATTGAATATTTGTGCTTTGAAACCTATTGATATTGTCTTTCCTGTTCTCTTGAGGTATTTTGGTACACTCTTTTACTCCTTCTCTGCTCACAGTCACCATTTGCTAAAATATGTTCTCCTCGCTTTTCTCTCTCTGTCTTTCCGCTTGCTCCTGTTGCTCTCTCCAGCTCTCTCTCACTCTCTGACTACTCGGTTGCACTGTCTAAAAGTAATTATATGTGTTTAATAACTTCGAGGGCTATGAAACCTCCTGTTAGGAGAGCAAGGAGGTCTAGTTTAATGATGACCATAAAAAAGGGAGAGAGAGAGAGACAGAGACAAAGAAAAAGAGAGAGGGCAGGAAGGAGGGGAGGCAGGGGTACAGGTGAGAAATGAAAGAAGTGTTCAGCTGCCCTTTCTATTACCTCCTTTCAGTTGCCCCCGTTGTTAAAAATCCATCCGGGGAATTAGTCGTTGCTGTCTTGTCCCAGATTTATGGGTCAGAGGGTAAAAAGGGGGAAAGGGAGAAACGGATCAGGGTTGAAGTTTCTCATTCGTCTCCCTGTAAATGCTTCCTTCATTTAGGGGGCTACAAAACACACCATGGGCCCCCACTTAAGCACCCCATCCAACTGCTCCTGGCTCTCTTATCCCAAAGAGCCTTCGAAAAGAAGCCCTCTCTTGGGTTATTATTGCTTATTCTGTAGAAGACTACCGGAATAGGGGGGAATCAACCACAGACAACGAGGGGGCTTTTGTCAGAGTTATTTAAGTGTGGGAAATCTCAGGCGGATGGGCTGGCAGCGGTGAAATAAGCCCGGCAGCTGCGGGAGATGAAATAACAGAATGGATGTTGAGAGGGATGAGAGCTTGCTCAAAGCCAGCCGAGTCAGGCGCAGAACCTTGGGGCCGCCACGCACTGGCGACCGGATTCCGTTTGGAACTCACGGTGATCCAGGGATGTTCTATTCTTGCACCGTAAACCGTATGGTCGCCAATCCTGGTATCGCACACGAGCGAAATCTGGCACAGATTTGACTGCATGTCTGTATGCAGATACATCACAGCAGGGTTCTGCGACATTCAGAATTAAACTGAGAAGGCCTTTTAAAACACAATTCAGTTCCTGAGTTTGGACTGAGGTATCAAACAGGACGCAGAAATACAATTTTAACTATACAAGTATTTAAGGAAATATAAGAATACAGAATCAAACTGAAATTCTGAGAAATTAACAACAACTATAATACAATTTTCACATGTAGGAGGCTATATTTACTAATTTTAACTGGAAAATCAAAATTTAAGATCAAACTTTAATTCTTGGCTTGATGAAACCTTTTTGAATTAAAAAAAAAAAAAAAACACTTTTAAAAACTTCTGGTTTTGACCTTAGAGATAGATAGAATGATTAGGTAGATTCATTATTATTATTAGACAGAATAATAGATAGAACAATAGAATTACTGACAGACGGACAGATAGATAGATAGTTTTGAATTTTGCGTCACAGACTATACTTTAGTACTTCAGACTATACTAGATTAAATCACAACACTCCCAGTGACAAATGAAGCCACAGATTTGTTTCCTGAAGTGACCCTGCTATAAAGGCTATTCTTGTGTCATATACCTTGCCTGGGTTGGATGTGCCCTGCTGGCCAAGAGAAGGACATTCCTAGACCACTGGGATGGAAATTAGAACCGGGGCTGAGGTAAAGCTCTGGCCTGGCCATATCCGCTGGCGCAGACCAAGCCTTAAGCCCTTCCGGCTCCAAGTCCATTGGCTGCTTGCCCGGCCCATGGAAAGGAAGTCTGACCAGGCCGCCCTTCCCGCATCAGCTTTGTAAACCAGCCTCCTTGTGCTGGCATGAGCTGTGGTACAGGGCCATATGTCCGCTAGCGCGAGAGTGTCTCCTTACATCTGCTCCTACCACAACCCCCTGCCAAGGGCCGGCTGACCTGGACCGCTCTCGCTTTCTTCCTCACCAGTCTGCTTTCCGTTGCTTATTTCCATAAATATGCATTTTATCTGCTCGTGGCTTTTACAATCTAATCACCAAGCTGACAGAGAAACAAAAAAATCCCTTTTAACATGTAAACAAACAAAGTAACACAGAAACATATGTAAATGCGCAAATGTTTTAGCATTAGCATGCATGAACACACACTAAAACTCAGTGCAAGGCAAACACACAGAAGCTGCACATAAATCTACCCGCTAACACAATATAATTCTCAAAGAGGACAACAAAGAGCCATCTGAAAGGACTGAACAGGTCTCTCTCATTGGTTAAAACGATCGTGGTCAGCTCTGACAGACCCTATCACTTTCACAGCCTAGTCAGAGATTTGCTCTCCTGTGGGAAGCAAATGTGCTTTGATTATCTGTCACAGCTTCCATGTTTCTTCTTATCAGCCGGATTACGCACAAACCCAAATGCCTTAATCCTTCATATCAAGACGGTGCCACAAAGGTAATGTGGCAAACCTAATCAAGACTTTATTAGGATAATATCATTAACACAAAAGGATAATTACATAGTCTTCTGTGCATAGATTGCAAAGGCCTTTGATATTCAGTCTCTTTAATTGAGAGTGTCTTAAGGAGTGCACGATAGCTGGCTGCTTGATCCTTATTGGTGTTAATGCCCAGTCAGACTCCATTTGTTTCTTCATTATATGATGTTTCCAGTAAAGTCTGTCGAGCACAAAGAAGGGTAAAAAGCCATTTTCGAGTCTCAGAGGAGATGAGGGCTGGATTATCAAGTACTAAAGTTCCTCAAGACGAAGTTTGGGATGCTGCAAGCAGTTGCAAAGCAAAACTGCTTGTGATAAAACATTTCTTTTTTCTTCTCAGACCTATCTGGCTCATATATTGATATTCTGACTGTACTAGTGCAATCAAAAGTGGCTGCTGTGGTTGCTGTGGTATTTGTGATAAAAGTCCCTAGGGACTTGTCGTGGGAGAGAGTCAAATATCAAGTAATCCATACAAACAGATTCTAATGGCATCACAGTGGTGTAACATTTTCCTTTTATTATTGGTGCTTGACAGTGGGGGAAAGGAAATCTTACCTCAGCATCAATTTCTGCCGATTACATACACAAACAGCATAATGCCCATTCAAATGCAAACCCTTCATATTTTTCAGCCAAGTGGGTTTCAATGGCAACTTTATTGGCAAAAAATGTCATAACTGAGATAAATATCATAACTTTAGAAAAATAACTAGACAAAAATGTCTGAATTTGGTCAGTTCATTAAATAATTAATAAACAATACATTAAACTGATCATGATGATGATATTAATAATAATAATAATAATAATAATAAAATGTGCAGAATTATATTGTATTAGGTTGGGATTTTAACAATGACGCTCAAATATATATTATTATTATTATTATTATTATTATTATTATTCAAATGTGCAGAATTATGATTTTAACAATGGCACTTGTGAATTACTGTTTAAAATTTATATAATAAAATTATTTAAATCATTCAAAGTTATGGTGCTATAATAATAATTATTATTATTATTATTAAAACATGCAGAATTATATTATATTAGGTTGGGATTAGGTTAACCACGGTCCTCTTGAGGAATTTTATTTATTTATTTATTTATTTTGATTCTTTTCTTGTATCTTATCTCATTTAGGGCACCGAGTAAGACAAAATTGCCACTGGCACACCCTTAAAAAACAGGTGTAAGGTGCCCCTGGGTGAAATTATCTAGAACACATTATCAAATAGAATATGCCATTAACTATCAGAGAGTTTTCAGACATCTCAATGAAAGCTCAACTAAGCCTTCTGCTTCCAATTATTTTCATCTACCCTCACACACACATACATACAAGCTATGAGTGGCTGCTCTGTAGATCAAAGACGTTTAACTCTGCACTCCCTGTCAGCCAAGGGTCAGCATTGTATCATCTTCCCTGGCTCAGCCACACAAAGGTTGTGCGGTGACTTCTATTTGATTTCTATTTGAAGAAAATATTAGATTTTCCAATCTGAGCTAAATCCCTCCCTTGGGCTCAGAGATAGGACAGGAACACCTTAAAGTTGGCCAGATAATCGGTCGCATAGCTAAAAGTTCTTAAGCACTTTTTCCTGACATCCACAAGCACATTGTGAGAGAAACTCAACCGAGTGGAAAAGTAGATTTCTGCCAAAGTCGTCACAGGATATAAGCGTTTCAGACCTCAGTGGTGTTTTTTTCAGTTGCTCACTAATTTAAGACAATTCAAGATGATTAGACAATTTTCCCAGAAGGAACGGAGAAAGATGAAATACTCCAGTGGTTCATTATAAAGTCTGTCAGCATCTTTAATATAATCTGTCTACATTGTCTTTAGTGCATATCAGGTTGATCTCATTTGTAGTTGTAGGTTGTGAAGTGTTTTTTTGTTTCGTCTGCCATGTCTTATCTCATCTAGGTGAGCAAGAACTGCCACTGGTGCCCCTCAAAAGGATACGTTTTTCATAACTAACAGACACTAAACCACACAATCTCAACATACTGACAGCATTTAAAACAAAGGTTTTAGATGTGATTTTAGTGATGAACAAAGTCATATTTAATAGTTAGTTTATTTATCAATAAAATGCAGATGAGACTAATAAAAGTGATTGTACACTCCCTACACTGAGCTACATTGTTGTTTCAGTGGGTGGGGACTATTAAAAATATATTATTATTCTTTTAAGAGATCTATTAAAAAATGCTGCTTCATCCAGCAATGAAAACAAATCTTTATGAGTCATTGAATCATTCATTCAAGAGATTTGTTCAAAATGCTGATTCATCCCGACACAAGTCTCAGAATTATTCATTTAAACTGTTTTTTTTTTTTTTAAATAATTCATTCAAATTACTTAGATATTTTTAAATAGACTGAAGCGTTTGAAATTTTGTCAGAACCTCTATTAAATTACATTAGTTATCTATTCATAATAAGATTGACTCATGGCACCTATTTCAAAAAAAAAAAAAAAGATGATCAATTTCTCCAGAATTGTGCAGCTCTACATATTAGCACTTAAAGGTACATATCAGTACTTTAAAAGTACATATTACTGCATAATGTTTACATATTAGTACCATCTGAATAGGTTCTGGCCCAATGACTGTTACGTCCCACGTATTTAATTCCCTGTCTACATCTGTGATGTACGTGGTTACCACTTTATTTATTTGATGCAATGTGGTTGTACTTTGTTTTTTTGTTTTGCATTGTTTTCTACTCCCTCTTTGGTTGTTCTTTCTCTCTCTCTGTTGTCCCTTCAGACAGGTACGAGCATCAGCTGTGCCTAATTAAAAAATCAAGCTCTGGGGGTGATGTGATTGGTTGATGAGATGGGAGATGGTGGATAAAGCTGAGGTGGAAAGCTGAGAGTCTTTCCTCCTGCCCCAGCATATGATTGTTGAGCCTGTGCGTGCGTGCGCGTGCACATTTGTGTACACCGTTGTGAGGGCCTAAAGCCTGGGTTTGTGTTACTAAGTACTTATTTTGTTAACTAATCTAAATTTGACTCTGTTGAACTATATTATTCAAGTTCCTTTGCCTGTATTTAATTTTGGAAGCCGTAGAGAGCTGGACGCCATTTTCTTTTGCTAATTGTGTTTTCTCCTGTTTTTGGTCAGATAGGGAGTGAGGTAAAAGTTATGTTGTTTATTTGTCTTTTCTTTATTCAGGTAAGATAGTTTGATCCTCCCAACATTTAGACCTCTTTTGTTTGTTGTTTTGGCCTGGTCCCCTCTTGAAGTTTCTTGCTTCCTCTTTTATTTCTTCCAATGAAGAGTAAAAAATAAAAAATTATTTCAAATCGTGTGGTGATTGCTGGCTGGGACAGGAGTGATGACCTCCACCAAAAACCTTTTATTGTTTGTTGCACCTTTTCCCAAACCCCTAGACGGGGAAGAAAAGTAACATGACACTTTGGTACTTTATTTTCTGAGAGTGCATGTGTGCACATTGTTTTATATGTGACCCTGGACCACAAAACCAGTCATAACGGTCAATTTTTTCGAAATTGAGATTTATACATCATCTGAAAGTTGATTAAATAAGCTTTCCATCGATGTATGGGTTGTTATGATAGGACAATATTTGGCCGAGATACAACTATTTGAATATCTGGAATCTGAGGGTGCAAAAAAAAAAAAAAAAAAAATCAAAATATTGAGAAAATCGCCTTTAAAGTTGTCCAAATTAAGTTCTTAGCAATGCATATTACTAATAAAAAATTAAGTTTTGATATATTTACAGTAGGAAATTCACAAAATATCTTCATGGAACATGATCTTTACTTAAGGTCCTAATGATTTTTGACAAAAGAAAAAATCAATAATTTTGACCCATACAATGTATTTTTGCCTATTGCTACAAATATACCCCAGCGACTTAAGACTGGTTCTGTGGTCCAGGGTCATATATTTTAGATACTGGCAATATGTTGATAATTTACAATGCAGTCTCTGGCCAAATATACAAAAATATGTGTTCAAACTAATAAGCGCTTTACCAATAATTGCTTTACTAAGAAAAACCTTTACGAATAAATGCTAATAAGATCACATTAACATATACAGTCCATAGAGTCCAAATCCACGGCTGTGATTGGACGGTTTTCACCTGCTGCTCACTTCAGAAGCGTGTGTGGTGTGTGTTTCTGCCAATTACCTATGGTAATTGTCACAGCCGTGTCTGATTCATCTCAACGCCACACAAGCGAGCCGGAAATTTCTCCCCCAAATATTTGCGCAATTTTCATCTGATCTGGAATCATATGGGAATAAGGATTACTCTAGACCACTGTCTCCCACGCTTCTCTCCACCTCCACTCTTTGTTCTCCCCTACGCTGCGTTTGCACATACACCTCTGTCTTCCTAATGAGGCAGATTAGCCTGTTTTAGATCCCAGTCAGAAACACACTAATGGCTCCCTTCATTTCAACACAGAAAGGACAGGAAAACAAGGCAAGAGCGCAAACATATGCCGACATGACCCGAGGTTCACTTCATTGTCAGGACATACAATTTAACAATTACTTTTATGAAGGTATTCGCTGATAATGCATTCACACAACATTTGGAGCTGTCAAAGAGCACGGGATCTACAGTAGATAAGTTTACTGCGGGATCACGGTGCCAGCTGATGTCACGCCTTTGTGCTTGTACGCCGCAATGTGTCAAAGAGACGTAGGACAGAAATAATGAAGGGAAACCATTCTTAGGAGTGAATAAAAAAAGGCCTTCTGGGACATGATGAGAAGTGTACCCAAGGTACAGAGGTGGAAGGATGGGATCTTTTTCGAATTGCCAGCTAGAAAAAAAAAAAAAAAGAAAACTAGGAAGGAAGAGAGCAAGTGAGAATGTGAAAAATAGCCTGCCATTAATCATCATATGTAATGATGGCTTAATTATCTTCTAAACTCTCCTCTCCCCCCACCTCAAAAAAATCTATTTGACAACAGGTGTAAATGAATTCTTCATTGTTTTAGAGAATAATTGGTGCAAGCTTGCTGGAGGAAGGCTGGAGACGTAATTTAATCCAAAAGCGAGCAGAATAAATGAAGTGGGGAGCTGGGGTGCGCACGCATGACAGATATTAATGTCCTCCAATGAAATGTGGCGATGCCAGTAATAACCCGTTCACAGCCATGAAGAGCTGCTATCCAGAGACGTTCAGTGGAAGAGATGCATGCTGGGAGGTGGTCAAGTATGGACCTAGAAAACTGACAAAAATTATTTGAATTTTGTACATTTGAATTTGAGGTCTCAATATTTAGCATATTTGATCGTTTTGAATTTGAAACAACAGGTTATACTACATTTGAGATGAAATTAGTCACATTCAGCTTAGAACATTACAGATTTTAGAGGAGGAAATTCAGAACTTTTCAATTCTAAAATTCAAACCTGTGAAATTCAGATTGTATAAAACCAAGACCAAAGGTCAAGCGTCCATGTTCCAACAAATTTGCAGATCACACATGCATACAAATATTTGTTTTGTAAAATTTAAAATTCAATTCAAATTAAAATTTGAATGTACAAAATGAAATCTAAAACTGTCACAAATGTCACAAATCAAATGTCACGTCTAGAACTAAAATGTACAAAATTCTTATTTAAAACTATGAAATACGACACAAAAATTCCATGTTCTTAAATGTCACATCTAAAATTCAAATGTACAAAATTCAATTCAAAACTATGAAGTCTAGAATTCAAATTTACAAAATTCAAATATATCAAACAGCACAAAAACAATTCAGTTACGTCAAATGTCAAATTCTCACTCAAAACTATGAAAAACGCTACAAAATTCCATGTTGTTAAATTAAAATGTACAAAATTCGATTCAAAA
>CM077257.1:9911341-10023841 GCA_039654775.1 Spinibarbus caldwelli
TAAAAAGTCTTACTGACCAGAAACATTTGAAAAGTAGTGTAAACTCTCTGATATTAGTATAATATACAATACATCAATTGGATTATATATATATATATATATATATATATATATATATATATATATATATATATATATATATATATATATATATATATATAGCGCTTGTTCACCCTTCATAAATGTTCATCTCCAGTTTATTCATTTACAAAAAAAAAAAAAAAACACTGAAACCATAATTTGTATTCTAATTTAGAAGGGAATCTATTAATTTCACAAAATAGCTGCAATAATTAGAGACACATTATAGATTCCCACCTAGTGTTGCTAATTACAGCCAACCTTGATGAAATGGATTTGACAAAAACCACCAGCTGGGTTTGTTGGTTCATCAATAACCAAGACCCAGGCTTTCCACATCCGACGCACGCTGGTATTCATAACTGCGAGTCAGTTCCTTGTAAACCAGTCCAGCTATTTACTCGTCTATTAGTGCAGAAATGTGTCATATTTAAATTGGCTGGAATAATTCAAGAGGCCCTGTCTGTTATCTCAAACCCAGATTTGAGCCTTTGTTGCTGTTGGAATCTGAGACACAATGAGGCCATCTTGTGGTTCTGTAGGGGCAGCTGGGAAGGCTTGACAAGCAAAGGGTATGCACCAGGAAAACAGCTGGCATGCCTCACTCCCCCAGGCCCAGACTGCCTGGTCAACCCACAGCAGAAAGCCCAGAAAGCACCCACCTGTCCGGCCTCGGGCCAGCCCTGCTAGACAGGCATGAGCCAGCCATCTGTGCATGAGACCCCCTCAGCACCTGGATCCCCAGACCACCGCTGGCTCTCAACGGGACAGGCTGGCCTCCTCACTCTGGCTTCTGGTGTCTAGTGACTGGATCAGAGACTCCAGAGCTGGAGAGAGCGAGGAAACACTCAGCACATGAAACTATCAGATAATGCTTAGTCCTCGCAGTGTCTCCAGACCAGCATCCACTGGGATGAAACTCTCGTCCGTCTTAAATACAGAGAGGGAATTCACCAAGAATATCCATACAAATGCCAATTCATGTACTGTACAATTAGATTTAATTGCAAATATATGCTACCGGTCAAAAGTTTGGAACAATTTAAATTTTTTGGCTGTTTTTGAATGAGGCCATCAAGGCTCCATTTATTTGATAAAAAATACAGTTCAAACAGTAGTACTGTGAAATATTACTACATTTTAAAAGAAATGTTTTCTATATTAATATATTTATTCCTGTGATGGCAAAGCTGAATTTTCAGCAGCTATTACGTTAGTCTTTAGTGTTACACGATCCTACAGAAATATGCTGATTTGGTGCTCAAGGAATATTTCTTAATATTTTAAATGTTGAAAATAGATTTTGTTGAATAGACAATTATTCAAAAGTTTATGGTAAGTAAGAAAAACAAAGGAAGTAAATAATGAATTCTTTTATTCAACAATGACATTTTAAGTTGATCAAAAGTGACAAAAGTGAAATATTAATGTATGTACATGCATGTATATATATATATATATATATATATATATATATATATATATATATATATATATATATATATATATATATAAAAGAATGTATAATTTACAGTGAATACAGGTAAATAGACATTCCCAGAATTCCCTGCATTACATTTCAAATTTGATGTTTCTTTTTTGTTTTTTTGTTTCTTCAAGTTTTTTTTATTTTTTATTTTTTATCAGTTTTGTATATTAGGGTTGTATGTTACATCTAATGTTGTTAAATTAATGATGGTGTTTAGTGTTTGTGTGAATGACACTATGCATCTTCTCTATATGTTAATATTTAAAAGCTGCTTGTGATGGGCTTCGGTTCATCATGTGACTTTCTCATCACCACCTGGTTTTGGTGGTTATCAGTGTCTTACAAAGGTACAAAACAGATTTCAGTACTTCCATAGGTTGGTATATTAACATTATATCAGTTAATGAAATTATGGTATTTAAATGTAATTTAAGTTAAAACCGTAAAGCCTAAAATGTTGCTACCATACGGTAAAATTCTGGCAACCACAGCTGCGGTTTTTTTACCGTAGATTTTACAGATTTTTTTTTTTTTTTTTTTACAGTGTTCTTGTGCTGTATGCTTTTTATTCATTATTAAGAACTGGTTCATAAGAGTCATCTGTTCATGAATCGGTTCTTGGGGTCTGGTACACATCTTAATATATGCCAGTTAAAATGCTCTTCACCATAATTTGATCATCATTTGATGAATTATTAATGCCACGATCAACTGAAAATGCTTACAAATGTCTCTTTTACATTAAGTTGTTTACAGGACTGCTTTTCATAGACTATAAAGAAGTGTAATGTTAGAATTTTGAGAAAAAAAAGCCCAAACTATAATGAGTCTATAATGAGGCGTGTTTATGCTGAAAAGAATGACTCGATTTAAAAACTCTTGATGTTATTTCAGTGACTGGTTATACTGAATTGCAAGTAGATAGTGAATAAGATGCAGATTTTCCTACTGAAATAAATGTTCAAGTTTTCCATCCCTCCTGCCTCTTGAAAGCACTGCAATTGCACAAATGAATCAAAGTGAAATTGAGAAGAAGATCTGCTAACAGAAAAGTATCATGCAAAGGTCAAAAAGCAAGAGAAAGATGTAGGAAAAGAGAAAAATGAGAGATCTGAAGAGTTTCTGTGCACGGCAATGCAGCGAGGCTAAATCCTGAATGATGGTGTGAAGCTGTAACTTCGCAGGCCAGAGGAGCGAGTCTCAGCATGGCAAAGCAAACTAGCACATTAACATGCACAATGCCCAAGGCTATGTCTTCTACTCTTTCATGCTTGTGAGCAGTAACCCTAGATGGCTTTGTCTTCATCCCTCCTTCTGTGTGGAAGGGAGGGCTCGCCTCTGGTCCTGTGGGCTGCGGGGAAGGGTCCACTGCAGCCCCCTAAATCCGACAACGGCCGGTAGATCACACCTCCGATCGACAGTGTGCATATGAAGTGGGGATTTCCTGGGAAAGCAGTGTGAACTGAGAGAGGTCTGAATGTTCTCTCATAGCGAGCTCTTAAGCAAATTGCCATGTGTATAGCCTTGCTCTGAATGCCAATGAAGAATTGCTACACAAATGTTTCAGACATAAAATATTGCCTATATTTTAGGGATGTCCACTATATCAACATTATATTGATTATCAGTCAATATTAAAATATCAATAATTATCAATATCAGTTGATTTAGGATATTTAATTGTCCCTTATCTTGACATTTAAACAATATGGCAGTGTTAGTGGCACATATTGTATATGACACACACACACACAATGTAAAAAATAAATAAATAAAAATAAAAATAAAAAAAATCTAAAATGCATAAAATTATATATATAGTTTTTTATATATATAGTTTTATATATATAATAGTTTTTTGTTTGTTTTTTTTTTTTTTGGTTTTTTTTTGCATTTTTTTTTAGTTTTAGTCTTAGTTAAACTAAACTAAAACTGAGAAATGTTGCCTTGGAAAACAAATATCATCGAATGGTCACTAAAATATACATTAAAAACACAAATAACATGTTTTTCACTATAAAATATAAAGAAATACCATACTGTACATTTATGACTGAATATAAATGAATATTTCATACTGAATGTAATTCATTTGTACCATTTAAAATGATTACTGAAATGTTTACATTTTAATTGAATTGAATTACTAAAATTATTAATTAAATATCAGTGCATTTCCACTACAATTACAAGCCTAAAATATATTATGATACAAAACAAAAATCAGAAATATGCAACGAGAAACCTTGCTTTGATCATTGTTACTGCAATCATCACATCATTCTTGAAACATTAACTAGCTGTCAATATGTCAGACACAAGACGGGTCTCTAAATTGAGGTGCGAAAAAGAAAAAGACATGCTCAGTGGTTGAAGCGGAATGCAAAAGACGTGAAATCCACTTTTATACTTTCATACTTAATTTTCTCTTGTTTTTTTTTTTCTGCTGTTGTTTTCTGTTATTTACTTCTTTAACCTTTGTGGAATCAAAGAGGTACCAGCCATCATGTATCAGTTGTGTTTGGGTCTGTGAAGTGGGGAGATTTGAATCCCATCACACCTTCATGCTCTCCTCGTCTCCAACCCCATCCCTCCTGGAGTCAGAGACACGGGGAGCAGAGCAGGAAGGAGAGTTCTGAGGAGCGTCTGAACATCAATGCAGAGCCACAGTAAAGAGGGAGAGCGGTTGTAGGTGTCTGGTAGTGTAGGTGTCTCTGTGTGTGAGGACGTGGGAGTGTGTGTAGGCTGACTGCTGCTGAGAATCATGGGAAGACGTGGCGGAAAATAGGAGAGCACAAGGGAAGGTGGTTATCAGAGGAGCTGCAATGTCCTCCACACAGGACGAACACTCCCACTCATTTCAATGAGTCGTCTTCAGAGGGGTGTGTGCTTGTGAAAGTCTACAAAAAAAAAAAGAGTCAGGGGCGAATTCACACATTCAGTTTAGCCAGACGTTGATATTGTACTATGTGGTATGTATTTAAATGAAGTAAATGTCATTCTTTCAGTGCAAAAAATGCCTTCATAAAATGTAATTCAGGCAAGTTTTCTAGTAATTCATCAAATAATATAATAATTTACGATAATGATTTTTAAAATTACACATTTGGTCCTCAGCAATCCCAAATATGCACGTGGAGGCAAAAAGAAAACAACAACAAAACATAAGTTAAAAATTTTAAAACCATTATAAAAGATCACAAATGGTTAAAATAAATCAAATGATGATGATGATGATGACATTGATCATTATAATAACAACTATAGCATAAATAATTGAATAAATAAATGCATAATAATAATAATAATTATCACCACAAATAATTGAATAAATAAAGGGGTAAATCTGCATAAACATATGCACAGTAAATAAATAAATAAATAAATAAATAAAGTGTTTATTAAAAATCCTTTTAAAAAGTCTTTTAACATTGTCCTAGTCAACCCAACATCATTTGCCAGTCATCTCGAGTTGGGGTTGTTGGCACAATTGCACAACATAACCTCAGTCATGAATTTAAATAACAAAATGTAGGAACAGTTTTCTGACATTGAATGTTTTACCCAATATCCTGAAGCAGTCATTTGCATCTAGCTGGATTATTTTGCTGTTTGTTTCACTAGAAATATCCAAAAAGGAATGAAAACTGTGCCAAACCAACTCAGGTCTCACCCACAAACCTGGTACTGCCCCATTTTTTTTCTATTTAATTCACAGAGTTTTAATTTCACTTTCACAGTTTTCACTCACGTTGAAGACTATGCATCTTGAGGAGGAGTATATGAGCAACAGTTCTGTTCTAGTCAGGTAATAAGAGTCACAGGCGGTTCGGCCCGGCTAAATGCTCAGTTCATAAAAGATGAAAAAGACAAGTCTCTCAGTTACATGAGCAAAACATTTCACAAATTTTGTAAGCTCGACTGAAAGGGCACACAAGAAAGAATGGTTCCCAACATTCCCTGGCTACCTCATTAAGTCCTCCTGTGCCTCACATTCCAAGCAATTTCACCATCGCCTCCACTCAACGCTCCACCAAAAGGGGACGAGCCCTCCCTTTGAAGGGACCAGAAAGTGTTTCAAATACAAGCTGGTTTTATTCAAGTGAATCACTTTTAAAGGGAAATAACAGGGCATATAAATCTTGTCCAACTTTAATTTTGGCCCAAAACAGCCAGTTTTGTCTCCCAATGTAATGTACTTTTTTTCTCACCGCTCTGTCAGCTGGCCGGACACAGAAGGCCGGACATTACCAGTTGGCGCTAATCACAATTCCTGTTGTAGCACTGTTAATCAAGTGTTTTATCTGCATTCAAAGTCAATTGCATCCAATTAGATTCAGTTCCAGCCAGGCCCTGAACGCGAGCCATATTTACACATCATGGCTGAATTCATGACTCATGTGTGGAATTGAGATTGGGTTTCCCCTCTTTCCTTCTACCAAGAAAGGGCAAATACAATTCACTGCACAGCGCTGGCAGAAGCACCACCCTCTCTAGGCAACGCTTCACTATGCTAATGAGACTAAGCCAGGGATGCTAGTGTTGACGCTGCAGGATATGTTAGCAAACACTTAAACCTTCAAGTTAAAACACCACACTCAATCAAAAAGCCCATTTTAAATGTCAGTTGGGAAACAGAAGTGGGAAACAACAAAGTATTTTGAATTTCCTTTAACAGCGTAACATGCTCGGCCCAATCTCACAGGAGTTTCCGTAAGGTCAGAACTTCAATGAATAATAGTTGAGCTCTTATATTGTTTGAAGGGAGATGAATATTACAGCACAGCCCTTAAGCCATAATCATGCATGGGCATGTATGAAGAGTCAATGTAATATTAAGAAAGCATGAAAAGAAGTAAATAACATTACCTGCAAAAAGATAGACCTAAACTGAGCTTGTCAACTTCTACATTGTTTTAGAAAGATTTAATAATTAGCTTATTTCAGTTTCAAAAAGTGACAAATGAATCAAATTACAGTACACGATGATTATATAATCAAATTAATTGCAGTTAATCACAATATATCAATATCCACTAAGAAAGCTCCTAAAATAAAGAGAATTCAACATTAAAAAAAGTCAATGTGTTCTTTTTTTCATCATTAAACATAGAAATCAATGGTCTGGAGCCAACAGCAAAAAACAAACAAACAAACAAAAACAAAAAACTACATATATATATATATATATATATATATATATATATATATATATATATATATATATAATGTGATGTAAAGTTTTATATTTACTATTTTATATATTTTTAAACTAATTAAATCACACTAATACATTTTAATACACAGCCCTATTATACTTGAAGATAAGCCGTAGCCTAACAAGTATTATAATGAAATAAAAAAGTGATTGTCTAATTTCTAGTCTTTCATTAAAGCCTATGTAAAATGTAGGCAACTGTCAGCACACTTGGAAAAAAAAAATAATAATAAAAAGCTCTCCTTATGTTATTTCACTCTGAATCTGCCTCTTTACCGTCCTTAAATAGCCAAAAAAAGTTTGCTACATCAAGTTTCATCTGTCCCTGACAATAGGTGAAAGCAGTAATGTTCTCTAGTGCAGCCTCTGCACCAAACACACCACCGCAAAATATCTACATCTACTGACAACCAGATGCTATTTTAATTGGTCCATTAAAAATTTGTCAGTCGAGCAAGATTTGAACTCGCGACCCATCGCACAAAACATTCCACTGAGCCACAACATCTCATATCCAGGTAAGGGGCTGAGCCCCTAAGGCTGAAATTCTAGAATCGCCCGTGGCCATATGCCATCAGAAGTGAGCGAGGGACCGAGTTTTAGTCTCGCGGAAGGTTCAGTCGAGTACCCAGCAAGAGATCTGCACCCACAGCAAGACTCTGAGCAAAATGTGAAATTTCAGACAGAATTACAGTTGCCTCCAACACTGTGTACAGAGCAATTCAGCACAGCTCATCTGGGAGAGGAGCAATTATCCTACGGGGAAGGGCTGAATCTTTTTCCCAGCCTCCATTCACACCATGCCCTGAGGAATTCCCGTAGCCTGCCTTCACACCAACACCAGAGCCGCCGGATCTCACTGGAAAGCAACGGGAGCTTTTGTTGTGGTGGATTCAGATTTGATGCACGCATCTCTTTTTAAGACGTGGTGTCAAATGATTTACTGGAGTCAGCTCAAAAGGGAAAATGAGTGCGCGCGAGTCTCTGGAGTATAACCAGCTCCTGTTTAGACTCCAGCAAACTTCACAAATATGATAAAGCCCACTCTTTAAATGGTACGGCACCGTATCTCAGCACACCCTTAAAATAGAATACATGCTGTTGGCAAAAACAGCCATATGGAGAAGGAAAGAGAATGGAGGAGAGGTGAATGGGAGAGGACAAGAAATGTTTATTGCTCAGAGGTTACGCTTTCATAGTTATGGAGATTTTTCATTTAGGTTTCACTGAGGTATCAACTTCATCTCAGACGTTTATAGTAAGTAAGCATCCTTGAAATCTTGGTACAATAAATCTTAGTAGAGTTTGAGACATTGTTAAGATCTTTTCTGAAACTCTTCTTTTTCCTAGGAGAAAAATCAGAGACACAGAAGGCCTAAGTAACGTATTAATTTGCTCTTGCTGTTGTAGGAGAAAAAAAATTATACATAGATTTATTTTTTATTTATTTTTTTTCATTCCTGTGGTGGAAGCAAAGAACGGTGCTGTTGCATAGCTCAGGAGATTTCATGAAGTTCTCAGTTATGTTTCACTGAAGTGTCAACTTTGATAGATGTTTTTCCTAAAATCTCTATAGGACTATAACAGACACAAATGAGAAATGCTGACATAGAAAAAGAGTAAAGAACTATTACAATTAATGTGAATAATTTGGTTTTGAAAGAATTTGATAAAAATGTTTGAGGTCAAATTGAGATCTTGGCAAGTTGGAGACATTGTTAAGCATGAAACTCTAAAAGTAGCATGAGATTACTTGGGGTTTTCATTGCTCAGGAGATTTTTTGGAGGTCTCGGATATGTTTCACAAACTTTTTGTTTTTTCAGATGTTTCTCCTAAAATGCCTAAAGAGGAATTAAAATAGACAAAAGAGAAAATTTTCAACACTCTAAAATAAGTGTGGATCATTTAATCCTGGAAGAATTTCATGAGAAATGTTTGAGGTCATTGTCTTCTGAAACTACTGGAAACAAACAGCATGTGTCATTATTTTTCTTAATTTCAAAATCCCAGATGCAGATTTGAGAAAAAAAAAAAAAAATGCTCCATTTGCTCTCCATTTAATCTCATTACTGTCAAAGAGAAACAATTAAGAAGATCTCATCTGTGATTTTCCTCTCCTGTGAGGAGAGAAGGAAAGGTGAAGAGAAAATCTGAGAGATGAAGAGAGGACATGATAATGTAGTCATGCTGAGATGTGTTCCAGCAAAGCCAGCATAAGTCAAACTCCACCGAGCGACTCGGCAGCGACTTCAATTACAAGTTGGCGTTGAAGGTCAGATATTGTAGTTCAAGCGATATAATGTGCAAAGATGGATGGGCCTGCTGATAATATTTAACTAAGTAATCTCACAGTACAGTGAGAGCTTGTTTAAAGAGCTCACATCCTTGGAAACCCTTGGCTTAGCAAGGCCTCTTATTATAGACCATCGGCGCAGGCGTCCCTCAAACATTAACTCCCGCTACTTATGCAGTCTGCAGAGTCTCCGACAAATATCCCACCAAAATGAAAGGATGTACTCTTACAGTGATGAAATGAGCGAGTAAAGACGAGGAGGGGGGGGGTTGCTGTAAGAGTTGTACAAAACCCTTTGTTGTATAAGTGCCTCATTTAAAAGTTCCCCTATTTTAAAGTGAAAAAGACCTTCCCTTCATACTAAGAAAAAGAAAAAAAGAGTACGAAATGAAGTGCAAGGCGTGACAGACACACGGCTGAGCTGCTTTACAAGTTACTCGGAGCTACGCTTGATGAAAAAACACGGCCCGTGAAATGACACAAAAGGTATGCCGCCGTCGAAACCCTCTTTCATGCAGCGAATAGAGAGAGAACGAGAGCTGCCGTAGAGTGATCAGTGCCTCGCTGTGAATAGTCTACTGTCATCAGCCTGCCTGCGCTTAGGAAAAAGATCTGTCAGCTCTTATCAACGCACAATCACAAAGAGACGTTAAAATACAGCATCTGAACTACTTTAGCTTTTTACACCGCTCTGTGTTTCTCTACACAATCAAGCACATTTCCCACATCATACTTATATGGCCTTTATAGTATTGTGAAGAAATCGAACTGAATGAGTTGGGGGGTTTATTCACATGGCACACGCAAATTTCCCTGACTGCTTGATATAATGGAATATGAAGTATAACTCATTACTCATACTGTAAGAAATCATTTCTGGGCAGAGATTAAGGCTGGCACTGAAACAAGACAATCTCAATTTGAGGCTTTTGGTTATTTTATAAAAAAGATTTTCTTGTTTAGTTCTTACTAGGCAATTCGGTTACATTTTGGCTAGCTAAACTGTTCAAAGTGGAAAACAATCAGTGCTAGTACTCTTGCTGCATATTCCTTGTATATTTATGCAAATATATAAAATATACAGTATATATTAAAAGAATATGTAACTATTTACATATGTAATCTGCAGCAGTAAACACATTTACTTAATTTACCACTAAAAATGTTATTTACATTTGTTAACATTTTTGTGTCTTTCCTTAAAAGAACAACTGCATGCATTACGTATGAAGTGGATATGACAAAAAGAAAAAAAGTTGTGATAAATCAAAAAAAAAAAAAATACTTTATAATATAATTAATGCTGTCCTGATAACATAATAAATTGAGTTTCTGTTGACTAAACTAGCCTTTTTCTTTGTATTAATTATTTTTTTTCAATGAACTCAAAAATTTAAGGCAACCAGGTTACTTTAAGTTAAACAAACAATATTTTTATAGTGCGCATACAGTGTGTGTGTATATACTGTATACTATACACACACACACACACACGCAATGTGATTAAGTTATTTTGACAGCTGGATTGTGTACAGTAGTTCCACATTTGTTCATGATGCTGAATATTTTAAGAAACATTATGTTAGTACATTTAGTGGATGTTTTAATCCAAAGTGAATAACATATCAAGGTGTACTGTACATTATTATCGGTTCATGATCATCGTCACTTTTATTTTTGATGCATGATCTATTTCTCGCCAGTAATCGGTACAAATGTGATTTCAGTCATATCTGAATGCACAATATGTACCAAATTTAATGTAAAAACCTCTAAATCTGGGCTTGTGAGACTAACAGTCTTTGTCTAGTGAGCGCGACAGGATCGAAGTGTTTTGAACAGAATAGTGCAGAATTGCATATTGGTGACTCCCGGCCCACTTTGAGCAAAGTTTCCCGTTTAGTTCTAACCAACTAATTTGTTTTTATTAGTTTGACTTTAGATTGATGACACATCTCTTTAAACTCTTTAAAGTATAGCAACAGCACAAGTATTTGTGCCTAACAACTTGTCATACTGCACAGCATGCAACATACAAGACATATTGTGAACCCACTTGAATGCAATGAAGTCCGACCACCCTTCCTGAAGACATAAAACACATCAATCTCTCCACCGCTCAGCTGACTAATTTTTTCGTCCCACCACAAACTTCTAGTGCAGAACAGACTTTCGTCCCTGAAGCAACAACAAAAACTTTTCAGAAGATCACAACATCAAAAGCCCACACACTCTCTGACTAAGAAACGCCCAGGTATATTCTATCAAAGGGAATTGTTGCCAAAATCCTCTTCAGTTAAGAGACGGAGAGGACTGTTTCACATCAAAGGCTGCTGTGGAGTTATGTTTCTGCACTCTTTAATTCTGCAGGGCAAGACGCAAGTTTATTTGTACTTACAGTTTCAGAAAAAAAAAAGTTTGATGCAAATGACATTGGATATCATTAAGAATTTTGCTCATCCAGTGGTATCACCCTACAGAGGAAATTAGATGAGATTATAAAGGATTTTATTAATAGCTGTAAGAGTACAGTTACCTAGTTACAATGGTAAACAGCTGCCAATAGTTCTCACATGGTATCGCATAGATGATGTAATTGCATGGCAGCTCAGACCCAAAAATAAAACAGGGGAAAGAACCAAACTCGAGTTTGGACCATGCAATCAGGCCTGGAGTGAAAACAGCCTTTAATAAAGGAAAGACAGCAGAATCTCACCACTCTCTCGTATTATGGGAATAGTTCACACAAAAATGAAAATCTGCTCATCCTCAGGCCATCCAAGATGTAGATGAGAGTTTTTCTGCATCAAAGCAGATTTGGAAAAATTTAGCATCACTTGCTCACTAGTAGATCCTCTGCAGTGAATGGGTGCCATCAGAATGACAGTCCAGCTGATAAAAACATCACAATTACCCACAAGTAATCCACACGACTCCGGTCCATCAATTAATGTCTTGTGAAATGAAAAGCTGTGTATTTGTAAGAAACAAAAATCCACTATAAAAGCATTTATAACCGTCACTTCTGGGCAAAATATGAGTCCATAATCCATAATAACGCTTCCTCCAGTGATGTCCATCCCCCGTTGTCCTCTCACATCAAAAACCACTGACATATTTTAGAATTATAATGGACTGTTTTCACATGTAAACAGTGCTTGATCTGTGAATATTTCTCTCCTGATTGTGACAACACAACTTTTCACTGGATAAACCAATATTACGGATAGAAAATTTGTATTTTGACTGGAAACAACGGTTTGAAGTTAGTAATATATTAAGATGGATTTGTTTAATACAAACATGCAAAGTTTGCTTCACAAGATGTTAACCGATGGACTGAAGTTACAGTGAGATTACAGTGATGTTTTTATAAATAGTTTGGACTCCAATGAAGAAACAAACTCATCTACATCTTGGATGGCCTGAGGGTAAGTACATTTTCATTCAGTTTTCATTTTTGAGTGAACTATTCCTTTAAGAGTCACTGACTGCCAGAGAAAGGTGCTCGCTACAAAACAACTATAATAGCTGCTAAATCAGTTGAGTGAATATTTGCAACAGAATTCGTGAGTGCATTTTGCCACATGCTTTAGCCTGTGATCTGTGCAGGTTTTGTCATGTGTCCTTGCTGTACAGAGCCATTCAGTGAAATAAGAGACAGTCACTCTTCTTTTATGGTGGCTATTTTATAATAAAGTCATATGGTTGGACATTGTGATCCTTTCAAATTGGCCCATCTGGAGTGTCTCAGTGCCAGCCAGAGGTCATACTATTACATTTAGCCACTGGTTTTACTACATCTGATATTGCACTTCATCTGTCTGTGAGGGGTGAAAGATGTGATTCCTTCCTGAGAAATCTTTTCATTATCATGACATTTTTCCCCTCGGTTTAAATAAATGCATGAATATAACAGCGGAGTTTCAGTTTTTAATAGGAATTCCACTTTCTACTCCTTTTATACCTGAAAAAGACCTTTCTATAGGGCAGTATGCACCTCAGACAGACTTGTATATGGTTTGCATTATATGTTGAAATTACATTATTCACATTGTTCTTTTGAAATGAATTTGTCATCAGTGGCAACAAACATATTCCACAAAACATATCACACTATACAAGCATCAAAACAACAAAACAAAAGCAAAAAATCCACTGCTTGTCTTACTGTTTAAAATTTTGGGATCAGTGAGATTTTTTTTAAATAAATGAATACCTTAGTGAATACCTTTATTCAGTCATTTAATTCATCAAGTGACAGCAAATACTTACATTGTTAAAAAAAATCTATTTTAAATATCTGAATGCTCTCTTCATCAAAGAATACTGAAAAAAAACAGTATTATCAATATTTTCAATATTGATTATAAAAAAACTTTTTTTATTTATTTATTTATTTATTTATTTGAGCAGCAAATCAGCATATTTGAATGATTTCTGAAGGGTCGTGTTACACTGAACACTGTAGTAATGGCTGCTGAAAATTCAGCTTTGCCACAGGAAAAATAAAACACTTAAAATGTATTAAAAAGTTATTTTAAATTTTAATAACATTTCATAATATTACTGTATTTTTGATTCAGTCTTGGTGAGCATAGGAAGCTTCTATCAAAAACATAAAAAACAAAACAAAAAAAAAACATCTTACTGACTCCCAAATTCTTGAAGGCTAGTGTAAATGTTGTTTAAAATGTATTTTGAATAAATACACACACAAACTGGTTTAGGTGAAGAATCGTCACCTGAAAAGCTTTTAAAATCATAAAACACATCAGTGATCATTTGAAATGATTTTGGATGTTGCACCACTTATCAACAATTCATTCTTTTGCCCTCATATAGCTAAATATTCCAACCCTTGTCCAGAAAACTTCTTTTAAAAAAAGAGTTACGGAATGTGCCGATGACATTTATAAAGGCCTCTGAGATGAAAAAGCGGAATTCCCTTTTCATGAGCCATATTATGTACAAGCCTTGATCTTGAATTTGGTGTACCACACCTTTGCCTCGCGCAAAAACTGAAGCAGAGTGCCTACAAACCCATAAGTAGTTACATATTTAAAGCGACCTCTGTTTCAAGGTGACAGCTTGGAAGGTAGAAAAAAGGGAAAAGAAAAAGCAATTTCACATTTAATATTTGGTCTGTTGTGCTTATGAGTTTGAAAATGTGTGTGTGTGATGTCTATAGAAACATCCAACATCCCCTTTCGGAGACAGGAGCCCTCAGGGTCCTCAGACTGAGCGCACACATGGAGTTAAAAGACTTGAAGGTGGGGGGATTTCAAAGTCTCCCCTGCAGACATGCTCCAGCTTTGTGCATTTTAATGGTGAGATATTCAAATCTCCTAGTCTGCCATCCCTCACCCTCATTTCTCCAGCAGTCCATGCAGGGCGCTTCTGTCTGCAGCTAATGGGATGCCATATACGCAAGGAGAGGGCTTATTTGGGGAGGTCTCTGCCTCCTTGAGGTTAAAGGACCTTGAAATTTGCTTTCTTTTCATTCTTTTTTTCTTAACTGAATGAACTTGGATAATTAAATTGAATAAAATACATTAAAATAACGTAATAATGGTAAGAGTAAAATTGGAGAGGTTCACTAGTCATTCCCCACAGCTGTGCAAGCTATTAACAGCAGTATCAAGGCGTTCTTGCGTGAAACCTTGAAGCTGCTTGCAATAAGAGTTAACAACACTCCCACTGTAAGTCCCCTGCAATGTCTTTGGTAAACAAGGAAATTAAAAATATGCACATAAACCCCAGCATTATTAGATGATATTTCCTCACTGCCACTTGGTATATGAGCAGAACCACAGCAGACTCTGTGATTTGTTCGCCTAATATTGGAATTCACAGAAGTGTTAACTAAGTAAAAGTGCACTTGGGTGTTAATTTGTTTGGGGTGTCCAGACGTCTGTAGTGATTTGAGGCCTTGGAGGCTTTATGGCTGTTTGTTAAAAACATCCGTGCAACCAAAATGAAAGTTTTGCTGCTTTTATTCTGCGTCTATTAGCTTCAAAGTGATATTGCACCCCCCACCCCCAGTTAAATAAATAAATAAATACATTTCTGTTGCCGTTTACTTACTGTCATGTTGTTCTAAACCTGTATTTTTTTTCTTCTGCAAAACACAAAAAAGTTTTGCACACACAATGAAAGTCAGTGAGGCCCAAAACAACATTGACTTCCACTGTCTAGACAAAATAACACAGACATTTTTCAAAATATTTTCTTCTGTGTTCCACAGAAGAAAGAAAGGCATACAGCTTTGAAGCAACATGAGTAAAAGAAAAGCGGATAAATCAATATACTGGAGAAATGTTGTGGAATTCTACGCTTTTTTTAAAGAACAATTTGAATACTGGATTGAATTGAATATACTTTATTATGCATTTATGGGGAAATTTGTCTTAGAATCTAAGTTCAACCAGAAATACATCAACACTGCACTCATCATGCCAATTCACTGGGACAAAGCCAAAGTTGTGGGCCTCCTTCACAACTGCTAAATGACAAATGAAGGGCTCCGGACCCTCCCTCTGGTATAATTAAGGGCCATTTGAAATGGGCTGGGGTATACATTGACCTTCTACTAAAGGGAGAAAAAAAACAGGAGGTATAATCTAATAGTTGCAAATTGTTGATGCATATATTAAACATAATAGCATTGGCCCTTCGCCCTGCACTGTTTCCCATGTGGAAATGCCCTGACTGGGCTACAGATCAGTGGATGGACAGAGTTCACATGGCATCTGTTTGATCAAAGTTTCCTCACCAAAGATCTGGCATCATAATCGTGTCTGGTCGGGCCACTGCAGACCTCGGCTTCGAAATCAAACCACGCCATTGGGTCTCAGAGTCACTAAGGATAAGAGCAACACGTTCCATGCTGAAGGACATAGATGAGAATTCTTTTGCATTACCATGATAATAAAGAGAAAGGCTTCCGCTTGCTACCATTAAGGCAAGCGACAAATACATCATCCCGCTCCCTGCGTTCTACAGAGCGGGCCTGATGGCCTGGCCCTAAATTGACCCTCTCTTCTCCCATATCAGAACATGCATAAATACCTGGGGCAGCAGAAATGAGGAATGCTATTAATCAACGGACACGGGGGCTCAGATCTGGAATGGCTTTAAATCCAATAGGAGATTCCTCTCAGATGTTTAAAGCCCAGCGGTTTAATATCCCCGCCATCCCCAAGTGGGTAATTGTTTCGCTGCTGCAGACAGAGAAACTGTCGATCAAGTCTCGCTTGACCTTGTTTCTGTGTCTGTACTGACCTCCGGAAATGTAAAGCAAAGATCATATCACATAAAAAGCAATACTCCCACAAACGGGCCCCAAGCTGCAAATTGATTCTGCTGCCATGGAATTCACTCCCATCTCAGGGAAACAGTGGAAGGGGGGCATTAGGAAGGGGTCTCTTCCGCCGCATTCATCCTTTTGTTGCAGATATCTGTCCTGCGCGTCAGCTCGCAGATTTTTATCATTATGAAAAGGCACTCTGCATATGCTGGCAGAGCTCGTGCCGGTGACAGATAGCAGAGGGACAAATAAGCCGGCGATTCCAGCTTGCTGGCGTTTAACACATTCCCTCTGTCGCGGCAGTGATAGCGGGTTCAATTGTCTGTGGTAATGGGCCGAAGGGAGCGAGAGTCGTCGTTGCGACATTGCCCGGAGCTGGGTTGCGTGGATCATCTCGGGAGACCGCCGCCCCCTTTGTCCCGACGGGAAGCCGGTAGACGAGATGGTTATCCCCCGCGCACTGTCCAAAAGCCACCGTTGTCTATTAAATCCCCTAAATTGAATTTAAAAGAGTCTCAGATTACGTTAGAAAGTCTGCAGATGTCCTTGCAATGGACCGGGGACCAGTGACCCATCGCCTAATTAAAATTCAAGCTGAAAAAGAGTGTACTTTGATCAAATCAAACTTTAATTAGCTCAGATAACCCCAAGCTACCTCCAAAACATTACCAAGTGGAGGAATCGAGGACATTCTTCTGGAAAATTCATCATCCATGGGAGATACGCTGGAGTATGCACAAAGGAGAATATTTCGGCACAATTAGCATCATTTTTTTTGGAACGAGCATCAATAAGGGCCATTCTACACACAAATCAGCATAAGGTGACTAACCTTTGGTACATTATCATTGTCCTCCCCTTTTGCACAGACCGATGTCAAAGGTCCTGCTAGCCAGAGGTACCTGCAAAATCAAATTCCCCCAACCTTTTGGATCACTCGAGCCGGTGCTAAATAATTGATGTGGCCATTGAGACCGGTGGCGGTGGCAGTGATTTGATTTCGGAGCCAGTCTGAATGGGTTCAAGATCCTTACAGACACCCCGCGGAGGGCCAGTGAGAAATGTCAATCGCACCTCATCTACGGACGGAGGCTTCTCTGCTACACAGAGAGAGCAGCAATCTCCTGGCAATCTGCAGCAAGTTCACCATCCACATTTAATGAGACACACACACACACACAGAGAGACACACACACACAGCCGGAGTGGTAGAACAAAGAGGCGCTCGGTTGTAGCTCTGACAAGTGTCAACTTCACTGCAACTGTGGCATGTAAGAGGATTTCCTTGATAATATGAAAGAAAACCGAGTAAATGACAAAACTCGGATATTATCGTCTAATTGACTGCCATGTTTGCGCTACATATTTGCATGTTTGTGAAGCCCAAGTCTGTGCAAATTGTTATGGTGGTTACCGATTTGTTTTTGCAGCCATAACAACATAGAAATCCCAACTAGCCAAAACAAGAGCTGCGGCTTTTGTCAATTCATTACTAAAAGTGTGTGCCGTCTGCTGAAACACTTTAAAAAGTTTCATGTGAGAAATAAATTTGCAAAGAGCAAAAATCATCCAGGTTAAATGTTTTAGATCTGCTGCAGTGCAAAAGGCCCAATCTATTTTTTCTCTCATCACATATGTTGAGAGTGTCACACAAATTTATAAATCTAATGAAATGGAACAGACATGTTGTCTTGCAGATTTATTTCATGTTACTTTATGAAACTTCCATATGTTCTGCTGTGCATCTGACAAACTAGAATTGTCACGCTCGCACGGTTCATTTTTCGGCCGACGTGATGAGTAACGCCACCCTTGTAATTCTTTTCAGGTATTCAGTCAAATTCTGCACCAGCAGACGAGCCGTTCGCAAACACCTGGGATTTGAGCATTCTGACTGGTGGAGGCTAACTTAATCATCTATAATTGGTGGAGGGGTTCCCATTTATAGTGAATGACAGCATCGATCTGTCTCAAAGGTAAGCCATCAGGCCTAATAAATAAAGGAAAAGAAACAAGTAGTCACATTCCAAATGAGCAGAAAATCAGCAACATGACACAATGTAAAAACGAGACCCGCATCATATCTTATTGAGGAGCGAGTCTAATCCCCAGAAAGAGAGAGGCTAGATATCGATGTGCATGATATTAAATTAAAAAATCTTGGGACCTTAAATAATTTAAGCGTGAAACATCACAGAGTATTTGATCTAGTCTCTGTATCAAAACTACATTACACAGGGCAAAAACTGTGACAGAGCCTCAAAAAGAGAACTTTACACTGTCTCGCAGCAGAAATGTCACAACATGAGGGTTTGCGAGACACTGGAGGGGTGTTACTGGTGCATGGATTCGCTCTCTAAAGATTTCAGCGAGGCATGTGCTCGCACATATGGCAGAATACACACGGATAGGATATTATGTGTAGCCATGAGAGAAAATCAAGCATTTGTTATGATCGCATTGTGTGAAAGCTATTGCAAGAAAATGTGCATCTACTATTGAAGCTGTGGCCTGGCGGTTTGCATGCATTACGGTTGCGCTGTATACAAAAAATACATTTTATCAGTAGCCCGAGGCTGTTTATTTGTTGCCTGAGGTATCGATATGGAGGTAACAGAGCCCACATCAAAGCTAAACTAAAAAAAATATATATATATGTATATAACAATGCATACATGCTGGGTTGTATTATTCATGTGGGAGACTTAAGTTTGAATTCTCCTTGCAACATTTCCAGTTCTCTTTCTAGCATACAGTAAATAAAGAGTTGGCCAATGGCAAGTATATATTTTTTTCTTTGTCAAGAAAAAAAAAAAAAAAAAAACCTCTATTAGAAAAGATAAAAGGCGTCAAAATGCTGAAACACACCCAACTGCACATCTGGTTCATTTGACAATAATAAAAAATTCAACCTCAGAGCCAAATGCTGATATTCGATTTGAAACAGCCCATGGTACTCAGCTAGGCTTCACTGTTCTTTTTCCACACGAAAAGCTTGGATGCATTTTGTCTGATTCCACAGTGCTCAGAAAAGCTCTAGGCAAAATACATGACCAGAGTAGGTTACTAGTTTGTTTCACGATTAAACTTCTGCGATGCTATCACCGAGCCTTGGGGATCTTTTAGCGAAGGATCGCCTCCGGAAACAATGTTTTGTCTGTACAGATTAACCAGCAAAATCCCTCTCGTCCAATTTCACCTTGAAAGCCCTGCGACTCTTGAGGAGAGTTCGAGGAGAATTCCACCTTTCCAGTGCTCTTGCTCGCTCTGTGTCATCGGGCCTGAGCTTTGGGCCAGAGTGTGTTCCTTCCCCTTCAATACACCACATCTCAATGGCCATCCAAGTCATGCGCGAGAGCCCGGCTCTGAGCAATGACTAACAAATTTGTTGAGGAGTAAGTAATGTTAGGTTTGCTGACATTGGCAAGCCTTGCCACACGCTCAGACTGCCGAGAAAAGCAAAAGATAAATTATATGCCTCACACATATATCTTTGTTTTTCTCCTTTTTATTGTATGCATCGAATCAATAGCACTGTTTGAAGGTTTTATATGATACAAGACACTTTCCTTTTTTTAAGGAATAACAGCAGTCTGCTTGAGGTTAGATAGTCTTATCCTTACTCAGCACTTCCAGTCAAACTTTCTTTTGTTGGGTTCTGTGATGTTAGGCATTGAATCTTCTTCAGCAGCTCAATTTCTGTAGCAAATAGGTAACACTTTACAAAGAGGTTGCCTATGTTTGAACTAGTTAATGCAATAGCATTTATTATACTGGATTAGTGTTCATTTCTACATATACTAATGAATGTTTAATATTCCAGTAGTATAAATTAATCAGTTAATATATTATGAATGAACCTGAGGAACAGTGGTAAATAAACCTAGATTAATAAATGCTATTAAGAAAATTAACTAACTAATGTTAACCATTTAAACCACTTTGCAAAGCTTCCTTCGCAGCCATTACGTTAATGTTGACAGAGATAAACAAGTGCATGATTTTATAATGTTGCAAAGACAACTATATAAAAAGCCCTGCGTAAAGGATCTCCCCTCATTTCTTCATGCATATTTACACCAATCAGACACGGTGTTTCCTTTGCTTTCAGCCTGTGTCACTGAATTAAGACCGTCTGCCATTAATTCACCACCCTGTCTGTTTATCACCTGCAGGCCTTGTCTAAAAAGTGCTGTCCTAAATTGCCTGTTAGCAGATAAAGGTATTTTGTCATGGGGCAGGATTTGTAATTTCAAGGTATACTAAATGATAAAAATATTAAGGTATGTGAAAATTTAGAAAAGAAAAAAAAAGAAGAAAAAAATTAGCATGTGCATAAATGTGAACGCCTCAAGCTTTGCTCTGTAATAGAATCTTGGAATTTTCCTACATAAATTGAAGGATATAATTCAAATGAGCTGAAGCATTTTAAGGTCAAAGCAATATTAAATTCATGCAGCACTGACATAAATTGTCTGAGAAGAAAAAAGAAACTATAAAGCACTTTCTACCTGCATGCACTCAAATGCAAAGCAATATTACAGTATGTTTACACTCACACACACCAAAGGGAATGTATGTGTCAACTTGCATAAAAAGATTCATGGCTTTAGATTAAACTAATTTGAGATTTAGCCTCTTTAAGCACCTTTTCATCCTTGTTTATCGTCTCCACAAACACACAGCACAACTTTTATAGCCCCAGTCCAAAGATGTGTCAATCTCTCAGAGCTCAACTCTCAAAACTCTGACAGTCACACATGAATTCTGCTCTCTCCTTCTCTTTCTATGTCCATTTTTCCCTTTCTTTCCTCTCATGCATCACACATTTCGACTGTCCCCCTCCAAAACAGATAAGCGCAGAACGCGGAAAAAGCAAACCACGAACACGGAAATTCTCTACACGGTGCCGATCAGTAAAATTAGCATGACAATACTCACTGTGGGGAGAAGGGGGCAGTCGGAGCGTGGCAAGTCACTCTGTCCGATGAACCTGCACGGGTGGAAGAGTGGGAGAGAGAGAGAGAGAAAGAGAGAACAGTCAGCTGTGAAAGCACAGTTAAGAGAAAGGGAGGGGTGACGAAGAGCCGGCACATACAGAAAAACACAAGAAAAGAAACTGAAGCACAGAGGAGAACGAGGATGAAGCTGAACGGTAGGAGAGGAATGGGGAGGCAGCGGAGGGAGGGAACATGTGATGAGAATAAAGGACACGTGGGAAGATGCTGTACTTTTAAAAGTTCGACACACGAATGGGAGAGTTTTCTTACTGTTATTCAGTCATGTGACACCACTGGGTGAACTAGATACCTCATTTAACCTTGCAGTTAGTGCACAATTGTTTACTGTAGCAACAGCACCAGGCAAATAATGAGCTTCATTGTGCTTTCGCATGGCAATACAACATGTTTTTGCAGTTTTAATGATTTTTTTGGGAATGCATTAATAAAATCATTTACTTAGAAATTTAAATTGTGGCATTATTTACTCGCCCTCATGCTGTTTCAAAACCCATAGGCTGTTGTTCTTTTTGTGGAACTCAAGAAAATAATGAATCTCCACATACATCTTTTTGAATTTTAGTCAGTGTGTAGTGAGTATGTTTGGGCATAAAAAGATCTACAAAGTTACGAATCTCAAAGTCCACTCCAAAGGGAGATATTTCATTTTTAAAAAATCCCTTTTCAAGAACAACAATGAACGTCTCGTTTGGACTACAAAGTTGTTTTCCTGTATTTGTGACATCACAAGTGGTCCATTAGAATATCATTAAAATAAATCCCGCCTATGGAAATTCGAATGGTTGGCGGGTGGGGAGAACGCTTGGTTGAGCACTGCACGTTTCAAAATCGAAACCCGGTGAGGGTGTTTTTATATCACTGTATTTCTGAAGGAAACCGACTGTCTTCAGAAAATTGCACAGCGTTACCGGGGAAACCTCGATCTCTCACGCTCCAACAGCGCCTCCTGCTGGCAGAGAATGAATTTGCATATATATGCCGCCACAAATAGTGTAACTCTGTGGGACTATGGTATAAAAAACTGAACTGTATAACAATTTCACTGCAATTCATGTTATAATGTTAGAATTAAAGAACAATAAACATAATACATATTACCGTTGCACTTATCTGTACATAGTAAATAGTTATTTTTAAGCTGTTGTTGACATCCTATCTAAAACATGATTAAGCCCAAAAATAAACAACAATAACGTTACCATTTTAATATGTCTTGCAATATCCTTGCGTGCAAAGGTTCTGCATGATCCTCTTGTTCAATATTCTCGGGGTCTGAATCCAGCTCAAATTGATATGGCAATATTGACGAACTTGCTGTTTTGGCAAGGTGCGGGGTAGTACTGAAACATCGTCTAAGCTGTTCGCCAATCACAACGCACTGGGACAGCTAACCAATCACAACACATTTCGTTTTTCGGAAGGTGGGCTTTCATCAAACCCGGAACTAATCGAGCCATTTGTGCCAGGATGGGGAGGAAGGTATTGTAATAATGTAAATTGTGTGAAAAATAATGCGATTTTCGAACCACCAAGCATGAGAGCATGTTCTAGTACACCCCCAAAACTAAATCAAGACTTTGTAAAAGAGCATAATAGGACCCCTTTAAATCAAATATGGCATCTGTGGTGAAGGTTGAACATCATATGGACCACTTTTTGGTGATTTTATAAAGTCTGAAATCAATGTGAATATTGTCTAAAATTATTTTTGTATGTTTCACTGAAAAAAATAACAGCTTATAAGTTTGTAACATCATGAGGTTGAGTAAATAATAATAACTGAATTTTCATGTTTGGGTAAAATATTCCCTTAAGCGTTTTTTACAGGCTAGTGTTTATCTTGAATATTTGAGTATGTGTTTCGACAGCTCTATTAGATCACTTTATCTCTGAACTGCCTTTGATGGAGAACTGATGATCAACATCGCAACACTGTACTGTAAACCAACTCTATCTTTTGGGCTCTCAGTTGTTGTCCAATCTCTCATTCTCTTTTTCTTTCCATACTTCTCTCTCAGGGGCATTTTATTTCGCTGAGGCAGTGCCACCACAAAAAGATTCTGAGGAGCAATAATCAACTATACAAAAAAAAAAATCTGTATGAATATTACAAAATACGAGACTGAATAATGTATTAGCCAACTAAAGTGACACTGTCTGAAAGGTACAGTCACCAATTTTCTCCGTGGGCAAAATTCAGCAATTTTAACAGGAATTCCCACACAGATTTTTCATTAGATTCAAGTTGGTCAAGTTTTTTTCAAAAAAAAAACAAAAAAAAAAAAACCTTTTCTTTGTTTGAAACTGACTTCTGTGTGAGATGTGCTTCATACATCACTACACTGTTGACAATGGACCTATTTGATTGTGAAATTTCAACAATGTTTTGTAACAAGGAGACCAGTGCATAAAGTTTCATAGGGAGGCAGTGTCTCTCTCCCTTGGAGAACAGTGAAATACTTAAGAAACAGTCACATAAGAGAAGTCAGTGCTTCCATGTCACTGTTACTGGCTGATTACGCTGACAATATGAACCCACCTTTTACATTCGCAAGCAGTTTAAAATCAGCACCAATGGAATAAACTTGTTAAATGACTAATCACAAAGTTAAAAACACACCCACTCACATCACCACTTTCAGTCACAACCAGATCAAAATTAACTTACAATAATGACCTGTGAGTAAGCTGATTTTAAGACTGTTAATTTAATACACATCAGAACAATATTTACAGAAGATTTGATGACTAACTGTTTGAAAGGAAGGCACAGGTCCAAGTTATGAGGAACAAATAAATGCTATGCTACTGTAAAAGAAATATGATTTTGGCTGTACAATATAGTTATTTTTGAAGCAAAAAAGCATAATGATAAAAGCATAAGTATGTTAATAGAAAAATAAAAAAAACATTGTTATATTTGTTATGTACTGCCATAAACTCTATGTAAAGATCAAATGGAGCTGGAACATTAATTTACATTGGACTAAAAAACCCAAACGCAGAAAGGGACTTTCAGGAGTCCACAATGCAACACTGTTCTATCTGCTTCTCAGATGTGTGTGTCTCTCTCTCCTTCTCTCCTCAAGTGACAAAAGCAAGACCCCATTCCTAATCTGACCCCAAAACAGCAACAAAATCCCCCTGGCCTTATCATCCTCTGCCTGGGCTCTGTTCTCGCTCTTCTTTCATATCCCCTGACTCTCTTTCTTTCTTTCTTTCATTCTCTCTCTCTCTCCGTCACTCTCCATTGCATCCTCTCTCCCCAGTATAACCTCTTCCTCTGTCTCCTTCTCTCTGTAAACGGCTTTCAGCCGAGCAGAGATTACCTAGACCATGCTCTTCAGAGCAGCTTCAAAAAGGGGGCTCTGGGCTGCCAGCCTGGATAACACCCCCCTCCTCCTTCCGCCCGGGTAGAGAGGGGGGGAGTCACAGAGAGAGTGGCTTGGAAAATGTTTGCAGGAGGAAAAAAAATACAGTGGATGCTGAGGATGTCACACACTGGCTACATTGACACAATGTATGGGATTGACGAGCATATTTGCTAACAGGTGTGACTTCTGAATTGTCCTGTTCACACAGCAGCTTAATTAACTAAATCTTTTTAAAATAAAATACTATAAAATAATATAATAATAAAAAATAAAATAGTAAGACAAAAGTAAAGAAAAATAAAATAAAATAAAGTTTTACAGTAGAATGCTGAAACTTGAATTAATGGTAAATTTTACTACATTTACTATCAGCATCCATATTTTCTCAGCATTGCATCCTCGTGCCGCTTCAGAGGGACTCCTAAGTGCTGCTATTTAAAGCATGCTGAACTTTGCCAGCTTGCCAGTCTCACTTAGTTTTGATATGCACATGCTGAGGTGATGATTTGCTATTAGAAACAATCCCAAAACACTTTTATTCTCCTTTGACCCACATTACAGTTTGACACCTCAGTGCATTAACATGATGCATGCTTGATTTATTTGCTGTGAGATGCATCATATGAGATTTATAGAGAAAGTGCAAACTGTGAAATCGTACCTATGCAATTGTGGAAAAACTGTTATGTGGTGTTTTCCTGCCACAATGAATGTTTGCAGTTCAACATACTTGGTAATTGATTAAAAATATAATCAAATGAATTAAATGCCATGCCAATTACCATTAATAATAAAATATTACTATTAAAGGCATAGGTAATCCAAAATTGAAAGTTTTTTTCTTCTGTTAAATGCATGTGAAAAAGAATGTTGGTGGTTGCAGTTGTTGGTAGCCATTGACTTCCAAAGTATTTTTTTTTCCTACTATGGAAGTCAATGGCTACCAGCAACTGTTTGGCAACTGTAGCAACATTCTTTAAAATATCTCTTTTTTGTTGTTAGGATAGGACAATAATTGGCTGAGATACAACTATTTGAAAATCTGTAATCTGAAAAAAATTGCCTTTAAAGTTGTCCAAATTAAGTTCTTAGCAATGCATATTACTAATCAAAAATTAAGTTTTAATATATATACGGTAGGAAATATATAAAATATCTTGATGGAACGTGATCTGACTGGTTTTGTGGACCAGGGTCATATATATATATATATATATATATATGTGTGTGTGTGTATATATATATATATATATATATGTATATATATATATGCACGAAATTAACAAGTTACAAATTGACATCCCCTATAATATAATGCTTCATTCCTTCACTACACTTTTTTTGAGGCCAAAAGCACAGTTCAGAAAGTCTAATCCCTTTGTATTCTTTGATGTGCAATCTTTGATGTGCATCCCTCCCTGTGTAAACCCAACGCCTTTTTCTCTGTCACCATGTCCAGCCTGTCTCAGTGTTATGTGAGACACACTCTCTGCCCTCTTGCTCCCCGAGAATGTCCAATTAGAGGAAGGTCGGATTCGGTAGCCATGTGTGAGGCAGCCACTTATTCTGTTACCGTTGGCCGATCCGTCACGCTCCTCTCCAGCTTTCTTTATTTTATTCTTCCTCCCAAAGGGCAGTGGCTAACTCTATCACCGGGACAAATGACCCATCAGTGGCACCATTCATCAGCTGCCTTAGAATCACTCGCTCTGGCCACAGTCCCACCCATCCACCCCCCGTGAAACAGAGCTGCCGCTCCCACCGGCTTCCCCTACCGTTGCGTGTGTGTTTGCGCGCACGTGGGTGTGAAAGCAAAAATGAGAGAACGCGCCTTTGTGCGTGCAGTGCCCAGCTAAACTGCATTATAAATCTCTCCCACAAGCAAAATAAACACATACACATGCGCCATCCAAAATAGAACCACCTCCTTTACCAAACATACATACATAAGCTTTTGACAAAGCCCTTTGTCTGGTTTTATTTGCTTGTCAGTGTTGCTTTCTTGTTTTATCCCTCGGCAGCTATTCTGACGCCCCCACACCGTCCCAACACCTCCACCCGGGGCGAGAATCTTTACATAAGTGATGAGGAGGAGAGCAAATGAAATGACTGTAATTTGGTCAGGGGCACCGTGTACGTCCTGCCTAATAGAGGGGGCTGTCTTTCCCATTGCTCTGAGACGAGCTAGGTGGGTGCGTTCTTATTAATTAAGACAGTCTCATTATCGCCCATCCAGGCGCTCGATGAGTGAGGGAAATCGGAATTAAAAAGTCAAGCAAACTGCAAAGGAAAAGACAGCTAAGACATGACAGATGGTCTTTCATCACGCAAGGCTTTATCGAGAAAAAAATAAAATTGAAATAAATAAATAATGAGCTTATGGAGAGCAGAACTAGCACATTTTCTCCCTCCTCTCCTTAATTCTGGGCAATTAAAATATTTTTTTTTCCCTTCAATAGCACAAAAAGCATATGGGGACATTACTCATTTGGTGCTGTTTTGCCAGTATAGTTTCCATGGCAACCTTGGAGCAAGAAACATGACTCTCTATGCTAGTAGATACAGAGTCACTGGCGTAGCCTGTGGTACTCGAGACGTGAACTTTGACTCTTTCCAGCCTCGATTTAGCAGTGAATCTTGTTACGCCACAAAATATCAGACCTGTCTTTCCTGGGAATCATCACACGAAATACGAAAACACAACACCACTGAAATGAAATGTATTATTATTATTGTGAATAATCGTGAGCGCCAATTCTGCTGAACCATCATGCATATTTAATTTTTAATATGAAACATCTTTCAATATCTCAGACGTACGGTCGTGTTCTGTTTGTGCCAAAGGCTGATGCTAGACTTTATACGTCAGGCAGAAAACATACAAAAGAGAATCATACTGAAGATACATTCACATGAAGTTCTACATCTACTATTGTCAAAGTGATGTATTGATACAGAGGGATATATCGAACCGCAGTGCTGTAGTTGAGAATCATTTTTCCCATTTGAGGGAAAAGATCATGTGCTGCTAGCAAAGGAGAGGCAGCGAGAGAAGAATCAGTGGTATAAACATAAGGCAATGTTAAATTGACACATGCTGTTCAGCTCTTCTCTTTCGCCACAGAGGAGAGCTAGAAGGGCTTACGGCCATGAAGACACATCGGTATATTTTGTATCAGTATGTATTGTATCAGAATGTTTGAATACACAATGGCTGTTTACACTGACTAGAACTGTAAAAATGTGAAAGCAAGTCAAGAACAAGTCCAAGCCACATTTCAACATTAACCAAAAGATGAAAAAAAATAAATAAAAAAATAAATAAATATATATATATATATATATATATATAGACACAATTTTATGAGTTCCAAATCAAAGCACTTAAAATGCGTTAAACCTGTGAAAATGTAGTCAAGTTACTCAGGTTTATATATATATATATATATATATATATATATATATATATTTTTATTTATTTTTTTTTTATTTATTTTTTTTTTTTAATAACACATGGTCTAAGCACTATCAACCAAATCATTATCAATCAGCTTGCCAGCTCTGCATTCTCAAGCTCTAGGAGTGGTTAAAAAAAGCCAATTCCTATCTTCCTATCCTTTCTTTCTTATTGGAAATGTATTCGCTTTTGTTCCGTTTGGCTCACTCTGGTATTAGGACAATCCACCCCTCCGGTTTTACCTTCCAAAACAACAGCTGAACAGAGAGAGAAAAGAATATGCAAGCATTCACACTGGACCAAAGGAAATAGTATGCACTTATCAGGCAGTGCCAAACAGGATTAGAGGAAGGTGTTGGGGGGTTCGAACCCTCTGGGCTGGCCTACACACATGGGGTCGGAAAGTTGGATCAATCCGCAAGGCTACGTGCCACCTTACCCCATTCATCTTTATTTAACAGCAAGCTTTGCATTTTAAGAGGATACACGCTGACCTCTACACCACAAACTGACATTTGGGGAAAACACGTCGATAGCGAAGCATGTCAATTTATGGTTTTGTCCATGTGTCTACTCTACCCCCTGATGGTTTGACATGCTAAAGCGGCGAGATGGATATGTGTTCATGAAAGATGATGCGGCCGGTTATGCATCATGCCTACAGCAAAAGATCCCATACACTCGGGTCACTGGAGTTATCCAAAATTGTATTTATATTCAGAAAACACTGCAGCGTTTGTAAAAGCTGGTGAGGATACAGCATAAGATCAAATCCAGAACATTTGCTTAGATGAGCTTTTTCAAACTCATTGTGACCTCACAGAGGACAATTAATTTAACTAAATTCCTCGTATCACCCGGTATTTCAATATAAGCACAAGGTCACTCGTGTTTAGCCATGACTTCCAAAGCTGCAGTGGAAGAGAATAAAAACACTATTTAAGGTTTTGATTCAAATTGAAAAGCGCTCACCTCCATAGCCAAAATCCAATCCAATTGCAATTGTGTTGGGTAAATAAGGATGGATTGTTTGTCTCTTAGGTGAGTGTGCGGTGAGGATCTTCTGTTTAAATGTAAAGTGACAGATGTCCCATTGCCGGTGCTAGAGGACTATGGCTCACTCTAATGAGCCATTGGAGAAAAGTCACAGAATGAAGAGCAGATTCCAAAGGTTGAGCTGAAGGACAAGGCACCTGCTGCTCAAACGCTCCGCCATACGATGCTGCTCTTCAATTCAGTAAATCATATGTAGATGCAAATACTTGAATTACTATTCACTTTATCTAAATTTTTCCAATAGATTTTTTGGGTGTTTTTCCCCCAACTATTTAATATGTCTACTAACAGTGTCCAGAAGTGGAGAGGACTCAGGACAATCACAGGAGAATTCTGTCATTTTTTGCCATTTTTCTCAACCAACAAATGTCATTTTCATCACGTGTCAAATTGTGTACATTATTTGACAACATTCTGTGGTGGAAATGACATGAGCACATTTGAAAAATGAAATGAAATATATATATATATATATATATATATATATATATATATAAAATAATTCATTTTAAACATTATTTCAATACTTGTTTATTTTATTTTAGAGATTTAGAATGCAATAACTATTTTTAAGTTTCATTTTCAGGGACTGAATGTCTGGGTCTGAGACAAGGATAAAATAAAACAATTTAAAAAAGTACCAAAAGCAAATCAAGTTTGCAGAAAGATCTTCATGTGACCCACATATAACAAATGAAAAAAAAAAATATATATATATATATTTTTTTAACAAAAATCAAGCCTTGGGACATAAAAGCGCCCATAGCTGAAAAAAAATGTCTTTACAGAAATACTGCTGCACTAACAGCTCACTGCAAGGCCGAGTGATTCTGCTTTGCAAAAGTATCCACCATCTAACACAATACTGAAGTACATTCTTCAAGTTATCATTAGCACATAATTCTTGTTCTTGGGAGAAATCCAGGTATGATGGTTTCAGTTGGCCTGTCTGAGAAACTTTATCTCCACCTCAAGCTGCAATTATCATTACACCACCAAAATCGCTGCTCAATCGAGCTATTTTTTTTTTTTCATCTTGCGGCGAGGCTGCCTACTCTAAATCAATAAACTCCTGTATTTCTATGCAATATCTCATTTTCGCTAACATATAATCATATTTCATGTGCCTACAGAGAAACAGCAACACATAAGAAATTCTGAACTCCACCATGCCATTAAACGCAGTGTCATATTAGGAAATAATTGCACTTCTTGTCATGCTCACAATGGCAGATTAATGGGTGGAACAATCAGGAATCATGGTCTTCCTACCTGTTATGCCTAACAGGCGAAACTTCTGGCACCTTAACAGCACACACTGGCACCTTTAACAGAGACGTGGGACTGAGGCAGGGTGGATAGAGAGGGCTAATGATCTGTCCCCATGTCAATATCTCTGGGTGCCAACCTGCCTCCCCTTGGGCAAGAGCCTGGACATCAAACCTGCAGCTGACGCACCACTTTTCCTGGGAAGCCTCTTCTGTGCCTCGCATCAATACATTGAACTTTTTTTTTTTTCCAAACCGTGGCCCTGCTGTCTGCATCTTGATGAAACACTCCTCTGTTTATTTGAGCACCTTGTGTCATCATTTAATCTACGTTCGAAACACATGACTTTCTTTGTTGTGTGGAACACAAAAGGAGATATTTTGAAGAAAGTACTGGTTGTTTACTCGAATCGCTGAAATGAACTTGAGAAATGAATAGGTCTGAGAAAACAAATTAACTGGATTTATTGCTTCATTGAAAATATGACTCTAAAGAAAAATTTAATTAGAAATAACAATTTGAAACTTTAATAAACAGTGACAAGTTGTGCGAATATGAAGATTTCCAATGAAAAAATGACAAACAAATACAAAAATTTCATATGGAAGTATTAATATATATATTTTTTTAAATATATTTTCATTTGATATATCATTAATACAAAAATAAAAAATAATATATAAATTGTACATAATAATAATAATAATAATAATAATAATAGTAGTAGTAGCTTTAGAAAAAAATTAAAAATAATAAATAATCAATAAAACATGCAATGTTTGTTGTTATTATTTTATTAAATGTATTTCATTTATTATTAATTTGATCCATTTTATTGATACAAAAACAAAAATAGCATTTCTAATAATAATAATAACTATAATAAAAAATAATAATATGAGAAAATAGGATTTTAAAAGAGAAAAACAGTTAAATGTTCACCTGCTTGAAGAAACAATAGTGCTTTCAGAGGAATGAATGAATGAATGAATGAATGAATGAACGAATGAATGAATGAACGATCACATGGAATTATTTTTAATTATTATGAATTTTGTATGTTTTTTATTTAATTTTTTATTCAATAATTTTAATAATATATTTTATTATTATTATTATTATTATTATTATTATTATTATTATTATTATTATTAATAATAATAATAATAATAATAATAATATTAAAAATAAAATAAAATCACTATTGTTTCTAATAATAATAATAATAATAATAATAATAATAATAAGAGAAGGAAAAAAAAAGACCAAAACATCTCCAGCATGAGGTTGAGTGAGAATTAAAAAATTGGTGAGATAAATTTCCTGCAAAAAAAATAAATAAATAATAAAATAAAACTAAATTCTAGCAGTGTGAGATGATCAAACATGGCCTTATACAAGACAACCATCACTGAGTTTATTAACAGATTTATAAAATAGATGACTGCATTTGTGCAAATCCATTTTTAGCATTTGCCGGACATTGAGAGCTGTCATTTTTTTCAAACTGCCTCCAAACATTTTGTTCTGTATCATCTCCTGCCAGCACCTGAGCAGTGGACACTCTGAATCCCTGGAGTCCAGAGGAGTCCCTGACTATAACTAATTAAATGAGTTATGTGTCCGTGTGTCGAAGTGGCTCAGACAGCCAGCGCTGGCCATGCGCTTTAGAGGGGGAATCAGCCTCCCGTGCCCACAGGGTGTGTGCGCGGGCCATCGATCCTGCTACGCCATTAGATACAAAGATGTCAAGGTAGATTACTCTCATAGTGCTGCCGTTTGCAGGTCAAGTGTTTTGCTGGTCAACAATAATCAGAGAGACAGCAGGCGGTTAGATGATTGGGCTCTGTCTGGCTGATATATAACAGCGCTGCTGAAGCTTAGGTGATGGAACAGAAGAGTGAATTAGAATGGAGAGGCAGCCCGACCCCAGGCAGGTTAATGACATACGTGGTGCCAAAGAGCTAAATGATTTTGTGCTGAAAACGGGATTATGTCTCAGACATAAAACAGAACGGATGAGATGCAGGGCACAGCGCTCCAATGTAACTCACCAGCAAACAGGCTCTCTCTCTCTCTCTCTCTCTCTCTCTCTCTTCCTGTCTCTTGCTCTTTCTCTCTCTCGAAGCAGGAATCAGTCACTTATATTTTACTTTCCCCTCTGCAGGTCACAGCCTCCTTCATCACCCTGTCCAAATAATGCAACAATAACACAGCTCATTCATCTTCCAAACTGGGAAGAGTCACGACTCACAGTTCAATTGGATTTTTGCTTCCTTCTCCTTCATTTGCACACTTTTAAATGACTATATGTGGATATTCTTCAATATTTATATCTCAGGGTTTTCCAAATATTTTTTGTCTTGGGTATAACCATCGCTCAATAGTGAGTAGGGCTTAATAACAACAAACTAGAAAAGTGCTGCTTTTAAAGATACGTCAATATACAACATTCATACGGACACTGCAATAAAATTAAATGTTCACAAGTCCACAAAAAGTGTGTTTGTATACATATCTAAATAAAATTATACAAAATATCATTCAAAATTATTTTTTAGGTTTTTTAAAGTCTTTTATGCTCTCCAAGGCCACATTTATTTAAAAAAAAAAAACAGCAATATTGCAAAAATAGTATTACAATTTAAAATAACCTTATAAAATAACTGCATTTTAATATATTTTATAATGTAATTTATTGCATTTTACTCCAGTAATCTTTCAGAAATCATTCTAATATGCTGAACCGGTGCTCAAGAAATATTTCTTTATTGTCAATGATCAAAAAAGTTGTGTTTCTTATATTGTGTTGCAAACTTCAGGATTTTTGGATTTTTTTTTTTTATTAATAGAAAGTTCAAAAGAACAGCATTTATTTGAACTATAAATCTTCTGTAATCTTCACTGTCCCTTTTGAATGGTAAAATACATACATACATACACACATATATGTATATAATAGCATAGTATCAAATATAAATATGGACTTTATGGACTTTTTTATAGTTTATTAAAAATCTTTAAGTGATTTATTTTTACAAATAAACAAGAAAAAAATAGTTTATTGTTCATTTGGTGCTTTCGATGCGCACAGAGAAAATTGTGGTTTAATCGCATAACCTTTCCCATCTTTGCATGTGTCATATCACAGGACGGTATAGCGCCGGACTGTTGTCTGGTAATTCCAGGATGACAACAATCTCATATCACCTGATTTAGTGTCTGAAGGCGAAAGCTGGGGAGGAGGATGAAAAAGTGATAAAGTATGTGAAACAGCAGGAATGAGAGTGCAGGTTGTGGACCGAGCCGAACGTGGGTGGCTATAAGTTCTCCTGCTCTGACAACCTCTGGGACAAGCTTTTTATTTGGTGGCAGAAGCTGGGGGATGAAGAAGGGAAGACGTGTGCATGTGTGAGTGACGACACAGATGGGAGAGCAGTGAAGGACATGTCAGGTGGCATGTAGAAACACGGAGCCCAAGTTAAAAAGCCTGAAAACATGAGCCATTGTTTTCATCAATGCCATTTGAAGTCCACCCACATAGCTAAGTCTCTCTAATCTATCCAGTCTTGGTGAAATTAGCGAATTTGGCAAAGAACGCCTGCATACAGATGGCCGTTTAGTGGCGTTTCGTTATTCTGTTGGATTCACGTGACAATATTTACAAACCTATTTCAAAGTACGATGAGAAGAAGAAGAAGATGAAAGATCTCGTAGCAGAGAGGGAACGTTTCACAAGAAACCTCATAGAAACCACAGTTAGTTGACGGTGGACTGTAACAGTATACCGCTAATGTTTACATCACAGATATGGCCCATATGTCAGTTAGTATGCTAATCCATGACAAGGTCTCCCTTATTCAAACATCTCAGCATGAGATCGTGAGTTCATATTGAACAGGCGATTAATAGCACCTTGCTCATGCCAGGCAGATCCTTCTGCTTGGCCTTCCTCCAGAGCGTGGGGGATTCAAACAAGCAGCATCTAAAGGACTGAATTCTGTTTCTGGCACAAGGCTACAGCTTCCCACTGCCTACTGGAAGTATCTGTTTCAGTAATAATTCTTTAATTTGGCATTTGACAGAAATGCCTCAAATATTTTTTAAGGAGGTTCATGAATTTAATGATGCAACTATGAAGAAAGACCTTGGTGGGTATTTAGACTTGTAAATCTGTATTTACAGAGCAGGTGGGATAAGGTTAGTTCCTGCATCCAAAGGTGTCGGCGTTGTGGACCTGTGCTAATTCTGTCCTACGGCATGTAGTCGTCGGCTTAAAGGAATTCTGCAGCCAAAAATGACATTTTTTGTCATCATTTACTCACACTCATGTTGTTCCAAAACCTGTATGCTATTATTTTTCCACAGAAATCGTAGAGATTTTTGATGTTGTTTGTTACACAGATTTTTCCTTACAATGACAGTTCATAGAGTTCACAAAAAAGTTTCGATAATTATATATATATACTGTTAATTTCTGGGTGAACTATTTTCTTAACAAGCAAGGATTTATACCCTGAAGAGTACTGGCATGATTTCACGTGGCCACATGAGCATTTTGTAAATAAATAAATATGCGAGAAAAGAGAAGAACACAAAGAAAAGAAGTTGAAAATGGATGAAAGAAACAGAACAGCTTAAGCCGCGCGAGAAGCTCAGCAGAGAGTTGTTTTGATCTCATCTGGTCTAGAAATATTTCATGTCAGGTCACATAGTAATTAGAACGATTTTTTAACATGTTGCATTGGCGATTTTGCGAGAGTCGATATTTTTATCAGCCACGCTCATTAAGCTAAATGCGTTGTCTGTGAGACTGAGGGAGAAAGAAAAAAAAAACAACGCCGTTTCACTGAAAAATTAGGAAAAAAATTACAGAGGATAATATTTCTGTGGCTGGGTATTACTGTGGCCATTATAGTGGAAAGTGCATTATTTAGAAAAGAGCAGTTGGCAGCGATGACAGAGAGAAAGAACAAATGATCCCTGTGCTTGAAGTCACACTGAGAGAGAGAGAGAGAGAGAGAGAGAGAGAGAGAGAGAGAGAGAAAACACAAAACAACAAAGAACCATTCACAGTTTTGATTTGCTTTCCCTGACAGCTGCAATAGTGGGAATGCGAAACGACTGTGTCGGCTAACTTGTTTTATGTTCATAAAGTCCAGGCGGTTCTCCTGTTTCATTGTTTAAGAGGCACAGGACAGCAAAGGAGACTTGGCCTCTCCGAGTAAATAATGCTGTAATCGCAGGAAGGGTGCTCACTGATATACAACTTATTGAATCTCAGAGAAAATCACTTTAACCGCTAGTGTTTTTTTCTGCCGACTTGGTTCTCGCTGTTTTCCTATGGGTAATAGCATAATTTTATGTTAGAGCAAAGGTTTTGATATTCCAATATCATCACTGAGCTGCTTCTAAGCAGAGCGGAAGAGAAAGGCAGCCGGAGAAGCTGACTGTGAGCATTATCGCTAATGCATTAATGAGGGGTCATGTCAAATTTTCATAGCAGAATAGCTGGTGCGGGCCTCAATACGCCTCACAGCTGTGTATTATATCATTAGGTCAAATGAAAGGTGTGCCAGCATTATGACACACGATTCTGAAATCTCATCCAAGTCTAAAATCAGATTTACAAATGACACGTCATTACTGACGAACACCATCAGTTCTCACGTGTCGTAATAATAATACATATCATGCCATTTCAAACGTGGAATGAAGAATGACTTCTGAGAGCTGTTGTGCAGGAAAACGATGTTAAATTTCAGTCTGTTACTCATAAAACTGTCGCATAGGCTTCATACGACTTGGATTAGTCATATAAGTAATATGAACTACTTTCAGTGTACTTAAATGGTGTTATTATATGGTGCTTGATGGATGTGGTCACTATGGAACATATCTTTACAAAAACTAGAAACAAACAGTATCTTGAGATCCCTGTGTTGGACCCTGTCCAGCTAGTTTTAAATGCAAGAGCAGATTTTATGTAAACACCACCTAAGATATTAGTCCCACTGGGCTCAGTAGACCCTGAAATCAGCCTGATTATTCAAGACCTCCTTGAAGACTTCCATGTCATTCCAAACCTGCATGAAACACAAACACAAGATATGCTGAATAATGTCTGAACTTGTCCTTACAGTGGAGGTTAATGAGGTCCAAAACAAAACAAAAACAGACAAGAAACAAACCAAAACCAAACAAAAACATCAAAAATAAAATAAAATGATGTTTACATGTTGCATTGGTGATTGTCAATATTTTTTATCAGCCAAAACAAAACAAAACAGAAAAATAATGTCTCAAATTACAATGGAGGTTAATGAGGTTCAAAACAAAACAAAAACAAGATGAAAAAAGACAAGAAACAAAGCAAAACCAAACAAAAACATCAAAAAATAAACTAAAATAAAATGCTGTGTTCCATAGAAAAAATGTCATAAATGTTTGGAACGACACGAGGGTGAGTAAAAGACCTATTTGGGTGAACTGTCCCATTAGACAACTCATTCAGGCATCCCACCAACTATTTCGAAAAAAGCAACACATTATGCTACAATACTACAATATGATTCATACTACAATATTAATACAATAATGTTCGTTTTATGGAGAGCAGATTCTTCAAAAATTCTCCTTGTGTGTTCCACAAAATAGTAGACGGTTCTAAAATGACATAAAGGTGAGTACATAATGACAGAATTTTCATTTTTCAGGTGAACATTTTCTTTAACAGTACAGGCAGGAAGCAGAGATGGCATGCATGCGATGCAGAGGATTCTTGACTGAGCAGAGGCAGTATTGAAATGGGTGTTTGTTGGGTTTCCCACACTGGTGATTACTCATGGAGAAGCTCTTGTCAGAGGTAATGATCCTCACCCCGGTGGCTGTGGTGGGAGTTGAGCAGCATGGGGCTCAGAGGCAGGAAAGCAGAGGCCAGTGGGAGTAAAACCCAGAGGACCATAGCTTGGCTATTGTAGCACCCTCCATCTAATTCATCCTTCCTCTGTGGGAGAGAGACCTGTCAGGCGTGCAGGGTTGATGTTGCATTCTCCTTCTGTTAGCACCTCCTACTCGGCTTGCCTATGGAGCAGCGGCGATGCGTAGAGCTGGAGATTTCGGCATTTACACTGAGGAGCGTTTGAGCGTTTGTGTGTGGATGATACAGAACAGTGGACAAGGTGGAGAGTGGGTAGCCTGGCAGGGAGTCATGAAAAAAAGGGTAGGTAGCAAAGGAAACATGGATGAGAGCGAGAGGAATCGAGGCTTGGATAGCGGCAGCAAAGTGGGTCAGGTTGGCTTAGTTTGATTACTGCAGTGGGTGGCTGGAGGCAGCCCTACAAAAGCAACTGTACCACGCACGTCTCTTCCCTGGATTCTCATCCTTTCTCCCCCCCTGCTGAGGTGTAGCTAAAGAATCCGGTTATGTGGAGTGCTTCAAAGTCGGGCACACTGACGCACCCTCACCAGCTATAGAGCCAGACTGAAAGAAAGACTGTGTCACCTCTGAGCGGCTCACACTCAGATTCACCTGTGAACTTTGAACCCTGCTGACTCATAACACAAGCACTTATATTTATGGACAATATCAACAAAACTGATCATTATTCTCTACCAACAAATGGATGTTATTAAAATTCTACACTACTTGGCCTAAAACAATAAAAAAAACAACAATAAAAACTCAAATTGTTTTAAATGCTACAAGTGAATTTAGGCATCACAACATTATAACGTACAGTATGAAAAATGGATATTCATTTGGAAGTTTGCTTACATTTACATATAACAATTTCATTAAATTATTAGTATTAATAAAGAATAACTTTAAGTTTATCTTTGTCTAAATGTAAAAATAATGAAAATTATCATGCACAACTAAATATCCAAAACTGCAAAATTGGCTTATGAATATAAAATAATAATAAAAAAAAACACTACAATCAGCCAATAACAGACAAATTGCTAATATTACAATTCTAGATTTTTTTTTCTAAAAAACATGTAAATAAAAAAATGTAAAATCAATAGCTTTAAATGCCGCAAAGTGAATTTAGGCATCACGTTATAAATCTACAGTATGAAAAATAGATATTTATTTTGAGATTTGATAAAGATTACATCTAACACTTTTGTTAAATTATTAATGTTCTTAGAGATAACCTATAAGTGAGCGTTAGATGACAGAAAAAGTGATCTAAATGTAAAAATAATTGAAATAAGCAAGCACAAATAAATAACCAATATTGGTCAATTCATTAAAAAAATCATGATAATGACAAATTACTAATATTAATATGACTTTGTTTAAATAATAAGAAAAAATAAAAACTAAAATGAATATCTTTAAATTCGACAAGTGAATTTAGGCATCACAACATTATAATGTATAGTATAAAATATATATTTATTTTGAGATTTAAAATATCTAAGATGGTCTGACACATACATACATACATGCATATATATATATATATATATATATATATATATATATATATATATATATATATATAGATAGATATATAGATATATATATATAGATATATATATAGGTATGTTATAGTATAGGACCAATATATTGTGCATCTCTAAACACAAGGATAATTAATCCATCAGTAACCAGGTGTTTTACAAAAACCCCAAAAAACACATGGTAGTGTTGTTTGCCAAAACAAATGCCTTGTCAGAGACAAAGAAAAATGACTGAGCCAAAGCGGGAATATTAGCGGGGGAACCACAGTGTAATCTGATTGCTGTGCTCCTGAAAGGAAGCACATTGTGATACGGCACTGACAAGAGCAGAGTCTAAACACAGTAAAGAGTATTGCCTTGAATTCAGCAGAAATGCCTCTCATTTTTAGAATCTTTTATTTCTGGACTGGAGAAGCCAATTCATAAAAAAATGAACCCAGGCAAATGGTAAAATTCAGAAATCAAAGGAGACATCCACAGTCTTTTCTGCCTAGAAAGCCTTGTTCTGCTTAGTAAACATTTGAGATTGCTTCACCACATTAACCCACCAAACTAGTTGTGTGGTAAAAATCCACCAGAAAGGTCCAGATATCCATCTACTGCTCCATTCCACACTGTGGATTTTATTCCCAACTAGTTGAAGAAAGTTGATAAAGAATTACACTGGCTTTGCTAAAAAAAAAAAAAAAAAGGTTGGCTGGATTTAGGCAATGTTGGGAAAGGGGTCACCGCTACAGAGGCTAGAGGTCCCCGGCTTCTCACTGAATGATTGGAACGATTAGTACTGTAGGCGAGGTGGGTCGGTTGGCTTTTGAGGAATGACCATCTAACGCACCTATTGATGTGTCACAATGATTGAGTGCAAGAGAGGGAGGCCAGTAATGGCTTCATCAGACTGCCCCGGTGCATGCCACAATCTCATTCCCCTGCAAACAGCTCTGGCTTCCCAATCACTCCGTAAAAACGGCCAAATTAAACAAAGTTGTCGGTCAACTTAACTTCAGCTTTTTATTCTCTCCCTCCCCACTCTTCCATTATCCTCCTTCCCGTCTGTTGCTCTCTTGTTCCAACCTTTTTATACTTTTCCTTCAAGGCCACCCCACTCAGTCGACTCTTTCATGTCTTAACAAGCCAATTAAAGGGCTTGATTTAGTTCATGCTCTGCTTTTTCCCCCTCCTCTTTCTTTTCCAGCGCTTGGCCCATTTTCAGCTCAGCTCCGCAAATTCAGCATGGTTGCGCCTACCTTGACTTTTTTTTAATTTCATCAAGCTTGCCCACTGTCATCCTGCTGAGTGCAAACAGCCATGTGATTGTTGGAATCAACCTCATCCAATTGCCTTGCCAGGTGAAACTCAGGTAAAAAGAATTATGCCCATTGGTATTCAATGAATGGATCTGCACCGCAATTGAACAGTGCAAAAGCGGGATAACAAGCTGGAGCCAGAACTCCAACTCCAAATGAATAGCAATGGGGAACAGCTTACTGGTAGGTTACTAGCAGACATGTCAAAAGGAGAATCGGGACTCTTACGCTGGCAGTGCAATTTGGCTACATAGGAAAATTTCATGGATGACTTGCCCAGTAATATGACTTTGCAAAACTGTACCTTAACAGTGCAGTGAGACTATTATTATTATTATTATTACTATTATTATTATTATTATTATTATTATTATTATTATTTTTACTAAGCACACTGTGGGAATAAACATGCTCAAATGAAAAAATAAATAAATAAATAAATAAATAAAATTATATAGCCATACTGTTCAACTACAACCAAATAATGTAATAATCAGTATGAATGGAGTACAAACTCCATTCGTTGCATAATTCATTCAGACTCATGACTCACTTCCTGGACGCTTTATGACAGAAAAATCCTGCTGAAAAACAGTTGGTTTTGATCAAATATTAATCCTGACTTACACGTACTGTACGCACACACATCAGAACATCAAGGGATGAATTCACTAAACAGTTGTGCCACGTAATTCAATAATTCAGCACAAAAACCTGCATCTTATTAACTAAGCTGCTGCATTTCAGAAATAGTGCAATTCCGAAATAGCAGATCACATGATCCTTCAGAAATCATCTAATATGCTGATTTGGTGCTTAAGAAATAATTCTTATAATTATCAATGTTGAAAACAGCTTAATATTTTCAGTGGAAACCATTTTTCAGGGCTGTTTGATGAATAGAAAGTTCAAAGGAACAGAATTGATTTGAAATGGAATATTTTGTAGCAATGTAACAGTCTTTACTGTCACTTTTGGTAATGCATCCTTGCTGAATAAAAGTATTAGATTCTTTTAAAAATAAGTGTTACTGACCCCAAACTTTTGAGCAGTAGCATAGACATTTTTTTATTTATTTTTTTTTATTGATCATGGCAGCAGTTACTCATCAAATGATAATCAAATAACAGAGAAAAGAGAGAGACTGTAAGTGGGCATATATCCAGACTCAACGGCTTAGTTCATCTCTTAAAGACCGTTTTTCATTACTGTACATCATAGCCTATCAAACACCAGACCTTTACCCCAGTCTCTCTTTTCCTCATTTATTACTGTAGCCTTTCAGTTTAGCTCTGCATGAACACGGTTATTCATGCCTGAGCTGGTGCCAATTTGAAACAATCTATAATGATTTATGCTTTTTCAAAGCATAAATTCATAATGATGACTTCCATTAGCAGGTTTCAAGTCTATTTATGGTCTCTGCTCTTTGTCATTTGTAGCAGCTCGATTTAACATTGCGTAGTACATTCACTGCCCATAATGAGCAATCAAAGATATACATATGGTCTGAATAATTCATATCAATATTTATTAGTCCCCTGTCAGAGCGTACAATTAACCAACTCATGATTTAGCATCAGTTGGAGTTCCACAAACCCTGCTGTGCGGCAAGCTAAAACTGTAATGAAGAGGGTTGCGAGGTTGATCTTCCTATCAACGCTTTTCTATCGAGTGTTTGATAGGGAGGGAAAGGTATCGGAATCATTACTGGTTCATTAATTTAACACAATTCTATTTACTTTCAAGTCAGTGAGATGTAACTTCGCTCTTTCCATCTGACCTCAAACATACTCTCAGATACAAAAATATCCGGCACCAGAAAATAAAAAAAGAGAATGAGAAGGGAATAATTGCTTCAACTTTCAACTCATTATCTCAGTATACACAATTAGAGAATGAAGCCGTAACTTAATTAATCTTCCTTTAAAGTGTAAACCTTCGAGAACACGAGCAAGAGTTTTCCATGACAGATTTCTCTCCAATTACATGATATTATCAGAATTTGAGGTAAATGCACAGCCCTACTGTTCTGGTCAGAGCTTTCCTATCTCCAATTAAAAGTACGTCTCACTGCCCTGCGCAGTGATACATGACGCTAACCTTTCCCCAGCTCCATGCTAATTAGGGACAATTTTCCCTTCTACATTAACTAGCACATACTCTACACTTCGTACCAATTCAGCAGGATTCTCCTTTTTTATCTTTCTCCATATTTAGCTCCAGGGTGTCCTTTTCCAGGATCTACCTGGATCCTGAATACATTCTGTCACGCAGCAGCCTGAGGGTGAAGTTCTTTTTGGATGAGTCTGCAATTAGGTTACCTTGACTAATTTAATTTCCGCAGAGGCCTAGAAGTCATGATCCATCTTGATGACTTTATTTATTTATTTTGTAACATTGCAATTTCAATTATCTAAATGATGAATCTAGACTGCAAGATCAAGGCCTTCTGGGTAAAACATAACCTACAGAAGGAAAAGTTACTCCTGTTAACTGCAGTACATTGGCTGCTAATGTAAAATCACACAAATTAAGCTTAAATATCCACTAAAAAGGTTGTGCAATGCTCAATTTTTTATGAATTTAGGGTAAAATAAATATTTATACAGCAAATGTTAAATTATATGTGTACTTCAAATGTAGATCAAAAGATCACATTTGAATTTTAAATGTTAATGAAAACATTAAATGTATTAAAATTGTTTAATGTAGAACATAATGTTAATATTTGTTAATAAATAAAATGCATATTTGTATCATTTCTGACAGTGTTCTCAGTTAGCACTAAGTGATTACATACACAAATTTTCTCCTCACACAAACATTTTGCCCCTGTCCAGCTCTCAGACGCAACAGGTCACAGGAATCTGCACAGCCTCAGTTCTGAATCACAGTTAAGCCTCTCACTGCAAGCTGAACTGTCTCTGCTAAACCACTCACTGAATATTATGCTTTGTGTGCCCCCAATTAGTGAGTAAATCTGACAACTCATATTGCTGTTACCTGTAAGCATGAGTTCAGTTCATTGGTTCAACTCCACGAACCACAGGTTGAGAATAATTAGCATTTAGCTACAGATTTATCTTAAACTAATTACTTAATCCTAATTAATTAAACTATTTTTCTTTAAAAAAATTATATCTCCTATCTCATATGTATTAACTCAATATAACTATATGTAATAATAAAATCAAATGACTAGTTCATGTTTATATATGAACAATTATCTATGTTCTTTTCAATTATCAATTATCTATACATCTATGTATATATGTATGTGTGTGTGTGTGTGTGTGTGTGTGTGTGTGTGTGTGTGTGTGTGTATATATATATATATACACACACATACATAGTTATATTATCATTATATTATTCATAACTCATAGTTCATTAATAAAATCAAATTACTAAACTGAATGTGTGTAGGAATCAATAATATTATATTTTAATAGATAGATAGAATGATAGATGGAATTATTTATTTTATTATTTATTTATTCTACAATTAATTATTCTCAAGCTGTGGTTCATGGAGTTGAACCAATGAACTGAACTCATGCTGACAGGTAACAGCAATGCTTACAGATAGAGAGAGAGAGAGAGAGAGAGAGAGAGAGAGAGAGAGAGAGAGACAAAGAGAGAGAGAGAGAGAGAGAGAGAGAGAGAGAGAGAGAGAGACAGACAGACAGACAGACAGATAGATAGATAGATAGAACGACAGATGGATAGATGGATAGATAGATAGATAGATAGATAGATAGAACGACAGATGGATAGATAGATAGATAGATAGATAGATAGATAGATAGATAGATAGATAGATAGATAGATAGAGGGAACGATAGAATGATAGATAGAACGATAGATAGATAGATAGATAGATAGACAGATAGATAGATAGATAGATAGATAGATAGATAGATAGATAGATAGATAGATAGATAGATAGATAGATAGAACGATAGATAGAATGATAGATAGAACGATAGATAGACAGACAGAACGACAGATAGATAGATAGATAGATAGATAGATAGATAGATAGATAGATAGATAGATAGATAGATAGATATGGTGGTTTGAAATATTAACATTAGCAACATAGTACTATATTAAAAAATAAATAAATAAAAAAACAGTATATGCATTCATTTATTTTTATAATTCTTATAATATAAATATTTTCAATTATTATTTAGCTAAATCTGGAAAAATCAGTGTAGTTTTTATGCAGCATGTTTTATTTCACAGTTGGCGACACCCCGTACTGCAGGGGAAAGATCACAGAGGTCTGTGTCTCTGCTAATTAGTCCCTGTGCAACATACACTATATAGAGAAGAAAAAGCAGATTGACAGAAAGAAATTTAGAGATCATGAAGGGTTGTGAGCCACTGGAGGGGGCACGACTATAATGAGATCCTCACATGGTGACAGGGCCACTGACTGGAAGAAACCATATGCAAATAGCTTCTTTTAGCTAAATGCACCCTATGAAACGCAGCTTTACAACGCGATTTTAGCTTGTGCTCAATCTGAAATGTACGATTCCCCCAGGTACAAACAAACAACAAATAAACATCTGATGATCAAAACGGGAGAATCGCTCTTGCGGCACAGAAGAAATACGCTTTGACAATGACTAATGTTGACAAAATAGCTTTTAGCAGAGGCAATATGGAAATAGCACAGTGTAGCAGCAGCGAGCGGCAATGAGGTGGAGGGGGGCAAGTGGTCAAACATGACTCCAGTCACAGTCTAATGGTGAAATATGGCTGGGTCAACCACCCCCATCTACTGTGGCCAATCTTCCATAACCCTACACCTTCTGAAACCTGTTGAAGGAGGCCTGTCGCTCTTTTCAAAGCCTGGCTAGCTGCTCCACTCAAGCGGCAAATGTGAACGTCAAATCGGATTAGCGGGAACACTCCACCTGAACGTAAACCGCAGCCCTGTCCGCTCCCATCACCTCTGTTGTCTTCCCGTGTGACAGCTATTCCATTGTGTTGTTTGTATGATTGGGTGGGAATTGTTTTAACCTTGTGGCCAGAGAACCACTCCTACAGTTGGGATCGACACTCTTGTCATAACTCTTTACGTCAAGACTGGTTAAGGTTCGGTTCACCTATGATGTGAAAAAGCTCCACTGGGTTAAGTATAATTTCATAGTAGCCTACTATTTTAGGGCTATCAATCAGTTTTGTAAATGTATATATAAAACATTTTAACACGCCTTGTCAGTAAATATTTATATAATTAATAAGGATCGATTCAATTAATTAATTGCCACATCATGTAATAAATTCATCATAGATCAACATTTTATTTTTCTAAAATGTCAAATTTTCTTTTGGATTTTAATGAGAATACAGTACATTCGTTATGCTCCAAAACTGATTAATATGTGAGCAAAGAGCTGCAGTCTCTATGTGCTGTTACCAGAGCCAAGTAAGACACACTAAATCTTGTGCAAAAGGTCCATAAAACTTCAGAGACGAGAACTGAATCCAAATATGAAATGTAATCACCCAGTGTGAACTACAGCAGAACACGGAGATCCAGTCTCCACAGGCACCCTCCAGGCACACGAAGAAAAGTGCTCGGCATTCCTGGCAGGAAATGCCTCCTATGATGCCCCTAACTTCTGGCATCAAACTTTGTGGAGGTGGGGGGGGGGAATATCTGCTACCTAGCATTATTTATAACTGAGGTGGCATTCATAAAAAACATCAATCAGATCTCAGGCTCCCTATCAGAGCTGTTTTATATAGTCAGCAGATCACAAATGTAATGCTAATGAGGCCATTTACTTCCATCCTAGACCAAAATTAAGACCTGAAATAAATGTGTCATGAGGAAACATGTCATTCATTCATTCATTCATTCATTCATTCATTCATTCAGCTCAACTCAACTCAACTCAACTCAACTCAACTCAACTCAACTCAACTCAATTCTGTCATTCATTCATAAAAACTCTTTTGCACATTTTTTTTTCAAACAGAATGACGGGTAATGAAAATTATTATTTTTATTATTTTTTTTAATTATTATAATATAAGCAAAAAGTAAAATTACCAAATATACCATTTAATAATTATTTTGTGAAAATTATCTATTTCTACAAAATTAATATGGTTGTACCAAAATATGGTGTCATTTCCACCTAGTGTTATTTCAGTTATGCACAATATATTGATATACTACAGTTTGTTAATATTTTGAATTAGATTATATATTTTTTCCACTTTAATTTTAGTTAAAGATTTAGAATTTTATTGTCTTATTTTGTTGTGTGTATTTCTGTATAGTATTTATTAATTTTTATTTATTAGTTTATTATTTTATAGTTAATTTATTTGAGTTAACATTAATTTCAATTAACAATTTTTCAATTGTTTATGTATTTGGTTTTAGTAATGGTAATAACGTCTCGGTTACGTATGTAACCCTCGTTCCCTGAAGGAGGGAACGGAGACGTCACGTCGGATGACCGACGAAATTGGGATCTCGCCAGAGAGACCAATCCACTTCGAGTGTAACTAAACGAGCCAATGGACATTGGCATGCGATTATTGCATCCAGCTGCCGCTGATCACAGCGTGAGCATAAGAGGCAGCTGATGCACCGCATCAATTATGTTTTCGCTGAGGAGCCGAGCCGGCGACCCGGCAGCTCAGCGGTGGTACAGCGACTGTGGCGACGGGACGTGACGTCTCCGTTCCCTCCTTCAGGGAACGAGGGTTACATACGTAACCGAGACGTTCCCCTTTCAGTCGGTCACTCCGAGTCACGTCGGATGACCGACGAAATTGGGATCCCTACCAAAGCGCCACAGGAGCTGCCCCTTCCAGTGCCCTGTGTAGGGCTCCTGACCCTTCCTATAAGGCAGACGATAGGACCGGGCTCTACACAGAGAAGGTCAACTACTGGTGTTCCTTGAGCAACCCAAACAGTAGGACTAGGATAACACTGGGAAGCGTGCCCTTCCACTTGGAAGAGGCACACTGCGGAGTCACCTCCTCCCAAAGGGGGTTTAAGTGACATTCAAACATGTGAAGTAACCCAGAGGGCCCTTTTGCACATGGAAGTCTCTGAGATGGCTCAGGCTGCATCTTTAGAGATGGCAGAACGTGGTCCGCCAGGGGAAACACGGCTCTAATAAGAATACCGTGGAATACACATATGGGATCCCGACAGGGTCTCTCATATGGGCACTAGCCTCGCACCAGTTTTCAAGAATTCATTGGCTGAAGGCCTGGCGCCGGACGCTCCGCCGTGTCCGGACGCCGGAGTGCTGGAGGACTCAACAGGGTTTGCCTGGTTAAGGAACTCTCTGGAGAATTAGGCGTAAGGACGCCGCAAGCCGACTCTGAGCCGGCCCTCTCAGTGCCACTACCCGTTTGAGGTGAGAACACAGGAGGAAACCGGTTCGACACGTAGGCTATAAAACCTAGCGAACGTGTTGGGAGTCGCCCAACCCGCAGCTCTACAGATGTCTGCTAGCGAGGCACCACGAGCCAGCGCCCAGGACGATGCGACACCCCTAGTGGAGTGAGCACGCAACCTGAGCGGGCAGGGCACACCTTGTGCTTCGTAGGCCAAGGTGATGGCATCCACTATCCAGTGGGCCATCCTCTGCTTGGAGACAGCCTTCCCCTTCTGCTGTCCTCCGTAACAGACAAGAGCTGTTCTGAGGTCCTGAAGCTCTGAGTTCTATCCACGTACTGACGCAGTGCGCGTACAGGACAGAGCAAAGCTAGGGCTGGGTCTGCCTCCTCCCGGGGCAGCGCTTGCAGGCTCACTACCTGGTCCCTGAAGGGCGTGGTAGGAACCTTGGGCACATAGCCGGGCCGGGGCCTCAGTGTTGCACTGGAGTCAGCCGGCCCAAACTCAAGGCACGATTCGTCGACCGAAAATGCCTGCAGGTCCCCCACCCTCTTGATTGAGGCCAATGCAGTCAGGAGTAGGGTTTTCATAGAAAGAAACTTCAACTCGACTGACTGCAATGGCTCAAAGGGGGCAGTTTGTAGGGCTCTTAGCACCAAAGCCAAATCCCAAGAGGGAAGGGAGGGAGGCCTCGGAGGATTTAACCTCCTGGCCCCCCTAAGAAACCTGACGACCAGATCGTGCTTCCCCACCGACCTCCCCTCTATGGGGTCGTGGTGGGCAGAAATAGCAGCAACATATACCTTAAGGGTGGAGGGGGACAGCCTACGCTCCAACCCTTGTTGCAAAAAGGAAAGCACGGCTCTGATCGAACATCTCCGGGGGTCCTCCTGGTAAGAGGAACACCATTCGACGAACAGGTTCCACTTTAGCGCATAGGCCCGTCTTGTGGACGGTGCTCGTGCTGAAGCGATAGTGAGCGCTACCTCCTGGGGCAGGTCACCTAGAACCTCCGCGTCCCGTCCAGGGACCACACATGAAGTTTCCACAAGTCTGGACGCGGGTGCCAGAGGGTGCCCCGTCTCTGAAAAAGCAGATCCTTCCTCAGAGGAATCGGCCAGGGAGGGGCTGTCGCGAGGAGCATGAGTTCCGGGAACCAGGTCCTGTTGGGCCAATATGGAGCCACTAACAGGACCTGCTCCCCGTCCTCCCTGATCTTGCACAATGTCTGTGCTAGCAGGCTCACTGGGGGAAACGCATACTTGCGCAAGCCCTGGGGCCAGCTGTGTGCCAGTGCATCCGTGCCGAGCGTTGCCTCGGACAGGGAGTAGAACCACTGGCAGTGGGTGGTTTCTGGAGATGCAAACAGGTCTACCTGAGCAACTCCGAACCGACTCCAAATCAGCTGGACCGCCTGGGGATGGAGTCTCCACTCCCCAGGAAGTGCCGCTCGAGACAGCTCGTCGGCCGCCTGATTGAACACTCCTGGGATGTGGATGGCACGAAGGGACCTCAGATGCTTCTGACTCCAGAGGAGGAGGTGGCGGGCGAGTTGCGACATGCGACGGGAGCGCAAACCGCCTTGCCGGTTGATATAGGCAACGGTCGCAGTGTTGTCCGTACGGACCAGAACGTCCCTGCCCCAAAGGCGCCCTCTGAGGCGGCACAGGGCAAGGCGTACTGGCCAGCAACTCGAGGCAATTGATATGCCAACGCAGAAGGGGGCCCGTCCAACCCCTGATACTGCGTGCCCGTTGTACGTGGCACCCCAGCCGGTGGCCGAGGCATCCGTGAATACCACAGCATGCCTGGATACCTGCTCCAGGGGCACTCCTGCCCGAAGGAACGAAGGATCTGACCACGGGCTGAAGGTCTTGCGGCAGGCCGGTGTAATCTGAACCCCGGTGAGTACCCGCGTTTCCACGCCCACCTCGGGATTCGATCATGGAGCCAGTGCTGAAGCGGTCTCATATGGAGCAGACCGAGCGGAACTATGGCCGCAGCTGCAGCCATATGCCCCAGGAGCCTCTGAAAGAGTTTCAGTGGGACCGCTGTCCTGCCTGATAAAGTCTTGAGGCAGTTCAGCACCGACTGAGCACGTTCCTGGGTGAGGCGTGCTGTCTGGTTGACCGAATCCAACTCCATGCCGAGAAAAGAGATCCTCTGCGTTGGCACGAGTTTGCTCTTTTCCCAATTGACCCGAAGGCCCAACTGGCTGAGGTGCCTGAGCACCAGGTCCCTGTGTGCGCACAACAGCTCTCGAGACTGTGCAAGTATGAGCCAGTCGTAGAGGTAGTTGAGAATGCGCACACCCCGTTGTCTCAGGGGAACAAGGGGCCGCCTCTGCGACTTTGGTGAAGACACGAGGCGAAAAGGGACAGCCGGAAGGGCAGGACCTTGTACTGATATGCCCGACCGTCGAACGCGAATCGCAGGAATGGCCTGTCTCGCGGGAGAATCGAAACATGAAAGTACGCGTCCTTCAGGTCGATTGCTGCAAACCAATCTAGGGGACGGACGCATCCAAGAATGCGTTTCTGCGTCAACATCTTGAACGGCATCTTGTGAAGTGCACGGTTCAAAACTCGCAGATCCAAGATCGGTCGTAACCCACCGCTTTTCTTGGGCACAATGAAGTAAGGGCTGTAAAACCCCGACCTCATATCGGCTGGAGGGACCGGCTCTATTGCATCCTTCGCCAGTAGGACTGCAATCTCCGCGAGCAAGACAGGGGCATCGACGGCTTTGACTGAAGTGTACCGGATGCCCCTGAACTTGGGGGGGACGCCGGGCGAACTGAATCGCATAGCCGAGTCTGATGGTCCGCAGGAGCCACCGGGACGGGCTGGGGAGCGCTAACCAGGCTCCGAGAGACCGCACCAGCGGGGCCAACGGGCGCACCGACATGCCCGCGGTGGGGCAGCGAGGTGGAACACAGGGACCGGCCCCAGGGCCTGTGACGGCCTGGCCTGTGACGGCAGGGGGCGGGGTCTGGGTGTGTAGTGTAGCACTCACCTGATTTCTCCTCGCATGGGAGGAGACACAGGAACCCGGCTTGAGGCTTGTGACAGCCCGGCGTTTGACGACTTGAAGCGGGGACTGGAGTGCTACTGCCCTTACCTGGTTCCACGAATGGGCAGGAGGGGTGCTCTTGGGCAACCACCCGCTGCCTGCTGGCGAGAGAGGAGGAGGGAAGTGATCCTGTGATGCACGGATCACCACTCTCCTCCTCTTGAGACCCGGAGATTGAGGAGACCGCTCTTTACTGATGTTTTGGGTACCGCTGGCTGCTGGGCCAGCGGCGGAACAAAATGAACAAAAGATACTCCACCCGGCCCTCCTCCGGGGGAGGGAGTGGTGCAGTCACCATCTCCCGATGAGCAGTCTCCTCCATCTCTGGGTCGACCGTCCCAGGGCCTCTTGCACTTGCGCTTGCCGCCAGGTTTGGCGGGGGCCTGGACGGGCTGGGCGTCCTGCCTGCGACCGGCTCCACGACGCTGCCTGGTGAAGGCTGCTGCGGCTGCGGGGACGGCCGCAGGGGGCGCCCACGGCGACGAGCAGGCTGAGTGGCTGCAGCCGGGGTGGAAGCAGCAGGTTTCCTCCGGCGCATGATGTGTTTGCCTCAGTCTGCTTCTGGGCTGCCGAGAACTGCTGGGCAAAGCTCTCGACAGCGTCGCCGAAAGGGCCGGTCTGTGACACGGGAGTACCTTCTCCTGCCCCGTCATGTCAGCGAGACACAGCCAGAGATGGCGCTCCTGGACATCGCACAACCCAGAGACTGTGCGGTCACCTTCGTCACTCGTAGCGCGAGGTCCGTCGCAGCACGCAGCTCATGTAGAACCGCCAGGTCGTGACCACCCTCGTGCAGGTCTTTCAGTGCTTTGGCCTGGTGGACCTGCAGCAACGCCATAGCGTGGAGGGCGGAAGCCGCCTCCCCACAGGCTCTACAAGCACTGCCAGTTAGACCTGACAAATACTTAGAGGCCCGTGAGGGGAGACACGGATCACCCCGCAGGGTGGAAGCGGCTGTTGGACACAGTTGCATGGCCACAGACCGTTCCACCGAGGGGATGCCCGCATACCCCAAAGCGGCTCCACCATCGAGGGTGGTGAGAGCGGAAGAACTACAAGATGTGTTTCGGGCAGTGAAAGGTGCCCTCCACAATCTTGTCAGCTCCTCATGCACTTCCGGAAAGAATGGCACCGGAGGGGGGCGCTGAGAACCAGTGCCACCCCCACCGAGGAACCACTCGCCCAGCCTCGAAGGATCGGGACACGGTGGCTTTTTAGGATTCCACACGAGCCCGACATTCTCGGCGGCCCGGGAAAGCATAGCCGTCATCTCTGGGTCTGGCACGGACAACGCTACCACACCCGAAGGGGGCAACGCAGCCGGGTCGTCATCCCCGGAGAGAGAGGGCCCGCCCTCCGATGCGGTGATCGACATCTGGTTGTCAGGGGGGGGCACCGAAGGAAACGCGTGGCCAGCGCGCTCCTTCGGCAGCTCCACCGGCTGCGGAGTGCTTGAGGGGTGAGGAGCTCCACTTGGGGAAGCCCTCACCGTAATCCTCAAATCACCTCTAACTCCACCGGATCCAGTGTGCACGCCGGATCACGGCAGGCAGAGGGACTCTGCCATGTTTGACATAGCAGAGTCGCACTCCGAGATGGTCATGTCCCCGCAAGAAGAACATGAACCATCCACGAAAGCCACCTCAGCGTGCTGAATGCCCAGACACGTGAGGAAGCGATCGTGACCGTCCTGAGGCGCCAGGAAACGACCACACCCAGAAACGCACGGGTGAAAAGACATCTTTAAAAAGACGCGATCACCCGTGTTGCTCTTTTAGAGAAATTGCTCTTTCAGAGAAATGCTCTTTTAGTGCTGAAGCACGCAGGGGAGCTGGCCACCGCATACTCCTAGTGTGGCTGTCAGCAGGAAGACGATCTTTCTCTCCCGGACACCGTGACCACCGCTGCCCGCGCCGTAACGCCCGCACTCGCTCGCAGAACACTCTCTTGGAAGGGAGAGCAGTAGCTTTAACCACTACCGCTCGGCTCCGAAGCGAAAGGATAATTGATGCGGTGCATCAGCTGCCTCTTATGCTCACGCTGTGATCAGCGGCAGCTGGATGCAATAATCGCATGCCAATGTCCATTGGCTCGTTTAGTTACACTCGAAGTGGATTGGTCTCTCTGGCGAGATCCCAATTTCGTCGGTCATCCGACGTGACTCGGAGTGACCGACTGAAAGGGGAACCCTGTTTCCACCACACTGAAGAATTCTGTCCAAAATAAAATTATGTCAATAGAAATTATGTATAATAAATCAAATAAATGTTTTAAAAAAAAGTAATTGTAAAAATTAATATGCTTTTTCATTATTATTATCATTTTGTTAATTTGGGGAAAAACATGCAAAATTAGAATTTGTATATACTGTATTAATTTATTATGTTATTGTGTTTAAGATACATATTTTTTAACCAATGAAATTTGCCTTAGGAAATATGTTCAAAATGTAATTTCCATCACAAAATTTCCTTTACAGAATGCTAACTACACAATGACACTGTACTGGAAATGTTGGAAATGTACCTTTTAGGAACAAAATGACAAAAAAAAAAAAAAGGCAGAATTCTATTCTGATGTATGTATATACACTGTTGGACATTGTTAAGAGACTTTAAATAAACTGGTGAGGGTGTGAAAAGAGTGTTTCAATAGACTTTATTAAAGTCCACAGGGCTAAAAGTGTCCATATAGTTGAAGAAACACCCTTAGACATTATTAAAACACAACAGTGGTTTTATCAGAGAGACAGGCAGGGCAGAGAACCGAGCAAAGATGGCACAGAACAGGTTGTTAATTACTCGCAAGCATCTCGGATCGGAGAAATTACAGGTCGGGAGCAGCCAACATGATTATTATCATCAAAACTCAAGGCAAGAAAACTTATGCACAGTTAAATTTCCCCTCCGGTAACGTAACCCGCACATGCACTCATTCCACCTCGATCAGAGCAAGCAGTTCTGCTTGTTCCCCCGATACAGTAATGGCTTATAAAGTCCTCGCTCTTTTCATCCGTTTTTTAAATTACTTCTTGTCAGAGAGGAAGCTTTACTAAATAGCTTTTACCTGATCGACTGCGCTCGGCTTGATCAAGCTACTCGGATAATTCTGTTCAAAGTAGTTTAAAAGTTAGTCTTGTGCTGGAGGGGAAGAGACAAGAGATGAGATGTGTAAGTGGGCACAAAAGCGATTGCGGTCTGTAACAGAGTGTGCCTGATCTCCTCACATAACACAAGGTACTGTATTACGCTCATTATGCCTACAGAGGGGCTGCCGAATCAAATCGAGCACACTATTGTGTAAACAGAGAGCTCTTTTTATATCTCCTCTGTCTCTCCACGATACCCTCATGTACTCCAGAATAGAAACCCTTAAAGAAAAGTCACCCGTAAGCCAAGTTCTATTAAAGAACTGCTTGTTCTGAAGTGGAGATGAGAAAGTCGCCCGCAGCAATAATCTGATGCTCTGCCTCATTCACCTACAGTTAGTTTTTGTTTCTGACAGTTATCGTCCATTAGTTTTCTGTTTGAAACGGTGTACGTGCCAGATTCCTTTGGTTGCCATCTTTAAATGATGCTACGTTCTGATCACAGAGTTCAGGCTCTAATTAAATAACTGTAAATCAAGATCCAGGCAGATTTTTTAAGAGGAGCGCTGGAAAGATTACACCTCCATCATAAAGATTAATCATGCATAACGCAGATCCTCAACTCAACTCTGTGGACAGAGATGGAAAGGGAGTGAAAAACAGCCTAACGCCCATCTCAACCCACTGCACATAATCAATCCACACTAGATGTATCACATATACATATAATGCAGTCTAATTCATAAATTTTGAATTTTGCAGTATTTTGATATGTCTGAATTAGGTGTTTTACACTGCAAATGCAGCAGAATAAAATGACAAAACAAATAAAACACTTGTAACTTATAAGATCTGAATCAAAATAACAATTTGTTCATGAATTGAGCATCTCAGCTCATGAACGTGCCAAGGAAAACTAGGGTGGATATTGGGATTTTCAGTATACAGTACCTGCTTAAAGCGATAGTTCACCCAAAAATGGAAATTGCCATCATTTACTACCCTTTATTTCATTCCAAATCTGTATGAGTTTCTTCTGTGGGATATAAAAGAAGATATTTTGAAGAATGTTGGTAACTAAACAGTTTTAGATCTCACAGACTTACTTTGTAAGGACAAAAAATTCATTGGAAGTCAATGGGAACTGAAAGTGTTTGGTTACCAGCATTCTACAAAATATTTTCTTTTTTGTTTAGCAGAAGAAAGAAATGCATTTGGAACAACATGAGGGTGAGTAAACAATGACAGTATTTTCATTTTAGGTTGGACTATCCCTTTAAGGACCACTGATATCTATGGTGCTTTTGTGTTATTTTTGAACATTATGGATACTGTGCTCTTTTTTTTATTTTGCCTATGGAAAAGAAAAGATGACTAGGCTTGTTTTGTTTTTGTTTTATTTTGCTTTTTTGTTTGTTTGACTGGTGGGTAGTTTTGTTTTGTTTTGTTTTTTGTTGTCCATACAATTAAAGTCAATGGTGTCCAGCTGCATTTTAGACTGCAGCATTCTTCAAAATAATTGTTTTGTATTCTGCAGAAGAAAACAAGACATAAAAGTTTGTAACAATTTGATGGTGAATAAATGATGACAGATTTTTTTTTTTTTTTAGTGTATTATCCCTTTAAGGGCCAGTCTTATGACACTTTTATGGTGCTTTTGTGACATTTTCAAGCATTACAGTCATTGTACTATTTTTTTTAAATTTTTTATTTTATTTTTTTTTTTTTTGTCTTTGGAACAAACACAATAATAATAAAAGGTTTGTTTTTTTGTTTTTGTTTTTTTTGTCCATATAATAAAAGTCAATGGGGTCCATTGACAACATGAGGGTGAGTACATGATGATAGAATTATAATTTTATGTGAACTATTCCTTTAAATCTTTGTAATATTGACTACATAAATTGTATATAAATTTGGTTTTTGACAGCTAACCCATTGGAAAATGCTCCCTAAGGCCATTCTATTCCTGTGGATCTGTGAATCGCATATCGCATCCAACTGAATCTTTTCTTCTGCAGGTTATGAGTTGGCCTCCTTCTCTCTCTCAGGGCCTCTCAGAGAGGTCAACGCCTTACCCCTTCCCCCGCAGCCTGCTCCCTAATTAATCACTCATTAGACTAATCATCATTGGTGCAGTGCTTCACTAGTGGCTCTGAGAAGCCTTCCTGGCGGCAGAGACAGCTTGGAAGAAGTAGGGGAGGAGAGAGCGAACACACTCCCATGGCCCGGCTCTATGCCATGCATGCTAAGCAGTTTTGCGAGCAATCACCAAGAGTAACAGTGAGGGGCCGCAGCTCCGAGTGGGGATACAACTTGAGATGTTTTTCCTCCACTCTTGTGCGCTGGTGTTTTGTAGTGACATCAGAGCATTTTTCCTGAAGCATTTTGCCACCTTCATCTTGTTTCTTAAGCATAAACTGCAGAAACTAAAATCTTCGAAACTCCAATATGCACAATGCATATTCAAGAGCAACATTCCTTCTGCATGCATGAACGGCTGTGCAGTTCTGCTGTTGTTACCATGTAGGAAGGAAGAAAAAATTAGTGAAGGCTAAAAATGTGTGGAAAAAGCATAAGATTTGCTAAATGAATGGAAGGCATGTCAGCTGGAGTCCATCCATATATGCATTGATTTTTGAAGTTGTGAGAAAACTGATTAATTAAGAACAACAACAACAACAAATATTAAATAATTGTTATCCTGGCACAGTTAGTCTAAATATTTATAATACTGACCTACATTTTTATTTCTCTGTTTTAGTTATTGTATAAAATGAACACCCACAAAGCGTGGGTTTACCAAAATGTGATAAATACCAAGAAAAACAATGAACTTCTGCATTAGACAGTTTTAAAGTTTTAGTTACAGTTCATTAGAGTTTCTTTGGAAATAACAGTCAGTGTTTATCAGTGAAGTCTGATAATCACAAGCAAAAATTAGAGGGAAGATGGTTCCGGAAAAATAATAATAATAATAATAATAATAATAATAATAATATAATAATAATAATAATAATAATAATAATAATAATAATAGACTAATAAATAATTAATAATAAACACTGCAATACAGTTTCTGTTATAATTATTACAAATAAGTATATAACACTCACAAAATGTTATATTTTGATATTATATATTTTAATATTTTAAAAAAATATGTAATCTTTAACACTGCTCTGTTTAAAAGACACATGCATTTTCAATAAATAAATAAATAAATAAAGATTATGATGAGCTGTCAGTCCTTAAAATATTGTTAATAATTAATAACATCTTCCCTCTAATTTTTGCTTGTGATTATCAGACTTATGTATTCAGACTATTCTTTCCAAAGAAGAAACTCTAATGAACTGTATCTAAAACGTTAAAACTGTCTAATGCAGAAGTTCAGTTCTTGTTATAATTAGTAAGTATATAACAGTCTCAAAATGTTATATTTTTTTTATTATATAACAATTATTACATATATATAAGACACTTGCATTTGCAATAAATAAATAATGATGATAATGAGCTGTCAGTCTTAAAAATATTAAGAAATTAATAATATAATATAATATAATATAATATAATATAATATAATATAATATAATATAATATAATATAATATAATATAATATAATATAATAGAGACTTCAATACACAATTATTAGTAGTAAACCTATTATACTAACTATATTTCCTTCATGAATTCCAATCACACTGGATAAAGCTTTGAATTTTTTTTTTTCATTTTGGCTAAGTCATGTGGAGGAGCGCAGGCCATATAAAAGTCACCCCATCAGGGATGGAGGCTTTGAGAAGACTATTTGTCGCCTTCAGAAAACCCCAAGGAAATAGAGTTTGGATTAAAAGGGTTGGCGTTTATAGAGTTTCAGTGTGGCTTCCTTAGTCTGATGGCTGGTCACCTTTACTGTCACCATGAACCCTTAAAATTAATCTGCACTGTAAAGAATAAGACACACATACCCATATCTCTGCAATCGGTTACAATGAATCTTTGTTGTCATATCACCTTCCAGTATCACAGCGGGGAGGAACTCTAGAGTGAAGAGCTGCTATAGCACGACTGGGAAACCATGTTAGCACCTTTTTTGTTTTCCAGCTGCCATTCTTTGTTGTTCTCACACATACACAAACTGAGAAAGCACAGTTGATGTATATAAGCAATATGATCTCTGACACACCTGTCTAGCTCTCCTCCTGACCAATGATTTCACAGTTTATCAAATGTCACCAGCTGAAACAAAAACCAAAAAGACGAAGAAGCAGAAAGCCAATAACTTTTAAAGGTTAAAGTGAGGTTCTTGAGAGGTAGGGCAGCTCTGAATGGTGCTAAGCACTCGAGACTGAAAACAAAATGATCCCAGCTCGAATCTCTCTCAGCCAGGGTTTGCAAGGTCCTTAAAGTAAACCAAGATTAAATGTAAGCACTGGGATACTTCGAGAGAAAAAACAACAACTTTTTTGTGAACCAAAAACAAAATCGAATAATATAACGTCTCCTTGGTAAGCAAGCGTGCTTGGGTAGGTGTGATATTGTACTGCATTGTGCCGACTGCAAATTTATTATGAAAGCCTAAGAAGTGTCAGACGTGATTGAGTCTGAGCAGATACATGAAGGCAGGAAAGTATCTTGCAGTAGTTTCTCATGTTTCATCTTTTTTCTGTGACTAAAACATCACTCTCTAACTCTCCACCTTCTCAAAAGAAACAGGCTGTCGATAAGCCTACTTAAACCAAGATGGGTTTCATAACAAATCATTTCTTGATAGTCTAGCAACTGTAAGTTCAGGTTTAAGTAATAAACAAGAAACAGCTAGTCTAGAAATCTATAAAACCATTTCTACTGTAACTATAATACAGTTATATACCTGCACTTTATATGATGCTTGCAAAATATACTATAATATGTCTGTCAGTGGACACTTTTTGGAGTCTGGTGGTTAAGAGTCTGATAACAAGTCAAACTGAGTCCAAGCACTGTTTATTAAACACTGTGGATGCTGCTAGTTAACAAGAAATACACAGAGAATGAAGTGAACATTTTTGAACTTATTTCTCACTTGAAAGTGGCTTTGAATAAGAGCATCTGTTTAATGAAAAAAAATATATATATAAAAAGTAAGTTTACATAGAAAGAGTGCAAAACAAATCTGCTAATTACTTATATACCATATATATATATATAAGGACTCACTTTCATTGACAAAAATACATATGCATACACACACATATAGACAGAAGGATAAACATACAATGATAGATAGATAGATAGATAGATAGATAGATAGATAGATAGATAGATAGATAGATAGATAGATAGATAGATAGATAGATAGATAGATAGATAGATAGATAGATATGGTTATACAAAGAAAAAAAAAATCATATAGCCTACATGCACTAAACAATGGGCAAGTAAGACTAAACATTTTTAAAATGTACAATTAATACTATTATTTTATAAGATCAGACTCACTTTGTGATATTTCTTTAATCTTAAGTTTTATAGCCGTTAAAGCACTTTACAATGTACTGAGAAGTACTGATGACAGAGAAGTGTCTTATTTATGATTTTGTTCTCAAATAACAATAATTTCCCATTAATTCACATTGTTTTAATGACATATTGTGTAACATATGCTAAAGAAAATCTAATCTGCTCGTAATTGCGGTTTTAGTATATGGTAATGTATTGTGTTTACGGAGCATACAGATGTAGCGTAGTTTTAAGAGTTTATACACTGTCTAATATAATACACATACGCACGTTTGGAGTCTGTGTGGATTTTATATAAGAACTTGTCGAGGTGTATGGAGATTAGTGTGTGTGGGCTTGCCTGAATATTCTATGCCCACTGTTCATAAAAACATAAAAAAACAACAATAGTGTTTTCAATCCTCAAAATCAAAGCGTTTGCACACAGATCCAGCCTTGATTATTCATCCTGAGCATATCAAGCAAAGCGCTCTGTTCAGCTCTGTTCAAAACAGACACTATTCCCGACAGCGCAGTGCCCAACGATTTTTCAGCCCATGGATTTTTTGAATGCACAAAATGAACTTCCAAGGTGTTTTTTTTTTGGATAATAAGGTTGATGTAGCATTATTGCGACATTAAAAAATAAAGAAAGAAATAAAAATAAAAAATCTATAGTTTATACTTTTTAAATAAATATTTATAAATGTCTTTATACTGTGTGTGTGTGTGTGTGTGTGTGTATATACAGGTGCATCTCAATAAATTAGAATGTCGTGGAAAAGTTCATTTATTTCAGTAATTCAACTCAAATTGTGAAACTCGTGTATTAAATAAATTCAGTGCACACAGACTGAAGTAGTTTAAGTCTTTGGTTCTTTTAATTGTGAGGATTTTGTCTCACATTTAACAAAAACCCACCAATTCACTACCTCAACAAATTAGAGTATGGTGACATGCCAATCAGCTAATCAACTCAAAACACCTGCAAAGGTTTCCTGAGCCTTCAAAATGGTCTCTCAGTTTGGTTCACTAGGCTACACAATCATGGGGAAGACTGCTGATCTGACAGTTGTCCAGAAGAAAATCATTGACACCCTTCACAAGGAGGGTAAGCCACAAACATTCATTGCCAAAGAAGCTGGCTGTTAACAGAGTGCTGTATCCAAGCATGTTAACAGAAAGTTGAGTGGAAGGAAAAAGTGTGGAAGAAAAAGATGCACAACCAACCGAGAGAACCGCAGCCTTATGAGGATTGTCAAGCAAAATCGATTCAAGAATTTGAGTGAACTTCACAAGGAATGGACTGAGGCTGAAGAAGAAGAACTGGACTGTTGCCCAGTGGTCAAAAGTCCTCTTTTCAGATGAAAGCAAGTTTTGTATTTCATTTGGAAACCAAGGTCCTAGAGTCTGGAGGAAAGGTGGAGAAGCTCATAGCCCAAGTTGCTTGAAGTCCAGTGTTAAGTTTCCACAGTCTGTGATGATTTGGGGTGCAATGTCATCTGCTGGTGTTGGTCCATTGTGTTTTTTGAAAACCAAAGTCACTGCACCCGTTTACCATAAAATTTTGGAGCACTTCATGCTTCCTTCTGCTGACCAGCTTTTTAAAGATGCTGATTTAATTTTCCAGCAGGATTTGGCACCTGCCCACACTGCCAAAAGCACCAAAAGTTAGTTAAATGACCATGATGTTGGTGTGCTTGACTGGCCAGCAAACTCACCAGACCTGAACCCCATAGAGAATCTATGGGGTATTGTCAAGAGGAAAATGAGAAACAAGAGACCAAAAAATGCAGATGAGCTGAAGGCCACTGTCAAAGAAACCTGGGCTTCCATACCACCTCAACAGTGCCACAAACTGATCACCTCCATGCCACGCCGAATTGAGGCAGTAATTAAAGCAAAAGGAGCCCCTACCAAGTATTGAGTACATATACAGTAAATGAACATACTTTCCAGAAGGCCAACAATTCACCCAAAATTTTTTTTTTATTTTTTTTATTGGTCTTATGAAGTATTCTAATTTGATAAGATTGAGAATTGGTGGGTTTTTGTTAAATGTGAGCCAAAATCATCACAATTAAAGAACCAAAGACTTAAAATACTTTAGTCTGTGTGCATTGAATTTATTTAATACATGAGTTTCAAAATTTGAGTTGAATTACTGAAATAAATAAACTTTTCCACAACATTCTAATTTATTGAGATGCACCTGTGTGTGTGTGTGTGTGTATATATACGTACATATATATATATATATATATATATATATATATATATATATATATATATATATGTACACATATATATGTATATATATATATATATATATATACAGTATATATATATATATATATATATACATATATATATATATATATAGGGTACAACGGGGCTAAAGGCGCCCCGGGGTAAAAGGCGCCTTTGATATTATTTTCATCTAAACCACTATATGGCACAAAAACATGGCTTAGCACTTTCCAAAACATTCGCTTTTTTAATGATGCACGTGCAGATTTGTCTGATCTTTGACGCGATCACGCACAGCAGCGCAAAGTTGATTCTGTGCTTACTTGATCTAATATTTTATGTTTTTTAAAATGTTGTAGATTTAAGTAGCAAATGAGAATCGCTAAAATTAATGCATATATTTTGAGACAAAGGTCTTCTTTATGATTTTCTGTTTTGTTTAAGATAATTAAAGCAACAGTTTTAAATAACGAAAGAATATGTAAAAGTATGGTATTTGGAGTAAAAAGTGCCCCCGCTGTTGGGGCTAAAGGCGCACAGTAATTAACATGATAATTAATAGATGGCTGACTTTTCCATTTGTTGACATGACATGGTTAGATTCAGATGGTGAATATCATATACTATGTAGGGTGTCCATATTAGAGATAATCACCATGTTTAGAATGAAGCCATCTTATTTAGAATCATGTTATTAATCATATCATATAATAAAATATCATTTGTTGTTACTACTGTAAATACAGTATATATTCAATTATTATTGGATCTCCAATGCTTTCAGAATCTTTACTTATTAAAATGATTTTGTTTCTGTATTTTAAAATATATTTTTATATTAACATATTGTAATGACAGTATATTTAAAAATTTATTATTTTATTTTTCAAAATAAGCAGAAAATAGTACGAACTTTGCTAAAGTGATTGTTTTGTTTTAGCTGAAGTATTTGTATCAATACCGTGTGCCTTTTACCCCATACTGGTGGGCCTTTTACCCCGTGTGTGGGGTACAAGGCCCCCCTTGCCACCTCATACATTTATAAGATTTTTAAACAAAATAAACAACTTGAATTATTTATTTTCACACAAAATCTGTTGCTCCATTAATGTTCAGTACAACGTATATTTTTTTCTGCAATTATACATTTTAGGCGCAGTGAATAGAACATTTTTTCTTAAGGTAGGCCCATATATATATACACACAGTACATTATTTATTTTCATGTGACCCATTTTGACCCCATTCTCTAAAATCATTGATAATTAGACAATAGGCACTCTAACTTACCGTTATTTCTTAAAGAGGAGAAAGACAGAGAGAGAGAAAGAGTTGGCTTTGAAGGGCTGAATCAGGTAAAAGGACTGATTGCCTTTATGATAGAGCTGAGAGCTCCACAACTCTCGCTCTCGTTATCCATCTTTGATAATGAAAATCAAGCTATCAGATGAAATTTTGCTGTAGATTAAATAGCAGGCTTCGGCCCTCTAATTGCACTTTGTAAGGTGCAATTACAACAAGATTTGTGATTAAAACACAAAGAAAAAAGCTAAGATTCATCAGAGGAAGCTGACGCAGTGGATGACATGTCTCTACAAGGCTACGGCAAAGCTTGTTGAAAGAATGAAAGACTGAATGTTCATTACACATGATGAATGCTTAATGATCTCCATTTTAATGGAATAAAAACCTTGCTGGTGTAATTAAAACTGTTGATTGAAAAACCCTACACAGAGCAAAGAGCCATGATGTTTGCACACAAAGAATTTCCAACACTACAATAGTGACAGAAAAAATGATTTATATGCAGATATTTATAAGTGTTTCCTTAAATATAGACACACTGCCGACCTTGTGGACTTCCTTAATGCACACTTTTTACATTTTCACTATTTTTTTTTTATAACTCCAAGGAGAAATTTATCTTTTTTTTTTTTTTTTTTTTTTCTGAAACATCTTTTTCATTGTCATTTCCACCATACACATTCTATATATTTTAAACGTTTTGAAACGTTTATATTTTTATACTGATTAAATTTGTCTTGCTAAGGCTAATTTCATAGTATCTACCAAAAACCAAATTAAAAATATTTTCCTAGTTTTATCATAATTTGCCCAAATTACAAATACAATGACTGAATTTGTCTTGCTAATGCTAATTTCATAGCTAGAATTCATCCTAAATACACCCAAATAAATTACATTTTCCTGTACTTTGATTATAGCTTGACAGGAAATGACAATAAAAATATTCTATTCACAAGTGATATTTACCTTGGTATTCCTGGCAAAATTGTTGGTTGTGACTGAAAAGGATGTACTTGAATTGGCGTAAAATATCGAAAAGTGTTTAAATAAAATTATAGTTTAAAAACAGTTCATATTTTATGAAAGATTTGTATATAAAAAAGTTTAAATCAGATCAAATAAAATTAAATAAATAAATGGGGTGAAATAAATTAAGAAAAAATCTATACATGAAAAGGCATTTGAAAACTAATACAAATAAATGGAGGCATGATATGTTTAACTGTGACCTTATACCAAAAAAAAAAAAAAAATTACATGCTGTTCTGTATTAATGCTAAATCAGATTAATGCTAAAGATCAGAGCAATCCACCTCACATTTGCCTACACATGCACCTACATTTATGCAATTACATTTATGTGCGATCACATTACACTAGAGTAATGTTTACTTGGGTTTTCCTCCTAAAATTGCATTAAAATCACATTATTGATGCACATGTGGGTGATGTCATCGCTCCTATCTCTCTTACTGTAAATGCACATTTAAATGCACAAATGACTTTAATGCATAATGTGAAGATGTTTCTAACGCCAAATAAATGGCTACTTTACATAAGTGTCTTGGAGAGAGAGAGGGAAAAAAAGGGAAAAGCACTGCAAGGCCTTCCACCAGATTGCCGCCCATCACTGTCTGTCAGCGCTGGCATAGAGAGGGATTATCACACCCAGATTACAGTGCAGTGAGTGGGAGTTTATTTAAAAAAAGGAACTGGAGGCTGTAATCTCTCCCTGCCGCACAAATGCCCTAATAGGCATGTGTTGCGCTCTCTGTCAAACAACTGTTGGGTAAACAAAGAACAGCAGATTGAGGGGGAAGCGAGGGAACGAACAAGCCACCGCTACACGACAACACACAACCGCACACGCACACAACGCCTCAGCGCTTCGCAGGGACGTTTCTGAGTCACATCAGTGAGAGCGATGGATGGAGAGGAGGAGAGAAGGAGAGGAAGAAAGAGGGCTTTTGTGTTTTCATGGGCCTGGAGTGTGGAGATAAGATGGCTATCCCACAACACGTGTTGCCGAGACAATACGATGCCCCTTCGTCATTGTTGCCGCTTGAAAACTTTGCGAGAGAGCAGGCGGTGATTGAGAGCTTATAGCAGACAGAGTTGCCATTTCCAAGAGGTTTAATGCACTATATCGGCATAGAATTGAACCGCACATTAAAGAACAGCCAGGGTGCACTGCCAAGATATTTCCGGATTAGGTTTCATATTAAAAAGAGCTTTCTCTGCTCAAAACAGGCACTGTGCTTTACTCCTCAGCATTAGTTTAAAGCTGACACAATCTCACAAAAATAGCAACATTTCAGAGCAAAAGAAATACGTCTGATTTAATAGCACTTCAACAATATTAAACGCAATTGTTGGCGGTGGAGAGAGGCAGACATGCACGGTGAGAGACTAAAGGCAGTTATTGGTTTTATAGCACTGGTTGTATGGAAAATATGGTGCAATAAATGTCCAAAATCCCACACGGAAAGATTCTTAATTTTGTCTAAGGTAAAATGGATGCTTCCATCAGAGCCATGACAACAGAAATGGAACACAAAGGCGCAAAATATAATATGTACATGCATATGTGTGATATTGTGGTGTATTTATTAGGACTTAAAACGTATGCATACTATTGAATTAAAAAATATTGAATTTTAATCATGTCCCTTCTGATTCTATAATAATGATTTTTTCTTACCATGCTTCTCTGAGTCTGTAGACACCTGCTATTTATACACATTAATATATATATATATATATATATATTTTCAAAGTTGTAAATAAAATAAAGCATATTGGATTAAGTCTTGCAAGAAAATACAATTTCATTCATTCCACTTCAAAATTTCATGCTTATGTCAACGTTACTTGCCGATTCTTTGTAATTAACTGTGAAGTTTACTAGCAATTTATGAGTGAAGATGGTTTATTCACCATTTTTGTTCAGTGTAGCCAAGGCAGAGAATGTTTTCAAGATTGTGTTTTATTAAAAAAGGGGAAAAAGCAATATATTGCCGTGTAAAGTGATTACTACTTTTATGCTTTTATCTGCCACAACATAATGGCTCTAAATCATCTTCATTTGCTGTATTTTTCTCACCAAATATTCATATATATGATTAACTGTAATTCATTTTATTAATTAATCAACATATCATTCAGTGGTTCAATTAAAATCACTTCAATTTAGTTGACAGTCATTGCTTATATATACATATATACATATATATATATATATATATATATATATATATATATATATATATATATATATATATATATATATACAGTGCTGCTTGAAAGTTTGTGAACCCCTTGCAGAATCTGTGAAAATGTAATTTTAACAAAATAAGGTAGATCATACAAAATGCATGTTATTTTTATTTAGTACTGTCCTGAGTAAGATATTTTACATAAAAGATGTTTACATTTAGTCCACAAGACAAAAAATATAGCTGAAATTATTAAAATAACCCCATTCAAAAGTTTGGGAACCCTTGGTTCTTAATACTGTGTGTGGTTACTTGGATGATCCAAGACTTTTTTTTGTATTGTGATGGTTGTTCATGAGTCCCTTGTTTGTTCTGAACAGTTAAACTGAGCACTGTCCTTCATAAAAATCCTCGATGTCCTGCGGAATCTTCAGGTTTCCAGCATCTTTTGTATATTTGAACCCTCTCCAACAGTGACTGTATGATTTTTAGATCTATCTTTTCACACGGAGGACAATTGAGGGACTCAAACACAACTATTATAAAAAGTCCAAACATTCACTGATGCTCCTGAAGGAAATACAATGCATTAAGAGCCGGGGAGTGAAAACTTTTGAACAGGATGAAGATGTCCAAATTTTTCTTATTTTGTAGAAATATAATTTTTTTTCCATTTAGTACTGCCCTTCGGAAGCAATAGAAGATACTTGCATGTTTCCTGGAAAACAAATTAAATACAATTTACCTTGATCTTCAAATTCAAAAAGTTTTCACCCCCGGCTCTTAATGCATTGTATTTCCTTCAGGAGCATCAGTGAATGTTTGAACCTTTTATAATAGTTGTGTTTGAGTCCCTCAATTGTCCTCTGTGTGAAAAGATGGATCTCAAAATCATACAGTCACTGCTGGAGAGGGTTCAAATATGCAAAAGTTGCTGGAAAACTGAAGATTCCGCAGGACATGGAGGATTTTTCTGAAGAACTGTGCTCAGTTTAACTGTTCAGAACAAACTAGGGACTCATGAACAACCATCACAAAATAAAAAACAGTCCTGGATCATCCAGGTAACCACACACAGTATTAAGAACCAAGGGTTCCCAAACTTTTGAATGGGGTTATTTGAATAATTTCAGCTATTTTTTGTCTTGTGGACTAAATGTAAACATCTTTTATGTAAAATATCTTACTCAGGAGTACTTAGTACTTAGTACTACTACTAAATAAAAAATAACATGCATTTTGTATGATCTCTCTTATTTTGTTAAATTTACTCACATTTTCACAGATTCTGCAAGGGGTTCACAAACTTTCAGACAGCACTGTATATATATAAAGTCAATAATGTTTTGCTAAAAGATGATTGGTGGGCCAGTAAACAAAAGCACAAGAGTCATTGGTTAATCTTATGATCACTGCACAGTCTACAAACCAATTCCTTAATAAAAAAAATAAAAATAAATAAAAATTATGGACAATCTTATAATGAACTATTATCAACAATTGCTAACAATACAATATCCTCGTATGCATTAGACACAGTAGGTACACGTTTTTTTCTCACGTGTTGTCATTCTTTATCTCAATGCCTATTTCTTTTGATAAATAATAAGATGAAACAGGCTTTGATCCAGTTTTCTCCATTCTGTTAGTAATTTAATGCACATTTATGCTTACTTTGTTAGGCAGGTGTGTATTATGGATCCAGGTTCACAGGAGAGGACGGGATTGGATTTCTAATAAAGCTAATGGTGGCCTGGCGGCAGAATGACGGCCAGGTCTCTTCCTGGAATCTGCCGGGGGCCTGCTGCTGTATTTTAATGCCCAGATGAATTTGTTTCCCCCTGTCAGTTGTTTAGAAAACATCAGATAAATCAGGCCTGAAGATTGGTCCCCAGACCTGTGCAGAATCCCGATAGAGCACGTTAACCACAAGCCAGAGGCCGGGCCAATTTTAGACACATCTTGAATTTTAATACAGCCTAGGCTGATTCTCCTGACAGAGCAGTTCTCCATGCTCGGGATATATTAGATCTGATTGGTCAGCTGTCGGGATTGTCACTACCTTGATTACATTGTGGAGATGTAATGCTGGGTAACTGTGATGCCTTCCAGCTGCCTATTGAGGAAAATCTATTGAATATATAGAGATTTCAGAGCATTAGGTGATGGCGGAGTGACATTTACATAAAGTGAAAACAAACAGAGAAAAGGTAAATGAAGAAAGCTGAAGTTAATTTCACAGGGTCTGTCTCTGGATAAATCTGATATTTGGCTCTTTTTTCAGAGGCCTCCAGGTTATTAAAATTTGTTACCAGGTTTCTGAAAAAGATATTGATGCTTTAAAGGGGCACTTCGCCCAAAAATGAAAATTCTGTCAATTACTCACCTTCTTCCAAACGTGTATGACTTATGACTTAAATATTGAAATGGTACTGGTCGTTTTTTTTCCATCCAGTTATGAAGAATAGAGACTGGAGCTTTCAAGCTTCAGAAAAAGACACAAGAACACAATAAAAAGTGGACATAAAAGCTCAATATTATCCTTTTTGGCATGTTCATTAGAATTTATGAAAGCAGCAATGTCTGATTTGTGTGTGTGTGTGTGTGTGTGTGTGTGGGTGGGTGTGTGTGGGGGGGGGGGTCATTATTTTTAGCCAGATATTTTCAATAAATTATTCAGATTCAGTTCATAGAATTGGTTAGAGTGATTTGTTCACAAATCAGACTGATTCGGCCCTCAAGTCCTTAATTCAGATTGTATCATTATTGACACAAATATGTAGTCAGGAGATTATTCAGTTTTCACTATAATATGGCTGTGTATAATGAATGTAATTATTTTGTAAACAATCAATTGCATATTTATTAAAAAAATTATTATTATTATTATTAAAAAACTTCTGTTTTCATGGGAAAATGTCATCATTCGGATTTGGAACAACAAGAAGTTGTTCATAATAAATTATGACAGAATTTTTGGATGAATTGTCTCTTTAAGTGGTCGACGGGGCCTTCAGGACTAAACTTGTTTCTGGATCTTCTCTAACTATGCCAATGTGCCAGATTCCTTGAAAGGTGTTAATTCACGTCTTGTCAAATTAGCCCTCTCACTTCAACAACAATTCTTAAGGGCTGATACGGATGAATTGACACTGGGATTGTGTACAGTCCCACAATTTCAGACAATGTGTATTTATGCCCTTGATGCTCTGGACAAAAATGCCCCTTGTCCCTCCAGCGATTGTTCTGCACCAAGTCACAGAGACACCATTAACTCAATCCATGACCTGTCTCTCAGGGTTAGTCCATCCCCTCAAAGCTCATCAGAAAGCCTGACTCTGCTCTAAACACACTGAGGGTAAAGGCCAGAACAAATCACAAACTTCTTTATAAACCTGGTTGTGGCCAAAAGACCAAAGGCTAGCGATCAAGCCACCAGATCCATAGACGCGACGCCTGCTGAACATTGATACCGTAGAACATCACGTCGAGACGTGTGGCTTGCAAGTGGCTAGCTGATATTAAAATGGAAAAGCCACACAAGGAAAGCCAAAGCTAAGTGTTTCTAATCAAGATGAATGAATCTGTTCCACAAAGCCTCCCAGCGGATGAGGCTGTACCCGCGCCCTCCATACTTCACTCATTAATTACCGTGAATTAATGGTTTTATCCACACCAAGTAAATAAAAGATTGTCACCCGGCCACAAATCGAGTGCAGCTTTTATTAAATACTGTGAAAATGTCAGCTGGTTAGAGCAAAATTAAAGAGACAAACAGATCAAACTGCACTGCAATCAAAAATAATCTTCATATTACAAGATTAAATTACCCACTGCATGTTCCGCAGAGGCTCAACATGTATTGTTCCACTCCGACGTAATTCCTAGACGGTAATAATTTGTAACCAGAGCCTGCAAGCACTTTTGAGACCCTCTGTACCAGTCAAGACTGCTGGACGTTTTTAAAAAGTGGTTATTGATGGACATAAGCATTCTATTTTAGGCAAAGAGATTGGGACTTTGGTTATGGAAATTCTGTAAAAAAAAATCCCTGACCCTTTCCGTTCAAACCTGCATTTCTGAAAGCACTGGAGCATTAACTAGTCAAGGACACTTTACCTAGTGGACTCAATTTCCTATGTCAATATTAGTACAAACAGTGTGAAACATGCCCACACAGAAGCAACATCCTCTTCCTTTTGGTACCAGCACAGTCACTCCATCTGTGTCATATTAGTGCTATAAATCATTCTTTTCAATCCTCATTTGTATGTCTTGGCTCAAGGTTATGAATTTCTGAAAGAATAATGTACGTTAATTACATTTTTGAGTGACAGCTGAAGAATTCCTTCATTCAAGCATGTTTACCGAGTTGGTCGACTCTCCATGGAGAGAAATGAAAATGAGCTCAAACAAAACCAAAGTCAATTTGAAGTTGCCCCAGCACTTTGAATTCATTTGCTAATTCGTCGAACGCAAAGCAAACTGTTAACGCAAAGTTCAAACAAAGCATTTTGCAAATGACATGAAGAATTCATTAGGTGTTTTGTAATTCATTGTGGCCATTCACTGAACTGAGTTATGACAAGGTGACTTCTATTTTCAAGTTTACACCAGAAGTGTTTAGAAATGCTAACATGCTCTTTGCTTATGTTGCTACACCTTTTTAATTACTTTGTATCAGTTAGTGATGAATTATGTAATTAAGTAGCTATCTATGCTCACAGAAAATGTCCTCACACAAAATTTCCACCAGAATCACAATAAGTGTCTACATATAAATATGTTCTCACCCTTATTTTAATGTTAATGAATCTGGATTATTCTAATTTAACATAAAACAACAGAATATTTTGACAAAACATTTAAATTTTTGTACTCATGTGGTTCAAGTTTAAACCGCACAGGCACACGAAATATTTAGATACATTTTAATAAAAAAATGTAAATGAATAAGTACATTTTATTTTAAAATATGTTAGATAAATACTATGTGAATATGTTCACATCATTTTTACCTACACACACATTTTTAGTGAATGACAGACAGCCAAATACTAACATTAAAAGCAGACTGCATATCCCATGTGCCAGCTTGGGATATTAATACCAATGGCTCATAGAGGTCACCTTTATTTGAGCAGTGTGAGAAATATAAACTTATTGAGAAGGGTTGGGCTGAAGATTAGAGTATTGATTTTGCACGGCGAAAATCGGGGTGAGTGAGACCTGTGAAAGGGAGCGTGTTTGAGAATGCAGCTGTTCATAGAGACGGGTGTGATACATATGACACGTTTTCCTCTTGAGTGAATTTGACAGGGAACAACAGCCTGGTATCTGCCATGAGGAAAAGGTGAACACATTCACCTCCATATCTGCATGCGAAACATACGAGAAGGACCATTCCAGTTTAAAAGAATAGCCATATTGTATTGAAAAAATAGATATACTGAAGGTATGATCAAAAGGATCATGTGAGCTCTAATGTTTTTCCATTGGTATTCATCCAATTACTCATTTGCATTAAGCTGAACTCAGCTTAGCTTTGTTCTATCATTAACAGTCAACATTGCTCATGCCGCCATCTGAAAAATGCTAACTCTCATTAAAAATGAATGACTTTTGGTTGCATTGTCAGTGTAATTCACTTTAAGTGTGAAAAACCCTTCGCTTGCATTTGCACAAATCTTTTAGTGAATCGGGCACAATGCAGAAAGTGTGTGCAAATCAGCGGAATCTATTCAGTCTTAGTGAATTCCCCTCGGTGTACAGTGTTGTTTGTGGAAGACAGCCTGAAATATACCGCCAAAAACTTATCACAGAACTTTTGATGGACCAAAAAGGAAAGTAAAATAAATGACACTAGCTGAACACTACAGAATTGATGTGCCTGGGGTTTCCAAAACTTCTCTAGAAAGTAAGGAAATATTTAGGTATGAAACTTCTTGCTCGGATGTCTTTTAAGTATTGACTTTGTGTACAGCTGAATGCATTTCATCCTGAATAGGTCATCGATATTACAATCTTAGAAGAACTAGTGAGGGCAGTGCTCAAAGTGAAAAGAATAAAACAAAACAAAACTAAACTAAATAAAATATAATATAATATAATAATAATAAAAAAAACATTTAGCATTGTATTTAAATATGCTCATTTAAAATAAAAAAAATAAATAACTCAAATCTCAATTCTAAACCTGAACTGGAGGGTGTATGTCCCCACTTCTAGCACTGAGTGAAAGCAAAACCTTACAAAAGGTACATACAGAGGGGCTGAATTGACAAGCAAATGCAGAATAGTGCTTTGCCTCTGAGAAGAAATATAATTAGTTGACATAAGCAAAAAGAGAGAAAAAAAAAAAAGACCAATCAAAGTCTAAACACAGTTGATCCCCATCTTTTTTTACTCAGTCCTTTGAGGGCAATAGATAAGAGGTTGCGCCGACTTTAGTTCATCTTCTAACAAAGTGTATCCTCAGCTAAACCATGCGCTTGCTCTTCAACTTTTAGAGCACTTCCATCAAGGTTTATAGCAAAATGATGATTGACCAGATTTAATATAGTGGTCAATGAAAAAATTGCAAAAGTATTTATTAAGTGTATTGAATAACTATATACTATATGCTCAGTATTTCGACATCTGTCCATTTACTTCTGTAATTTGCACAGTGCAGTTTCAAAAGTTGAAATTAGGAACATTATGGCTATTTAACAGTCCCATATTTCACACTCCCACTCAGAGTCCTAAGAGACTAATAAATAATACATGCCCAAAAACATGTGTGTCCTGTCCAAATGTACTCAGCAGCACCAGGTGACACAGCGTTCACAGGAAACCCCCTGCAGTTTGGCCCTGCTCCTCATGTCAAATAAAGAGGGGACAACAACAATGTACCACCCCACATCTTGCCCTCTGCACCCTGCTTACTATCCCGTGCCAGCCAGCCTTTGTGCCAGGCCCCTGAGGCCCACGGCAGATGGCGGAGTGGGCGGCAGGTACTAGCCTCCTGGCACCGCAAACATCTGTTATCATTACCAAATGCTAATTGCCATCAATCAAGACAGCACCCAAGTGCATTTATATGCAAGGTTCATAAGCTGAGGTGTGTGCGGGAAGGGGGAAGGTAGACATAAAAAGTGATGTCTAAATTTCCCTCGGAGCGATGGCAGTGGAGCACGCTGTGGTAAGAGGAAGCTGAAGGTATTATTGAGGGTGGCAGGGTGCTCCCCTTGTTAATGTGTAGCCTATGAGCTGAGCTGCAAGGCACCGTTCTCCCCTATCAGTAGCTGCCCTGTCGTGCTCTAACATCTTCCCAAAAGCAGTTTCAAGGAACGAGGTGAAGCTCAGGAGATGCAAAGCATAGTGAAGGTCTAAGCTTCTGCAACTAGGAATAATACAAGGGCACAATCTGCAGTTTGACACAGCACACAAGTTCAGAAAACAATTTTTACAAACCAAGCCAATAGAGAGGGCATCAAACGTACTTGGGTCTGCACCAAAAATCTGGAGACGGGGTCTTTAACAAAGGATCCACCAATTAAAATTCGTTAAACAAATTCGTTAAACAAAACAAATTTATTAAACAAAAACATTATATTATATATTATATATTATTATTATCCACATTGATGTATCATAGTGTAACTACACTATATTACATTGTGTAATCTTTCTCTCTCTCTCTCTCTCTATATATATATATATATATATATATATAATGTATACAGGTGCATCTCAAAAAATTTGAATATTGTGAAAAGTTCTTTTTTTTGTAACTTATTTCAAAAAGTGAAACTTTCATATATTCTAGATTCATTACATGTAAAGTACAAAAGTTTTTGTTTTGTTTTGTTTTGTTTTAATTTTGATGATTAGAGCTTACAGCTCATGAAAGTCAAAAATCCAATATCTCAAAATATTAGAATATTTACATTTGAGTTTCATTAAATTACCATCCCTACAGTATAAATTCCGGGTATCTCTTGTTCTTTGAAACAACAATAATGGGGAAGACTGATGACTGATGGCAATGGTCCAGAAGACAATCATTGACACCCTCCACAAAGAGGGTAAGTCACAGAAGGTCAGTACTGAAAGGGGTGGCTGTTTACAGAATGCTGTATCAAAGCATATTAAATGCAAAGTTGACTGGAAGGAAGAAAATGGATAGGAAAATGTGCACAAGCAACAGAGATGACCGCAAGCTTGAGAAAACTGTCAAGCAAAGCAGATTCAAGCACTTGGGAGAGCTTCACAAGGAGTGGACTGAAGCTGGAGTCAGTGCATCAAGAGTCACGACGCTCAGACATCTTCAGGAAAAGGGCTACCAAGCCACTTCTGAAACAGAAACAACATCAGAAGCATCTTACCTGGGCTAAGGAGAAAAAGAACTGGACTGTTGCTCAGGGGTCCAAAGTCCTCTTTTCAGATAAAAGTAAATTTTGCATTTCATTTGAAAATCAAGGTCTGGAGTCAGGAGGAAGAGTGGAGAGGCACAGAATCCAAGCTGCTTGAAGTCCAGTGTGAAGTTTCCGAAGTAAGTGATGATTTGGGGTTCCGTGACGTCTGCTGGTGTTGGTCCATTGTGTTTTATCAAGTCCAAAGTCAAAGCAGCCATCTACCAGGAGATTTTGGAGCACTTTATGCTTCAGATGCTGACAAGCTTTATGCAGATGCTGATTTCCTTTTCCAGCAGGACTTTAGCACCTGCCCACAATGCCAAAACCACTTCCAAATGGTTTGCTGACCATGATATTACTGAGCTTAATTGGCCAGCCAACATGCCTGACCTGAACCCCACATGGAATCTATGGGATATTTTCAAGAGAAAGATGAGAAACAGTCGATCCAACAATACAGACAAACTGAAGGCTCAATAGTGCCTCAGCATTGCCACAGGCTGTTCGCTTCCATGCCATACCTCACTGATGCTGTCATTTGTGCTAAAGGAGCCCCGGCCAAGTATTGATTGCATAAATGAACATACTTTAAAGAACTTGAACTTTTCTGTTTTCCAAATCATTTTTTTGACTGATCTTAGGAAATATTCTAATATTTTGAGATATTGAGATATATTAAAAAAAAATAATAATAAAAAAGTTTGAAATATTTTACTTTACATGTAATGAATCTAGAATATATGAAAGTTTCACTTTTTGAAATAAGTTATAAAAAAAATTAACTTTTTCACGATATTCTAATTTTTTTAGATGCACCTGTATATATATATATATATAGAGAGAGAGAGAGAGAGAGAGAGAGAGAGAGAGAGAGGGAGAGAGAGATGATTATATAATTATATGATTATTAAATTTCACAGTTTATGTATTGCAATTTTATTGTTGGATTAATTAAACATCATAGCAAACAATTTTAATACACTGATTACAGAATTTTAAAATTATTATATATTTCATAGCATTAATTGATTTAAGATGCTTAATTTTTGTCATTATTCTATCCATTATTCTATTTTTTATTGATTTTGTCACATGTTATGCAAATGTATTTCACATATTTGTGTTAGTTTGCCGGCATTATGACATAAAAGTTATTTATTTATTCTATTGGAACAAAGTCTGTAAATTAAGTCTGATGTATTATTTTGCCAATATTCAACTACAGCGCAAAATGTCTCTTCTGTATTTTTGCATTTTATGTCTTTTTGGGCATTATTATACATCATTCCAAAATAATCAACCAGAATCAGATTAATCTGGATTGTCAAGAGACAATTTTAGATAAAAAAAAAAAAAGCATTGTATTCATCAGGTAAATAATTAAAAATCATTCATAAGGTAAATAAATAAAAAATCATGGTCAGAACAAATGGTTAATGTCTATAAATTCTATAAATCTCTACATTAATTTTTTAAGTGAAATTAAAATGTTACACACATATACAAGTCTGTATAGCAGTACAGATACATGGTTTCCATGTAAGCTGCAATGTAAACACAAAGAATTAGAATATGTTACATTTTTATACCTATGTCTTAAAGCACACGGTTTCATACAGCAGGTAAAAAAGGCTTCCCACTCCGTCTTTCCATCCTTGGCCTGAAATAGGTTGAAAACTCACTACTGTAGAGTAGAAGCTCCCTCACTGCTTCTTTACCAGTAAACTGAGACACTGAAGACAGTCAGTATAGCCGGACCTCGGCTTTACTGCATCCTGACCAGCAGGTGGGTGTGCGCTGGCACTGGCAGCCCAGGCGCGGTGTGAGGGCCCGGACCCCTTGAGGGAGATGGTGGGCTGACTAAGCAGCGCTCTCTTGGATCCATCGGCCTGAGCCGGTGCCACCATGCCACCTGCGCCAAAGAGGAGCGCTGCGGCCGCCGTCTGCTCTAACAGTCCATTCGCAGCCACCCATATGGCTCGAGCCTCAGGGGATCGCGATGCCAACGGGACGGAGGGTGAGGAGGTTCATTTATCCGCACATCACAGCTCTAGCAAATCACACACATGCGATTACATGCTTCATTGTCTTGTTTCCATATTTTCTGCATTTTATTGTAATCAGTACAAATTGTAACTTAAACCTTGAATTTACACAAAGCTTCAATGGACTAATAATGTGCATTTTTTTGCTGTTTTTGCTAATGTTGACTTTGTCAGTCACAGCTGGCTTGTGTCATGGGCACATCTGTGTCCACTTAAATTGCTCTCTGACGGGTCGCTAAATAAGTGTCGGACCACATAGTGCCCATTTTGCTGAGAAATTCATGCGACGACCATCGCCATAAACATGTAAGCCAATAAACACAGGCTCGATGGCTGTAAAAAGCCACATTAAAGGCTGCAAACGGCACTCTTGACTGAACATCTGTTAAGTGACATGAAACAACCTGATCCAGAAAAACACAGCAGGGACTGCATAAACTTACAATGGCGTAATTTCTCTCAATTAGATTCTCCCACAGAAAATTAAACAATCTCACTCCATTGCACAGCAGCATTAGGAAACCAGCTTGGAGCCAAGTTCACCAAAAGTATCAATTAGTGAAAACCAACGACACTCTATAGTGGCATTTTGTGCATTTTACATTGGACTTCAAGACGTGACCAAACACAGTACCAAAATAAGTCCTTGAAATGTATTATCATAAATTGCAGAAGCTTAAAAATAAGATAAATTATTATAGATTCATTTGTCAGTTTGTATTTAATTAAATTTTTTACATTTAAATTTTTAGATTTTTTTATTTTATTTTTACAATTTAAAGTTGTAAATAAAATTAATAACTACAATAATTAATTGTAAATAAAATTAAGTATTATGAATAAACATGAACAATAATATATTTATAAATTAACATTAAGCTTGATTAATAATGATACTTAATTCATTAACCAAAATCAAATTAAATTTTTACTGGTCAGACACATAACCATACACAGTACAACATGTAGTGAAATACTTTCATCAGAGGCGGCATGTGCACCCTCAGATTTTTGAGCCAAGTGGATTTTGAATGCAGCTTCCAAAAGACAAAATATAGCCGATTAATATTTTCTATATTTAATACAATCACACCGGCGTGATTAGAATGTTCAGTGCGTCATATCATCAGATGTAAATTCAAATCTGCGTTCGTTGGCTGGCGCTGAGCCAGATACAGACGCATTTTTACAGCACTGCGCATTACAACCGATCACACACGATGCTGCTGAGCTTATGAATGCAATGACCAATCAGAGGTGTTCAAATGAGTCATCGCTGAAACACCAGTGTTTTCTTCACTCGCTCGCTGACTGAATACCTCTTTCTGGTGAATTCTCTCATCAGAAACAACAAAGTGCAAATGTGTGTACGAATCTGTAAGATATTAATTTCATAGTGTAAACAGAGAATGCTTGAACTAGACTGTCAGTGAAAATGTTCTTTGCTCTCTTTCTGTACAATGAAAGTGTTATGACTAGTAGCCTAACTTGCAATGTTTTTATTCACATTAACTTTCAATGTTAAATTCACATTAAACAAAGTCAGTCGCATTAAAAATATGTTATGCCATGACACCCATAAACAGACAGGTTTTTATTAACAGATTACATTATTAGGTTACTTTGACCATCGCCCACTATAGATCAACATAATCTACAAAGGTGAGAATGAAGATATTTCATGATATAGTTAATGCGTTTGGGAATGTTTCGAATAAAAAGGGAAAAATAAATAAAACATAAGTGCTGTTGTGTCTGCTGTGTATGGGCACGAGTTGCAACCTCATTGTAAAGTATTTCATATAGCCATTACCCTTTCTGAACTGACCCGTGAACCCTTTATGGGTCAAAACCCACCAGTTTAGAACCACACTGCCTATGCTATCTTTAGGAATACTGCAAAAACCTATTACCACATATTCTCTTTTACAGTACATCTGTGATGGAATCTGACACTCCAGCAAAAAAAAAAAAAAAAAAAAAAACTGCAGATTTATTGATTGATTGTTATGATATGCTTTGATGTATTTTCTGCTACACAACATGCATACTTTGCAGTTAAAACACTGACCTAATTTCCGATAGTAGCACCTTAGAAATGTGAGAGAGTGAACATGAATAAAGTTGTGAGACTGCAGATTAAAAATGCAACTTCAAAGCCTGTAGGTGCAATTTAATTTTTAATATGTTTACAGCCTACTGCAACAGCGCCAAATGTTGCAGCTTTAATTTTTTTATAATTATTTTTAGGGATGGTGGTGTGTGTTCATACATCCCTATTCCATTACATCTGGAAGGCTGACAAATTTAGATATTTGCAATAATTTCAGAAGATACAATATAAAAGATGTGTACAGTACATACGGTGTAATTAAAAAGAAAATATCCTGTGATATTTAACCTAATAACATGACCACACATTGTGGTAAAGACACAGACCTAGCTTAAAAACATTATATAGAGCTATTGGCTCATCTTTTCTGAACCCCAGTCCCTATCAGAGGACGAATGTGGGCGAGGTATGCCAGTGCCTCAGCACGGCTGTGCTAACAAAATCACCTTTATCCACATAGACAGGTGACAGCGTCAGCAGTTGGGCTGCCAGTGGAACAGGCTGTGTCTGCAAGCCACGCTGTGCCAATGAGTCCAGAGCTATATGTAGGAATGTATGTCTGAGTGTATGGAAACGTGTGCATATTTTCCACAGTTTAGAGGCATATGAGCATATCTATGAATTTTTAATCATACTAAAAGGCCGTATGCATTTGTTTTTACTGTTAGTGACTATAAGAGTGCACTTTCAAGTCATTTTTTAGGGATGCACAATATAACAGATCCTAATAAGCAGATATATATTTTCATGCTAATAGCTTAAACATCCAATTTTAAAATTGTATACTATTTCATCTAGATAAAATAAAAATAAAACCTTAAAAACTAAACTCAATCAGTGTAAAAATGCAACAAATAAATTTAGGTATCACAACATTATTATGTGCATTAAAAATAATCTTGAGATTGGCTGATTTAAGTCAATTATTAGAGAATTAGTATTGTGTTTAAAGATTAACTTTAAATGAGCGTTAGATGAGAGCAAAGGTAATCTAATATGTTAAAAAAGGAGGAAACACAATTAAATATCCAATACTGGCCAAAACGATAAATAAATAAGAAAATCTGTAATATCAGCTGATAATACGAGTCCATTATATCATGCATTCCTAATATGCACTTTCTAAACATGTTCCTGGTCTTATTGTAAAACATAATTGAAATGAAATGAAATGAAATATAATATAAAATAAAATAAAATAAAATAAAAATGTTTATCCTAATAACCTCAAATCAAAATGTAACAACTTGTTCCGCCTCTGAAACTACTTTCCTTTCCCACTGACATTACTAAGGCCATGTAAGCAATGTTAACCAATAGCAAAATAGGCATTGTTTTAAGGAAATTAACATTCAGTCTGGCTCTGTACTCTGGCATTGCCCACCATTCAGAATCAAGTACCATCCTACATTCCTACATGTTTTCCTCCTTGAATACCTTGTTTGACTCTAAATATGTCACACTACAAAAAACAAAATGAGTTTTAAACAGCAATTCACATTGGCTTTAAAGTCTGAGCTTAGCAAATTACGAGCGCAAGGCTGAGGGAAACTCCACCATATGGCCACAAGTGTGTCCACTTTAGCTCGACACCTACTCTTAACCACACATCTGGACAGCCTTTAATTGCCACTAATGTCTGAACACGACATGCAACAGGAAAGAATTAACCAAAGACAAGACTGCTGACTTCGGGTTATACAGAGGGACAGACATGAAAAAAGGGAAGTATTTCAAACTAAGGTGTGCAGGATGCTTATAAATGCCTTAAAATATGAAATATTAAAAAAATCTAAACCTGTGTATTTGGAATCAGTGTAAGAGAACAAGAATGTAAGCAAACAAACACTACATCAACTTTCTACAGGTAGCAAACACAAGCTTGATGACAGAAGAACTTTGTAGCAAAGTGTTTTGAAGAGACGCACATTTCTGGAGCAGCATGCCCTGAAGGACCCTCAAGGAGCGACAGAGAAAATACTGAAAGATCTAGTGAGTGAACAAACATATCTTTTCATGAGTTGTGTCAAGTGTTTTCATGCACTAGATGGCATATTCAGCAAACAAATGATAACAGGCAAAACACAGCAAACTCACTTTGTGGGCTAGCAATCAAAGAGAGGCAATTTACAAGGAGAAGTTCAGCTGAGGCAGGAAGGATAAAAATTCTCAAGAACAAGTTGAGTTCAATCTCCGCCAGCACAGGTATGTAATCTATGTAGTGAATGACAGGTCATACTCCCCCCAACAACAGAGCTGAGATTTACACCCATCCATCCACTTATCAAAAGTGTCATGCAGAAAAATAATCCTCTGACAAAAGAGTGATAGCACGCTTGTCCTTCGCCAAAAAAATAGAAAGTATTTAAATTAAAAAAAAGTACAGCTTTTAAAATAAATCTCTGCTAGGTTAATAAAGTTGTCAAACACTGGATTTTATGAACTCAATGTCAATAAATAAATAAACATATAAAACATCACTCATGGGCATTTCACCCAATATGTTTATTTTATTACCCTTCTCAACAAACAGGGAGACAATATGTAGCAATCAAGCCTCTCGTCTGATTGGTCGATGCTGTTCTGAGACCCAACTATTCCCTTAAATGCCACATTCCCATGGCTACCTCGTCCAGAATGGCTTTGAGCTCGCTGAACTGCAGCGGTTCTGATGGATTTCACTTTAACAGCCTTTAGAAACAGGCTGACAGGTCTGAGAAAGATGAATAAATGTCATTCACTGAAACTCTTGCGTTGATGCATGGGAGGCATGTGTCGTCGCTTGGCGAAGATGTATGAGAAATACACACTTAACTAAAACTCTTTCCCTAAATCATATGTAAGCTGGCATATGACTCATGTGATACATGTATGAACTGAGAGAGAAAAACCGAGCTGCAATTCGGCCTACTAATAGAATCAATGACTAACAGCTTGCCCTAACCATACACATGCTCTCTTTCATGTTAATCTCAGTTTTGTCCCAACCAGCTGTGAATGAGACATGGTTAGGATAAAACATGAGTCATACACGACAAGAGACAAGTTAAAGGACATTTTGACGGTCGCTGCGCATAGTGGAATTTCCTTGATTCTATATTTTGTTCCATATAACTGTATATTAGACATCAAATATTTTCTGATTGTTAGTGTGCATTTTTTGCTCTCAGTGGTGTCGGGTGGTTAGGGCACAGTGCAATATTAATGTAATGTGCCACCTTTTTGGCCTCTAGGCAAGGAGAAATTAGATGCAAGTAAAAACTGTTTCTAATTATATTTCAAGATATCTGCTATCAAAAGATATTAGAAAAAAACTGTCTATAACAGAGCCACTGTAATGACTTAACGACTGAAAAAAAAATGGTCTCATATATGGTCTAAGCTTTGTTATGACACTGTCAGATTGTTGATGAAAAATTTTATTTGAAGTAAAAATATAAACAAAAATTAGAAAAAAAACTTAATTTACCATCACATTAAAAGAATTGACAAAGAATTATATTATATATATATATATATATATAATTATATATATATATTTATATATACACACACACAGTGCACAGCATAAATGATTACATCCCCTCTGAATAAATATAAAAGATGTATTTTCTTAATGATCACTAATATAATTCATGGAAAGATGGCAAAATTGAAATGTATTAAACATATACTTAATAAAAACAACAAAATATATGCCAATATATTCTGCAAGATAAGTAAATTAGCCAATTTTGTTTAAATGAAGGATTGCAGAAATGAGTACACCCTAGATTTAATTCAGCAAATGTATAATATTCTAGTACTTAGTATGTCCTCCAGAACTTTAAGTATACTGCTCTGACCCTTCTTGGCACCGAGTGTACAAGTTCATGACAAATTTTCACATCTGTTTAACTCCTGGAGGATGACCTCCTTAAATGCTCTAGTCTTTAATGGAGAGTTTTGCTCAGCTCGTCTCAACAGAATCCCCCACAGCTGCTCAAGAGCGTTAAGATTGAGTGAAATACATGTCCACTGAAGAATTTTCATCTTGGGAGAATGAATATCTTCATTGTCATGCTGAAAAAATGCCCAATAATGCAGGGAATGAGGGGAGGGTAGCATCTTCTGTTTCAAGTTTTTGTATTCCATCACACAGTGGTGTGTGAATTCATGACAGCGTTGATAAAGCACAACTCCCTCACACCTTCAGCACTCACTCATCCCTATATAAGAGCTTTACTACCACTGAACGTCACTGTGGGTACCAAGCACTTCTCACTGTACTCCTCCTCTAGCAACACCAGAACATTTTGGATGCTTTTGGATCCGAAATGACTGACTTGGTCTCTTGAGACCAGAGTATGGATTCCCAGAAGTCTCTATTTTGTAAATATGGGCCTTGGAAGAGGTTAAATGAGTTTATTTTGCTTTGGCTACAGTAGGTAATTCTAGTGGTGACAACAACCATGCACGTCACTTCTGCAGGCTGCGTCATACTCTGTGAGATAAAGTGTCACTCTTTTCATAGCTTTTGTCGGCTCTGAGACACTTGCATGTTATTTCTCCTGCTCTTTTTCTAGCAAAAATTCACTCATCACTAAATGAAAACTTAAAGTGAAGACCTGATTATTTCAGGAGCCTTGTCACAAGTCCATTGTTTTTGAATGTCGGTGCTACTTCTGCTATATTTTCACACTTAAAATAATAATTTGATATTCCTCTTGTACCATTGTCCTCTTTTATGCTAAGAAATAAGTCACCTGGCAGTTCTCTCCCAAGTGGTTCCACTGCTGCCAGCATTGAGTCTGAGTATGATTCAGTGGGCTATATAACACTTTTAATTGTCAGGAAATTACTTGTCTTTAAAAGTTTGGTTCAATATACTTACCTGTTGATCAAAAATAGCCTTAAACCTATACACATTTTTTTTTTTTTTTTTTTAGTTTTATTTAGTAACTTTCAGGAGGGTGTACTCATTTTTGCAACACAACATTTTATCAGTTTTATAAGAAAATATTATTTTGCTGAATAATTTTGACATTCTTCTTTGGTAAATGATCAAGCAGGCTTGTTGGAACATTATATCTCCAAAGAACCCTAACATGTCATCTAAGTAAAGAGTAATTGCTGAATTTGTTAAGTTTTAGAGGGGGTGTACTCATTTATGCTGTGCACTGTATATATACTTTTATTCATAAGGATACATTAAGGGCCAGATTTACTAAACAGGGCAATTAGTGCGACAGCGCAATTCCAAAACAGCGCCAGTGGACGTGGACATTTCTGCGGGCGATTTACTGACAACGCGCAGATTAAAAAACAGACGCAACATCTCATTTACATTTTGACCAACACAATACACCAAGCGCAGCACAAATTAGCGTAGTCGCAAACAAGCAGAGTCAATGCTCATCATGTGCGGGTGATCTACTAACGAGTTACGACACAGGCGCAAAATAGTTTAAGACATGCTCTTTTTGGACGTTAAATAATGGTGCAAATACCAGTAATTTCACGAGCGCGAACGTTATTAAATCGCGTTACGTGATTCATTGTAATACTCTCCTCCAAGAAATTTTGCATCTGAAAGGGAAACTGAAAGAGAAAGGGAAACATGTTCAATAAGGTCACGTGCAAAAATAACTGTGTCCATGCCTGTGTAGCGCTAATTCTTCACTGTGCATCTTTAGTAAATCCTGACAGTACTATTATAACATCAAAAGACGGTTTGCGCTGGCACAAGCTGTTAGTAAATCTGGGCCTAAATTGATTAAATTTTACAAAGACATTTTTAAGAAAAAAAGATTTGTAGAAAATTCATTTTTGTTTAAACAGTAAATTCCTTTTTGTTAAAGGTTTTCCACACTTTTCAAATAATGATCCAAAACCAATACATAGTAATGTGTAGGGATGCATCGATCCGATACTCCGTATCGGTATCGGCTCCGATACTGGCATTTTCTGCCGGATCGGGTATCGGTCCGATCCAAATCCGGTATTGCGCGTATACTATTCTGTGTTACTATTAAGCTCCACGAAAGCACAAAAACATTATAAAGCACCATAAAGTCAAAGTCCAAGCGTTCTGAAGCCTTTTCATAGTTTAATGTGAGGTACAAATGAATATTTAAGTCGTTCACGTAAACACTTCTCCCTGCTGCAGCTGTCTGTCATCCTCTATTCAGCATTCAAACTGCGTGTCACGTTTGGTTACGGCAGTCAAAACGATGAAACTCTCTTCAAGAGCGCTCAATAACTGAGATTTAACACTGTTAAAAGAAAATGCTCAAACTATCACACAGATTTAATAAACTACGCATCAATATCTCTTTCCTTTGTGCTTTGAACTTCTCTATGTGGAGCGCTGTGCACTGTGACTCCGTGTTGCTTCAAGCACATCATTCTGTGCACGGGATGCGCATAAGCGCTTTGTGCCGCTCTGTATTGGAGCTTTTCTTATTGCAATACTTTTGCGCAAAGAAAGATTATTTATAGCGTTTCTTGTTCTGTCCTATGAAGGCTATTAATAATCTAATGTATAGCACAGTAATGGAGGCAGCAACATATGATAGATAGGACTCCATTTAAAAGAAATATCTTTTAATTTTATAGTTTATATTTATATATAAATATATTTACTTGTTTTCATTGATGTATTTTACAACAATGCAAAGAGCAAGGTGTAACATTTTACCAGATTTAGTCCTACACTTATTCACTTTTATTTGTTCCCCTCTAAATAATGTTATGTCACTAAATGTTTAGATTTTATAAAATTGTGCACTCATGATTTTTCTAGAATAACTTTTGCTGCTAAATTATCCACTAACCTAGTTTATAATAATATTTTTGTCATAGATTATGATTATATATTTTTTCATTTGTTATTTTTCCATTAAAGTGAGGTTATATTTAGTAGATTGTGTTTAACACACACAAGAGTGATTATCAGGTCAACACACATCAGGTATAGAAATTCTACATTGATTAAAAAAACAAAAAATTGCGCTGGTATCGGATTGGAATTGGCCGATAGTCAGAATTTTCTGGATCAGATCTAAAAAAACGGTATCATTGCATCCCTAGAAATGTGACACAAAATTAAGGGTCAACACAACTTACACCCACTGACACATCTTACCCCACACTCCCCTACAACTGACCGACCTCTTGGCAAGTCCATCACTCATATGCTGGTGCCCTTGGGAGTCTTTCATTTTTTTCCCCTTTTCACTCTCATGGAGATGCTGTGTCGTCCCTCATGCTGAGTTTGGGAAATGAGCCTCCCTATACCAATTTGTCCTGGCCTTCCAGCCCACTGTCCCTGATAGACCACCTGCCCTGGGCCTCTCATTGCACCCATGCAGGGGGTGGCAGTGCCCTCCATGGGCCCTAACCCCCAAACCCCTCTGCCTTAATGGCCACCGCATTGCCCTATCGTGCCAGGCAGCCAAGCATGGCTCTGCTCCACCAGACGCCAACACTCTCTTGGAATGCTAATGACCTCCTCCATTCCCATCTTCCGTTCTACTCCAGACACGTAGCCAACCCTTCCCCCACAATCTGTTGTTTCCGTCAAGCATGCATGCAAAGGATGACAGTTTGTAATAAAAGGTTTGTATTACTGAAATGAGTCTACAATACACGTATTCAGCGAAATTATGAGATTCAGACAAACATTTCGAGAGGGTCTTTTCACTGCGAGCGGCTTTTAGCTGGTCGTGCACTTGACTGTCGCACTGCGTGAGTTCAGTAGCTCAAGTGCACTTACAGACACTTCTCTCCGCACTCCCCACCCCGCATACTCGGGCTGAATGAGAAACTAGCATCCCCTTGGGCACATTCATTCCTAGGGTGACTGGAGCAAGTGGAGATTGGAGTCCGTATTTACTTAAAGGGGTCATATGATGGTGCTAAAAAGAACATTCTTATGTGTATTTGGTGTAATGCAATGTGTTTACGTGGTTTAAAGTAAAAAAAAAAACGCATTATTTTCCACATATTTTCCATTATTTTATCTCCTCTAAGCCCGCCTTTCTGAAACGGGTCGATTTTTACAAATCATCGGTGTGAAACAGCGAGGTGTGCTTTGATTGGCCAGCGATCCAGTGCATTGTGGTTGGCCGAATACCTCAAGCGTGTGATGGAAATGTTACGCCCCTTACCATAATATGATGCTGCTTCCCACGACGACACAAAAACATTAAAAGCTATTTCAAACGAGGCATTTGTTGCATCCAGTAGGGACAAAATTACTGATTATAATGACTTATACTGTCTTTTTACTAAACATAACACCATGTCTGCATTTGTGATCGGAGAAACACAAATAACAAGCACTACTTACACTCGCGTTTGAATAGTAAGTAGCAGATTTTTTAAATAATAAAACGTAATGTTACTTAAAACCGTGGTGTCCAGCAAGCCAGTAAACCTCACTCCCCTGATCTAGTGACTCTTAGCGCCCGTCTCCCGCGCATAGACCACAGTTCGAATCTCGCTCGGAGCTGGGTGAATAGGACCGGTTATACGCAACCGGCCTTGTACTCTCCCATGTTCAGAAAACAATCCTCCGTGAAGTGCGCAGCACAAACTCCAATATTTGTGTTGCACTGCTCTGGGACAGCGTTGTACATAAAACCACATAAAAGCCACAGATTTCTTATGTCCTCTTTACTCGCATCCAAACACACAGCGCCTCTCCACGACATGGCGCTGGAGGAAGCAACAACATAGAGCAAGAAAGTTATGCCTTCTTTCTTTGCGTATACATTTGGGCGGTGTTATGCAAATCTTCCCACATCGTGACGTAGAGATGTGGGGGCGTGTTAGAACGAGCCGTTTTAGGTAGGTGTGGCTGACTCTTAACTTTAATAAAGAATATCTCTTTGGATTTGAGACTTTGGTCTTTGCAACTTTACAGATCTTCTTTATGCACCAAGAGCTTGTAACACTCCAAAGAGAAAGGAAAAATTGAAATCGCATCATATGACCCCTTTAAAATGAGAACAGATTTAGAATTGGAGGGGAGGAAAACAGGAATTGCAGCCAGTTCTTAACATACTCTCTATACTAATTCAAGTGGCTCTTGATATTATTCAAAGAGGTTCTTAAACACTGAAGGTGTTTCTGCTACGTGATGAAAGCAGTCATCAAACCCAGTGTTGTCCACTGGACACCTGCTAGCAAGATCCCATAACAAAACGTTAGTCCCTATCCAAGAGTTTCCTAAAGCTTATAGAGAAACAACCAATGCAACTGTGAAATACACTCTTCTTATGTTTGTGAATTAAATTATACTATAAAGGCATGTTTGCAGCATCTGAAAATCTGAAAATTTCTAAACTATGAATGATCTATTATTTAAGTTATTTATTTGCAGTGATGTTTAGTGTGCTATTCAGCTGCTACTGATGTTTTACAAGGTGTAAAAAGTGGGGAAAAAAGAGGAAACATGGTAAATACCTCTGGAAAAAGGCAAGTACAACACTCAAATAGAATTAATTATATAAATAACATAAAAAAATATGCAACACTCCCTCAACAGTTAGTTCTGTTCAAAACTATACTATGGAAATGAACTTGAGTTTTCTTGCTTGTGCTTACCAGATCAGAGAAGTCTTGTATTCTTCCGGGAAGTAGACTGGTTGTTCTCCACTGCTATCAGAGACTAGGCTTCAACTGGCAGCATTTCTTCTTGTCTGAACAGGATTCTGAGGAAAATAATGCAGAGATGAAAAAGAACTGTGAGATGCAGAGAATTACAAGATATGCACCGCTATCAAAAAGCACCATGACGCATGACAAATACTGATGTTGTGTTAAAAGACATAATCAAAACATGAACTCATGTTAAACAGGAGGCCTTTTGTGATGCTTTCTCTTCCTGTAACTGCAGTCAGAGCGGTGATAGAGCTTCAGAACCCACCAATGAACAACCCAAGATCATCACAAATCCAGCCATTGGTAAAGTCACAAAAAAGAAAGTGGACTAAAGACCAATTATTGCTTTGTAACTGCATTTACTGATAATAGTACACAAGAAGAAATATTTTTAGAATTTAAAATAACTTTCTATTTTAATACATTTCAAAATGTCATTTATTCCTGTGATACCAGAATTATCAGACAAAAATATAGTTTTCAGTATCACAAGTTCTTTCAGAAATCATTCAAATATGCTGATTTGGCATTCAAGAAACATTTCATATTATTATCAATGTTGAAAACTGAAAAAAATGTTGTTGTTCTGCTTCATATGTCTGAAGAAACTGACACTTTTTTTGAGGATTCTCTGATGAATAATGTTTAAAATTAACAGCATTTATTCGAAACAGAAATCTTTTGCAACATTATAAATCCCTTTACTGCCACTTTAGATCAATTTAATGTACCTTGCTTAAAAAAAGGCTATTATGAATTACAAAAAAAACACACAAAAAAGCAAAATTACTGACCTGAAACCTTTGAATGAAGGTGTATAGTAATTTAATGACATATATATATATATATATATATATATGGCTTAGTGTGCAGGAAAACAAGTGGCAATTATCATAGTTAATAATTCAATTTCTATGGTAAACACAAAGAGCCGTTTCCTATAACATGCCCATTAACAGAAAGAAAAAGATTTTTGGTAGATCTTGTTTTCGCTCTCTTTAGATTCCTTGCCAACTTGAATGAATAATGAATAAAACGTTCATTTTAAAAAGTGCATCATATTGATAAAATGTTTTGATGCAAATAAAAAATATATTTTTTTAAACTTAATATTTTATTTAATAAATCAATAAAGCTAGTCGTTAGATATACCTTTTTGAAAACATATTGAACAAGCAGGTTTATGAACCTAACCCACAGCATATTTAAATGTATATATAAAACATATTTGAAAACCAAAAAGTATTTGAGAATTGATTTGGACCCTGCTTCAGAGACTTGCTCATGTCTGCATGTCACTGCACCAAACACAGTCCACCCTCTCTCTCCTCCTCTCTCTCTCTCTCTCGAGAGCACTCCTGGATGGACACCATGCTGGAGGTCATCGATGATGCTGACGGAGAAAAATATGAGGGTTTTCAAACAGTGTGGCGGCCTGAGGCAGCAGGCAGGCTTGGGTCAGCCCTCTACCTTGCCCAAACAGAACTATTCATTTCATTGCCCTTGTACTAGCATGAATTCAGCACTGAACATTTGTTCTGTGTCTTTTTCGGAGTCTCTCACCTTTCTTTGTACCCCAGGTCTGCGGCGCATTTGAACTGCATCTAACCGAGACTGTTCTCTCTCACCTTAACACACCTTTAACAGTCATTCTCCTGGGATGGTTATTGCTACAGTTGTACAGTCTGTACTCCAGTTCTTTCTCTTCCAGTGCTCAAGAAGAATAAAAATTCTCTTGTTAAGCGTCCCACACATCCTCCATTTTTAACAACACCCTTCTACCAGAAAGATATTTTGTGGTTTTTAAATCCAAACTCGTGTGACTGGCTTTCCAATTAACCAAGCTGATGCTGCAGTACCAGCTTGCGAATCTGACCAGTGATTGCACAATGCTTAATTTAATTCCATATTAACTGCATTTTTTTTTTTCCTGCAAAAAGACAAAAGCAGCGCCCTCAGCTGTAAACAGCTTCCGTTTCACGCAAATCTGTCTTCTCAATCGCTTGATCAAGGTATCTGTTCTCCAAAGTGTTTCAAGAGCCAGCAGCTTTGGGGCAGACAGCTTTGAAGCCCCTGGAAATACAATGCCAGCACTGAGAAAAGCTCCACTTTAGCTCCCTGTGTCCGCCCCTCGTCGCTTTTCTGGCAGCTCACACAATCCCTCTCCTCCAACATGCCTTCCAAAAATAAGGACAGATGATCTCAGGATTCTTTAATGAACTGTCAAGCGCCTCAGCTCCAGGGTGTACACAAAGATAGGCACCTCAGCAGAGCTCAAACTTACTGTACAGAATAGAGTAAAAGAGAAACCTGCAGAAAAAGGCTTTCACCTGAGCATTTCCAGCTCGGTGTTAGGTTCTCTGGTTTATGGCAAAGTAAGCAATCTGAAGTGTTGATTGCTGAAATGTTCATTTGCTTGTGCTTTTATATAGCTGACCTTTATATTGTTTTGCACAATAGAAAATCTGAGGTGAAACGATTCACACAACCTCCTCAAGGTGCCCGCTTCACAACTGTCAATTTGTACAGACAGTCCTCAATGACGTAGTTCTGTATGCACAAGAAAAAAGGCCAGTGACCTATTTCAGTTTTTGACTAGGGTTGCAACGATATACCGGTATGACGATATACCACGATATAAACACGTACGATTATCATACCGTGAACATTTGCTTATCTGCGGTATTGGGAGAAAATAAAAGACGCAGAATCTCACCTGCGCCTATAGGCAACAACTTTCCATTTTACTGTTCTCTTGCTCCACCCACACGTACAGCTGAGACAACATCAGAGACAGAGGCCGTTATCTCTAATCTCTATCCCACATTTTTTTAACTCGAAGAAATTGACAGAAAATACGACTGTACTATAATGTAGCCTGCTTCTAAAATAATAATAATTTATAGAAACATTTAAGGAATATAATTTCCCCTCATTTTTATTTAGTAAATCTCTGTTGTGCAGCCCTTTACGAAAACATAAAAGGATAAAAGTTATTCTCATTTGATTACATTTTAAAACGTTAATTAAATTTTTAAAGCTTTATGCATTAATTTATTTGCCACCATTTTTGATAGTATATTTGTATTATATCATAAAAGTATAGAATCCAGAAAAATTAAGTCAAACCAAAATTTATGAATTGTTATGAATTATTAAAGATGAATATAAGTTGTTAAACTAATATATAATCAATGATGAAATTTACTTGATTGTTTTTGATTAATGAAATTTGAATAAACACATGCTTCCAAACATTTGTTCAACCAAAAAACAACAACCCTGTTTTGATTGTTTAATACCGTGATACCATGAAACCGTGATATTTTCTGAGACGATTATCATACTGTGAAAATCTCATACCGTTACAACCCTATTTTTGACTGGACATTATTCAGCAGTATTTATAAGGATTTAATCAAAATCAGTTTTATTCACCAGAAGGCCTTTAATGCACTGTAAAAAAAAATGAATTTTCTAAGTTGTAAATAAAACAAGTAAAGAAAATACTACAAATGCAAATAAGTAAAGAAAATACTATTTCAGTCTTTAAAATTTCATGTCTAATTCAACGTGTTACTTGCTGTTTCTCTGTAATTATTTGTGAAATTTACTAGCAATTTCTCAGTGAAATTGTTTCAATTTTTATTTTTTTTGTGTTTTATTTTTTATTTTTATTTTTTTTTGAAAGTTTGTGTTCACTAGCAGCTGGTGGTACAGAATTTGCTTTTAGCCTAGTTTTATTTTGCTGTTTTATTTTTAAGATATAACAACAACAACAACAACAACAACAACAACAACAACAATAATAATAATAATAATAATAATAATAATAATAATAATAATAATAATAAGATCAAGGACAAGTGTACAATTACTGTGTGATAGAATACCCAAACATTAATAATAATAATAAAGAACAATATGCTGACTTGGCACAACTCCTTGTTTGTGTGAAGTTATCTACACAACTGTTTTTGAGTCAGTCACCTGAGCTATAAAATACCATGTGACTAATCATTATGAAAACACAGGAAAAGTATGTCCTGAAAATGTTAAATGGCTTATGGCACAATAATGTGCAAAGTATCAAACTCTTCACTAGTGACTATCCTTCATCAACAGCCGCAGACAGACAAAAATATCAATAAACAAAATCAATTTCAAACTTTTAAAAGCCCTCAAAAATGTGTCACTGGTAATAAAATATTAAAATATTAAAATATTAGTACTTGCAATTGCAATTGCAATAAAACAAAATAAAATAAAAATCAGAATACATGGCTATTGTTGAACAGCTACCAATGGAAAGCAACATTTTCTTCTGCAGAATGATGCAGCATCTACCAGAAGACTAACTACACCACGCTAACCAGCCAAACCCTGACCCGTCATGTGATCTGGTCACTTAGTGTTTCCAAGCATTGGTGCACCACTCGTTTAACACCAAACTATATAATAATTAGTACACATACCCCAACATATCTAATCAATCTTGTACCATCTGGTTTTGATGGACATTACTCTCAAAAATCTTAACTTCAAAGAAAAAGAAACCGCAAAGACTTGTAACAAAGCTATTGTAAGAAGAATTGTAAGGTGTTGGTTAAAGACAGAAGCTTGTTTCAACCTGAAGGCTGAACATGCCTGCACATACTCACACACATCCACACAAAAGATGTTGCCACACAAGAACGCAATGTACAATTACTTTGTGATACAATACCCACACATTAGCATAATAAAGAACAATATGCCAGCTTAGCACAACTCTAATGATAGACCGCTGAAAATAGAGCCTCTCTCGGCTGAGGTACGAGGAAGGGAAATGGCATGTGAACTTGCAGGCAAACAGACAACCATTCACGAAGCACGATTCGATAAACTGGTGAAGAAAATTGTCATTATGTTAACCAGTCAATAGTCGCAGGTTATAACAAACCCAAACAACCTTCTGTTTTCTAAGCAACACTGATTTGATTTGCTCTGATATTTTGCCATTTGAAAGTCTGCTATCACGGCAGAAGCAGCTCATCCAGAAAAGTATGTGAGGATTATACACATGTATGTTATTTGTGCTCTGCTGCATTTTCCGTGACAGCTCCCTGACATCAGCGCCCATGCGGATGGCTGCAAGCTAGTTTCTAGTGAAGGGCACAGTTTTTTATTTTTATTTATTTTTTTTCCCAAAGCAGCCTTTGTGTCTGCAGCACCCTGACACAGCGTCTACACCGGACACGAGCGGCGCGTCACATCACGTCAAAACAAAACCGCTCCCATTGTAATCAATGATGCTGTCTACACTGGAAGCATCCATTGCTGCAGGTCCCAATGCATTTTTAGCTGAAGGACTCTGTTTCTATTCATACCAGACATTTTATTTTCCCTGTTTGTCTGAAATACACATATTTAATTTTTAATTCATTGTTAATACAATTAATTTACTTATATTATATAAAATTATTAATTGTACCAGTCAAAAGTTTGAAATAATTACTTTATTTTTTATGTTTGTGAAAGAAGCCTCTTATTATTACCAAGGGTGCATTCATTTGATTAAAAAGACAGTAAAGACAGTGAAATTGTGAAATAGTATTACAATTTAAAATTGTATTAATAGTAAAATAGTAAAATTTCTATTTAAATACTTTTTTTAAATTTATATTTATTCCTGTGATGGCAAAGCTGAATTCTCTGCAGTTATTACTTCAGTGTCACATGATCCTTCATAAATCATTCTAATATGCTGATTTGGTGCTTACTTATTACTGGTACTCAATTATTAATAAAGGGATTTTATAATCAATGTTGAAAACAGTTTTTGCTGTTTTTGTTTGTTTGTTTGTTTTCTGTGAAAATCATATTTTTTTCCAGGCCTCTTTGAAGAATAGAAAGTGCTTTATTTATTTGAAATAGAATGTCTTTACTGTCACTTTTAATCAATTATGCATCCTTGCTGAATAAAAGTATATATATATATATATATATATATATATATATATTTTTTTTTTTTTTTTTTTTTTTTAAATTATAGTATTTTTATTAAAATTTTATTTACATTTTTAATTGTACTTAGTTTACAACAAAATATTAAGCCGCAAAAAAACAAACAAACAAATAAATAAATAAATACATACATACATACATAATCAAACAAACAAACATGAATAATAACACGAGATTTTCCTTGAGTATCAAATCGGCATATTAGAATGATTTCTGAAGGATCTGGTGAGACTGAAAACTATGTTATGGCTGCTGATTAAGTCAGCTTTTCCTTAACATTAATAAATTACATTTTAAAACATAAAATATATTACAAATGAAATGTTATTTTAACAATATTACTTTTTTACTGTATTTTGGATCAAATAAATGCAGCCTTGGTGAGCACAAAAAAATTATATATATATATTTCACCACCTAGAACCAAAAAATAACCAGACTGCACTCGACATTCGTGTTTTGTTTCATTCTGTTTCAGAAGGGCAATCAGTTCTGTGCCAGTGCCCTCCGCCTCAGATTGACATGTTCTCCAGTGACTCCTACAGCCACAGCAAACTTTGACCCACTCTCCACTTCCTTCAATCGCAAACCCCCCACCACCATCCCTGGCACCACCTACTAGTGTGCTTCTGGAATCCAGTGAAGTGAGACCACTGTGAAAAATTCATTCCGCAGCTTCTAAAAAGCGCTTTGATTCCTAAACCAGGAGCGCTCGAAGTCCTGCTGTCCTCAAATAACCTACATCTACAAACCAATCTGCACTGAACAGCGATATGCTGAGATTGAGTTAATGACGGTCTCAAATCAATGGAGCCTGCTGATCTGTACAGACAAAAGGAATTAGAGCAGGATAGAAGTGGCTGATGAGCTGATATATGTATTAAATTGTTTATATTCCTCCCAAAAAAAATAACGGTTTACAGGTACAGTAGATGGCACTAGGGATGGGAATCATAAGAAATTTAATTATTATAGTTCCAATTTTTCTTAATGCTTTTAAGGAATAAATATTCAGAAAAATAAATAATATTATAATGTCATAAAATGATATATTTTTGATAATATATACTAGTGTGTACATTTAAAACATTTTTACAAACTGAGTGTTTACACAGACTTCAGTGACTTTTCTTTTTAAAGATGGTAACGATAAAAAAATGCAGTAACATGATTTCATTCATGCAATCATTCTTTTAAAATATTACTGACAAAACTAATTATCTTAAAACATGATAAAAACAACAGTCAGTAACTGTAAAAAGAAAGGTGGGCTGAATTTCACTTGGTGTTTTTTTGTTTTGTTACTGCAACATGAGAAGTTTTCTAATTTGTTGAACACCTAAGATGAAATTTTAGAGTTTAAACTAGCCTGGATTGACTGTTCAGTGTCTGTTTTTGATTATTTTTGTGCACAACAACTTTTGAAATGTTAATTGGTGCTTTTAGTTAGCTGCTGTGACAATGTATGCCTTTAATAGGATGTCCAATTTATTGTGAAACTATCTTTCTTAGCGTCAAGAATAAATAAATGTAAAATATATTAAAAAATATATATATAAAAAGTAATAAAATGCATAAATGTCTAAATTAAATATTATAAATACAGTTTTAAAAAATACAAAAACTAAAAATTCAAACTCACAATTTGGGTCGTTTATTCAAAAATCATTTGGACTACACTGTTCATTCTGTATTTGTTTGATTCACAAAAAGATCCAGATCATGTTCATCAAATGAACTATACTGGTCATGCTACTATATCCATTTTTGATTCACTAAAAATCAATGATTTCATGAAAAACCTTTAACATCCATGGAACCTTTCCATTCCACAAAAGGTTCTTTATAGTGTAAAAACAGGTTCTTTGGAGAACCAAATATGTGACCCTGGACCACAAAATCAGTCTTAAGTAGCACGGGTGTATTTGTAGCAATAGCCAACAATACATTGTATGGATCAAAATTATCGATTTTTCTTTTATGCCAAAAATTGTTAGGATATTAAGTAAAGATCATGTTCCATGAAGATATTTTGTAAATTTAATACTGTAAATATATCAAAAAAAATTTTTTTGATATAGTAATATGCATTGCTAAGAACTTCATTTGGACAACTTTAAAGGCGATTTTCTCAATATTTAGTTTTTCTATGGCATCGTTGCAAAAAAAAAAACCCTTTGTGTTTGTTTGGTAATCTGAATTGCGCTGGTTGCACTATATCTTTCTGTTTTACCAAAACGAACTATTACAAAAGAGCCATACATTCAAGGAGTCCGACTACGACGTCATGAAAATCACTCGTTTCCGCATTTGAATATGGAACCGGTTTTCTGTTCCCAACACTAGATGGCAGTCATTGTGGCAAACAGCTGGGTTACTCATCATATAAACATTGGTTTTCAGGCTCTAGATTGTTTTAGAACATTAGCCATGCATTACATAGGGATCCCAGACTGATAGACTCTGTCTTTCTTTCTCATTAAACGAGTCGAGAAGATTCAATTAAGAATATGTCAAGGGGCCCGAGGTGCTTCTTATATATAGCTTAACTCCAGTTGGTAAACAACTCCTCGCCTGTTTTCCTGGTTTGGTTTAAACTCAAATCTCAGAGGACACGCTAAACTGCACCAACATTGACTACACTGTGGAAAAAAAAAATGCACGTAGAAGCCGAGGGTCCCCAGAAACCCTCTTGTGCATGTATAAAGGATTTAAAGAGAATAAAATGCAGCTAATTAAAATAGTGTTTCCGTGAGATGTTAATGAGGTTTTTGTTACACTTGGGTGGATGTCCTTACATGATGTAGTTCTAATCCCACTGAGTCAGTGCTCTTTGTCCTTGCATAGCTGGCAGCTATAATCCGCAAAAAACTCAGTCAAACATAATTACCGAGCAGTCACATCTGCACATTCGGAAAGTCACCGCATTACTCATCATCAACATCGGCCCTTTTATTCCAATCTTTGTTATAAAAAACACCTAACCGTGCGCAGCGTCTTCCCTCAGTTTGTGTCTCTCTCATGACTGCGTTCTCATTGCCGACGTCTGGCTCATTTCAAATGAAGCATGTTGCGGTAATGAGCCTGTGATGATATCAGCCGTCATGTGTAACCACACATCAGAATGTCAGCAGTTCTGCTGCGGGCTGAAGGTGAGGGGAGCAATAACGACGTGTTTTCGTAAGGCTGCCGCCCACTCTCTGGCGCATTCGGGCCCTGTGCGCGCAGGCCTCGAGGGAAAGCTCCAGACGAGGGCTACAGGATTGCGCTTTCTCCCCGACAGATTGCGTGTTTGTGCTACTACGTTAACCAACGATGTTCAACACGCACGTGTGACCTGCTTTACGAACTTGCTTAAAAAGTGTTGCGCTAACAAAAGACAAAGAGCATTTAATGCCACAGGTAAAGTAAACATCCCAAACAAGGTGGTCAGTTTCTCAGGGGGGCATAGGAACACATGCCTCAATTAGGTCAAAACGAAGAGGTGTCTCCTCTCCGCGGGCCGCTCGATCACAGCCGTAACGAGGTAGGTTAAAGAATACCGCCTACAGGCTTCTTTCTTCCCAGGCTTAAAGCTGCATGTGTGTGTGAATACAGTCTGTTCTATCAAGAATGCAAACAGTTTTTTTTCCCCGTTACTGAGCCAATTACGGAGATAAAGTGGACTCTCAGGAACGCGAGTGCTCTCGTTTCTAACATCTTTAGCCCTGAATTCGACACGACGCACAGTGAACCTGACACAATGCACCTGATTTGTCAAAAACACAATTCAAAGGCAGTGTGGGAGTCCAAAAGTACCTTATACAATCAGATCGACCCATTTTTGGAAAGTTACACGAAGTACTGAGGTCCTATATTAGAAAGATACCATGTGCAAACTTAAGTGGCAGAAGCTCTACAGTGCTACTGTCTGAAATCATTTTCTTTTCAGTGACTCTAAAGGGTCTTATTTGCTTAATCCTTTAAAGACCAAGAAAAAATGGCTTGGAATCTATGCCTAGTGTTGTATGAAGTTAAAAATTGTAAAAGGAAAGAAAGTGTGGTCAATATTATAAGAGAAATTATTTCAAATACTATGAAGTGATGCAGCAATAAATATGTTTTTGGAGTCTGGTTCAAAACATGTTTATTTCTTATTTACATATAATGATATTTGTAAGAAATATTATTTGTAAGAATTATATATATATATATATATATATATATAAAATGTATTTATTTACTTATTTACTTATTTATTTATTAAATACCATATATTTCTTGCAAATATTATTATGTGTAAATAAGAAATATGTGTAAATAAGAAATTGTTTTGGACCAGACTTATATATATATATTATTGCTGTCAAACGATCACAATTAATTGCATTCAAAATAAATGTTTTTGTTTACATAATATAAGTGTGTATACTGTGTATATTAATTATGTATATATATATACAAACACATGCATGTATATACTTAAGAAAAATATGTTATGTTTATATATTAAATATACTTATATATAATATAAAATATAAGAATATAAATATATAAATGTATATACATGTAAATATTTTCAACATACATGCATGTGTTTGTATTTATATATACATAATAAATATACACAGTACACATACATATATTATGTAAACAAAAATTTTATTTTGGATGTGATTAATCACGATTAATCGTTTGACAGCACTAAATATTATATATTTAGGTTTTTTTTTTTATATTTAGGATATTTACCTAAAACTATATATATATATATATATATATATATATATATTTCAGCTAGTTGGCAAGGCAACATTTCATCATTTAGTTTAACTTGAACTAAAATAACTAAAACTGAAATAAAAATTAATTAAACCATACAGACATAAAATAATTAATAATCTCTATGACTGTTAGATGACAGAAAAAGTAATTTTCAGTAGCAAAATACAAATATCTTAATATCAGCTGATAACCAAAATGACACAAATACATTGTGCACACCTTTTTTCAAATAGGACAACAGGAAGATCTAGTCATCAAACAAATGCAAGAGGCTTCTAAGATGTCTATTTTCGTCCTCACAAAGGCATGATCTGTGCTCACGAATGTTTCTTTGAGACTAAAATCAGCTGAGATGTGCAGATCTATTCATGTAATGTTCTCAGCTGGAGAACGATGGGCTAAGTGTTGGCCCCAGCGGTGGCTATGCAGAAGAGTGTAGTGTGAGCATGCAGTGGTGTGGGGCAGTGGTAACACACACCCTGCCTATCCAGCTCCAGAGTGCGGCCATCAGCAGGGTCTCCGGGTTGATTGGCCATGGCACTTCCTGAGTGCCAGGCAGAGAAGGATGTGACAGTGTGAAGGGACGCACTCTGGGGAGGGGTGAGACAGAGCTACTAAATAAAGTCACAGGTCTCTGCACTGCCCAAACCACTGCATGAAAACAAGACAAATGGTGTGTGTGCGCATCCTAAATTGACCCTATATTTCACAGATAAATGCAAAATGTGCCAAAAAATGAGAAACATTTAAACAAGTTCTGCAAAAAGCACAGCACTGGTTCTACAATATAGTATATAAATTCTAATATTTTATATACTCAAATAAATACAAACACAAACATACATACATAGAAATAATACATTTTTCAACGATATTTGCAAAAGATTTCTATTTTGAATAAATGCTGTTCTTTTTAACTTTTTATTTATCAAAGAATCCTGAAAAAGCATCACAGGTTCCAAAAAAATATTATGTAGCACAACTGTTTCCAACATTGATAATAAATCAGCATATTAGAATGATTTCTGATGGATCATGTGACACTGAAGACTGGAGTAGAGGCTGATTAAAATTCAGCTTTGCATCACAGGAATAAATATTTTAAAGTAAATAAAAATAGAAAAATATTATTTTAAATTGCAATAATATTTCACAATATTACTGTTTTTCTGTATTTTTGATCAAATAAATGTAGCCTTGATGAGCATAAGAAACTTCTTTTATAAATGTACATATTTAGGCATGTTAAATTTAACTGAAAACTAAAAAAAAAAAAAAAATGGATGATAATAATAATTAATAATTATAATAATAAATCTGCCAAGTTTTTCATTCTGCAGGTACATGGCACTGAAATCAACCTAGTCTTTTCAATGGTTCTGCACTACGCTATTAACAATGGCTCATGAATGAGACTTTTTCAATGAAAGATTAAGCACTTTTACTAGAAATTGACCTTGAGCCTGGAAATCAAAGACTGCATCTTCAAAGACGATTCAAAGGATGCTCGCTGTGTGTATGTGCGTGTACGTGCACCATTCTATGCTCCAGGTTGGTGTGTGAAGGTGTGGAGAGAGCGGACAATGGATCTGTTTGGTTTTGCACTGTTTATTATTGTCTTCAGCTCACTTGACTCTTGACAGAGACAGAGTGAGATGAGCAGAAAGGGGAGGGTCATTAATCATGGGATGGAGGTTGGGTTCTGAGCCAGACTCGTCCATAGCATTGGTTTCTTGCCTCTTTTGTCTTCTGCACTGAATGAACGAGAGGGAACACGAGGGAACTCTGGATGATCAGTCAACACGCTCTCATGCTTCTACTGATCACAGAGCACTCAGACGGAAAACAACACAAAGAACAAGAAACATAAGCCTCTCACAGATGTCTATGTCCCTGTTTACACCTGGTATTAACATCTCGAGTAATCCAATCACAAGCGGTCAGGTGAGATAGATTACACAGGCATCTCAAATGCTTCTCCAGTGACCATCTGTGTAAAATCTCATCAAACAACAACAAGCCATTTTTCTAAGCACATACATTGTTTTCTGTCAGTCAATAGATGGTGAAGATAGAGATGTTTTGCTGAAGTGATTTTGTTATGTTGCAAGACCAGATGATCATTCATAGTTGTCTGGAATGCATCATAATGCATTATTTTTAAATATTTCTATTCAATTATTTTTTTATGAATTAACTATGAATAATACTATATTATTAATCAAAATTAAGCTTGATTAATCAAAGTTGTAAAAATAGTTTGATTTGATTTATTATGAACAATCATGAATTAACTGAACAAAAGAATATTTATGAATTAACATTAACCTTGATTATTAAAAGCTGTACAAATAGTTTTATTTTACATATTATGAACAATCATTAACTATGAACAATAATATATTTATAAATAAACACTAACCTTGATTAATAAAAAAAAGTTTTATTTGTTATCAGCAAACATGAATTAACTTTGAACAATATTATTTTTATAAATTCCCATTAATTTTTATCAGTGAAAGCTGTAATTTTTTTTCCGCATTTATTATCAACAAATATTAACTATAAACAATAATTACCATTAACCTTGATTAATCAAAGTTGGAGAAATCATTTGTATTTATCATCAACAAATATTAACTAAAAGTAATAAAATAATTCATAAATAACATTAACCTTGATTAATCAAAGCTAGATTTTTATTTTATTTATTAATAATAAAAACGAATTAACTAGAAACAACAGTATATTTATCAATTACCATTAACATTAATAAAACTTCTAAAAATGTTATTTTATTTATTAATAACAAACATGAATTAAATATAAACAATAGTGTATTTATTAATGAACATTAACCTTGATTAATAAAAGCTGTATAAATAAATAAAGTTGCTTGCTGTTAGTTCATGATACCTAATGCACAAATAATGTTAACAAATTGTAAAGTGATGCCATCCAATCACAAGGCACAGCAGACCCCATTTACTCCAGTATTTACTGTAGCAATCTGAGACGCATGTTAATACCAGGTGTAAACAAGAACACTGTTGTGCATGTTTCCACCAGTACTTGCACTCTTGAGATTGTGGTGGCATTGCACAAGTGCATAATACCTTAAAAACCAGTTAGAACATCATGCTCACATCAGAGAAGGAAATACGGCTGTGTTGGATGCCAGTGGTACCCAGATGTGGGGCCTGCAGCTGCTGGCTAATTAACTCTTCTACTCTGCACACCTGTATGGAGGAAAGTCTGTCCTGACAGTCACTGCTGGGCCTCGCTGGGTCTAAACATGCAATTGCACAGCAGATGTTGTCGCATTTCACACTTTGTTGAACAAATATTTCACAGCTTTGAAAAAAGGCGTGGGACGGGTGGCCAACATCGGGCGGAGAATAACTGCTACCTGTAGCCTACTGTTCACACAGATGGCTGAATTCACAATTTTACAACCCACTCGTGTAATTCAAATCACACTTTGACAAGAATTATTACTGTAAATGTCAATGAGACATCTTTTAAGACGCATCTTTTAATTGTACGATTTAGAAATGCACATGGCCTACTTGCCACTTCTTGCGGATTAACGTTGTCTTCAAAAATCTTTAATGATGCGGTAATCAATTAATTTCTCAAAATAAACAGCAGAAACTGCCAGTGGTGGTAGGTTGCACATAGCTGAATGGTTTGTTTACTTCCAAGTTCTGTTTTCATGATGCTGATTTTTAATACTCAGGGAAAAAAAATAGCATACAGAAAGTATTTTAATTATGGCGCTTGGGGTGGGAGAGAATGACATGCATAATTTCTCATAATCTCCAGTGTTGTGTATAGAAATATGTATTTTTTTAATAAAAAAGTCAAGAAAGGAAAGAAATTACGCAGTTTTCCTATACAAATTGACTTTCCTTATTAACTCCTTTATCATTTTCCTCTATGAGGCGAGGATGTAGGAATTGTAATAATATCTAGTTTAATATATTCCGCTGAAAGATGGTGCTCAGGGGCCTGTGCAGGGAGCTCATTCTCTGTATGGGTGCTATTTAACAGGGCCAAACTCAGTATGTATGCTGTGGACCAATATGCCATCCTATGTGTCAGCAGTTTGGAGTCTCACAGGGTTCCTGATTGTCAGAGAAAAAGAATGGAAGACACTGGCCTGGCAAAACCGAGGGGGGGATATACAAAAAAAAAAAAAAAAAAAAAATGAACAGTGTCCGCTGATAGCACTGTTTATCAACATGCATTCTGTGGGTCGCTTCTAAGTGCTATGCAGATGATGCAGCAGACTTGCGCAATCTGCCGTTCTTTACTGAGACAATATCGGCTCTTTAAAATGCCAAAAATGTGCTTGACTACATTGTGTTTCTGGAAATGTGCCCATTTATAATGCTCGTCTCCGTCATTTGCGCATTATTTGATGAATTGTTGCTGTCATGATCAATAGAAAATGTACAGAAACATCCTTGCGCTATTACTGCCTGTGGAAAGGCATGTTAACTGCGTTGAGTTTTCTGAACGAGGCGCAATTTATAACAAGACTAATTTACATATAAAGGAGGCTCGTTAACATGAAAAAAATTAAAATGACAATTTAAATACAGCAAGAGCTATTTAAGCACCTTAAAGGGATAGTTCATTAAAAAAAATTCAATTCTGTCATCATTTATTCACCCTAATATCGTTCCAAACCTGTATGACTTACTTTATTCCATAGACTTGGGTACAAATTTGAGCAGACTACAGTAATTGTAACAAAAACTGGAACAAATATAAGATTAAACCCTTTAAATTTCAGTGTTTATCACTCAAAGTTATCGTATGACTTAAGAGGACTTGAAATATAGCACATGATTTTTACTGGCCACTTTTATGGTACTTTTCCATCCTTTTTGAAGCTTTAAACCTTAATATCATTCATTGTAACTGCATGGAAAAGAGCAAAAAGACCAATTCTTCAAAATCATTCTCTCGTGTTCCACAGAGGAATGTCATACAGGTTTGGAATGGTATGAGGGTGAGGAAATGACAGAATATTCATTATTAGATGAACTATTAAGAGGCATGAAACATTACATTTTGCACCAACACAGAGTTCACAAAGTTCATGTGAATGGTACAGCACAGCAGGAGTTATTACGTCTTCCCACTGTTTTCCTGCATCAAAACCCAACTGACCTCATTTTTTGGACTCCTGCTGATTTGCACCAGGCTGCAGATGGTCGTACGGGGGGAATATCTGTCGTGTTCTTTTACACAGAATCTTTTATTTCATTGACTGCAGCTTATAATATTGCTTATACGTGCAGAGCGTAACAACGGCAGGTGAAGCTGGGTCGACCGGGGGGAATGCCTGACTCAAACAGGCCGCGAGCAAAGAGAGCCAATCTCCATGACAATTTAGCTGATCATAATCTTTACAATGTGATTCTGCTGGATATCATGTCGTAAGACTATGGAGTAGGATAATGAAATTTTGTAATGAAATTTAGAGAAATGTGCAGAGCTGGATACTTAGCTTAGAATGAGTTTATTGATTGTAGAGGCTTTAAACTCAGTTGGGTTGTTTAAGAGAAAGTATATGTAAGGGATAATGTACAGTCAGTCAGTTATTATCACAAAATTAACCCAGACAGGGTGATCAAGACCCCAACGTGAATTTGGAGGTCAATTGCAATAATGAAGAGCTGACTGTAAACTATCTCATTATATGGATACTTACTAAAGTAAAAGATATAAATTACTTGAATTAATTGTATAAAAGTAAATATATTAATGAAATATATTAATAAATTGATCACACAATGATCTAATGTGAGATTTGTCATTACACACACACACACACACACACACACATATATATATATATATATATATATACATACATACATACATACATATATATAAACACACACACATATATATGATCTAATGTGAGATTTGTCATTACACACACACACACACACACACACACACACACACACACACATATATATATATATATATATATATATACACATATATATATATATATATATATATATATATATACATATATATATATATATATATATAAACACACACACATATATACATATACATATATATACATATATATATAAAATACATGCAGTATTTATTTATTTATTTATTTATTCATTCATTCATTAGTGGGTGCAGGACACTACAGTTCATTTATGGAAGTAAAAATAACAAAATAACAGCAAAATAACGTAAACTGTGGCATATTATACCCAAAAATTCTTCATACAGTGGACTATCAGTAAAATTTATAAAAAAAAATAAAAATTTGGGCCAAAAATTATTTAGACACTTTGACTTGACCATGTTTTGCTTAAGTGTTTTTTTCTTTAATTGCTAATGTGACCTTTTTACACCACAGACTGAACAAAATTAAGCATTACTTGGTAATTGGTTGACCTAAATTGGTATTATCTAATTGTGTACTTAAATTTAACATCTGACAGCTGACAGCTTTTCACCCTAATTCATTACATACCTTACTATCAAAGTTATCTAACATTATCAAGATGAATTTGTTCTGATACAGTTTAACTCTGAGTTCTTGTCATATATTATAACCATTTCCTAAACTACAGCGAATAAACTGTGATAATGTGAGAAATGTTGAAGGTGTCTGAATAAATGTTAGTTTGACTGTATGTATGTATGTATGTATATATATATATATATATATATATATATATATATATATGAGATCATTATACGTTCATGACAATACATACAAATATTTTTAAAATAAATAAATTAGATTAATATTAAAATGTATAAATAATACTTCATAATATATACGCAGTGTCATTTGAGTATAATTTTATGACATCGTGTATATATCACAAGAAAGTGACAGTATTATAAATAAAATGTAGAATTTTGAATCAATACTAAATTTATGATACAAAAGGTTCAAATAAAGCAGAGGATATATGGACTGAATTTTATACCCACACATATTGGCATGTGTCCGGACTAACCGAAGAAAGTGCAATCTGTAAAAGTTGAAAAATACCCAGCATGCCCACAAAAAATAAAAACATCTGTAGGATGTTGGTAATTTATTCTTCATTGATGAATGAGTCTGACAAACACTAGAATGTTTACATGTTCCTCCCTCACAAACACTTCATGCACTAAATAGCTTCAGCGAATCAACTTTTTTTGCAATTTCAGATGAAACTGCGCGCCTCTCACGCACCACTGCGATCTGTGGACATGCGTGACAAGGCCTGACGAAGGGGGGCCATCTCCTACACTTTCCTGACACTTATATAAATGAGCAAACACTGAGAAAACTTGAGAAGGGAAAAACAAGTCATTTCCATGTATGAGACATCTCATTTTACGCCTTCCTATCAGTGTCTGGCTGCCGAGATCTGTGCGCGTGTGGGCTGAAGTGCTTGTGTCAAAAAGAGGGATTGTATAATCTGTCCTCTGTCCTTCTTTCTTGTTCTCTGTTATTCATGCCATTCAAACGGCCCTCCCCTCCAGTGGCTTGCTCAAGCTTGAAAGTGAAGGAAGGGAACCATGCAAGGCATGTTTTTCCTTCTCTCCTTCCTGTCGTAAAGGGCTGAGAGGGGGGCGATTAGTGTCTGCTGTCTCTCAGAAAGTTACAGCTTGTGTACCAGGAGACACAGGATGTTACCACTTGACAGATGAAAAGCGAGAAGAAAAGCTTTTTGGAAAAGGAGAGAGACAGGATGCATGATACAACGTACATGAATATGTGACAAAGGTGCGCACAATCTGCCGGGACCTTGTGTTGCTTGTGCTTAAAATGCTAGCTTTTTGGGGAGCGTCATATGCATCGAATTACATATACTATATACGCCCAAGCATCTCATTCTAATTAACAAATTTGTCTGTTTCATCTATACACATTATATTAAAGGTACATAAAATCAAGCTTACGTGCAGAACACTATACTAAAAACTTACACAAGGAAAACATTGCTGCTGAATCTACAGCACAAAAAAATACAGCATGACCAGTGCAGTCCGATAACAAAACAAATGACTCTTATGAACCGGTGAGTGAATCAGTGCAAACAGTGTGGTCCGAGTGATTCCCAAACATATGACTCTTTTGAGTCATTCCTTTTAAGAGAATCAAAAACACAGTTCAACAAATTAATTCCATAGATTTCCTGATAAATGACTCCTTATGAAGCTGATATTTGAATGAATCAGAATGAAATCGAATGAATCAAAACCATAAAACACAACCAATGTATACCTAAACAAAATGACTCTTATGAGCCAGTTCTTTTCAGTGAATAAAAAAACATGCAATGCAAACAGTTCCAGGTGAATAGGTCCAAGTGATTCCTTTAGCGAATAACACAGGTGAACCAGTTCTTTTTAGGAAATCAGAAACAAACAGCACCCAATGTGTCCCCACGCAATGATTCTTATGAATTGGTTCTATTCACACCTGTGTTGTTTATTATTATAAGGCCAATTTGATATTATATAATATATATATATATATATATATATACAAGGCCCTATAAGAAGAATGGTAAAATGGTTAAAAGTGGGAAATAATCACCTTTTCTTTATCAAAAGTCATCAAAAACAATTGTAAATTGAATGGCTAAGGAACAACAAACATTAAGAGGATTCAGAACCTCAATTACAAGTTTCCTTACAATTTTCATCCCGATCCTATAATTAAAAAAAAAAAAAAAAAAAAAAAAAAAAAATATATATATATATATATATATATATATATATATATATATATATAATTTTTTTTTTTTTTTTTTTTTTTTTTTTTTTTCTTTCCCTTATCACATGTAAAAGACTTTGCCCTGTGTAAGCATATAGTGACTCCATATTAGGGCTGCAACAACTATTTGATAAAATCGATTATTTCTGGTCTGCCCACAGTACATGTACAACTTAAGCCGGTCGCTTCAAATTACAGCACTGAATAACGCATTTCTATGGCCAAAATGCATCTAAAAATAGTGGAGGAAACAGAATGAGATGCTGCAGCAGAAGTACGTGATCCAAGCTGCACAAAACATGACAATTCTTTATTTTAAGTTTTAAACTAATGCATTAGTGTAATGGCTGTCCTGTCAGGTGCTTTGACAGATGCGTGTGCGTCCTCAGCGCAAAAACGTTCAGTTTACGGTCATATCCTTATCTGTAAATGTCACAAATTCACGCGAGCATTTCCATTTTTGCATAAAGTTGCGTCCTGACAGTCTGAATGAGCGCGGGCGCGGCGGGCGCGTGAAAGCGCGTCAGAGAGGGATTAATATTCAGCGCAAAAACATTCATTGTGCTAAAATATCTGTTGTTGAACGTTAAATTAAGGTTTACAAGTCAACATGTAGTGCACGTATTTTATGAGAGTAGGAACTGTAAAGGGATAACCGCGTATAGTTGTCTGAATATAAATATCAGACGCTTCATAGGCACCTTTTACAGGATAAAGAAATTACAGTAAACGTGACTGTGATCAAAAAGTTGGTTAACACTGAGTTTGTGTTTTTATTCGTCTTTATTATTTCCATTATTATCTTAATTTTTGATGAAGAGATTTAAACTATAGGCCTATAAGAAATAATGTAAGCTTTGTGCCACTGCTGCTCTAAACTAACAGTATTGGTGTTTACTAAAATAATTTTTTAGCTATCTGTATTGGTTAGTCCTCCAATATGCGAAAGGTCTTTAGTAACAGTAGGCTATTTCTAATGCTATAATAGAATTATTTCTGTTATCTATGAATGAAAGATCTATGAAAGATTTTTTCAGATACCCAATTACAGTCAAAAAGTAGCTAAACAATGCCAGCAAGAATGCATGCTGTTATGAAAGGCAGGAGGCTACTTTTTTTTTATGTGAATAAATATTTAGTTGTTTCAGTTTGTTATTTGCCCAGTAAATGACAATAACATTTTTAGATTTAAACAATTCTTTGACAGATTCCTAAAATATCTGTGTTTTCTCTTTATTATGACAGGTGGTCTAATAAATTGTTAAGCACTGTATGTTTTCATAGCAATCAGTTGGCACGTTTGTTTGAAGGACATTGGGCAGAATGTGGAAGTGTTTTTGTCAATAAAATAAAAAAAAGAAGAAAATTTTATCCGATTAATCAAAAAAAAATAATCGGCCAACTAATTGATTATCAAAATAATCGTTAGTTGCAGCCCTACTCCATATCTCAAATCATTACTCCACATTGGCTGGACATGAAGTGCCAGCAGATGAGAGGCTTCAGCCCAAGGACTAAAACCAACACAGACCGGTCAAGCTCCCTCCAAGCCATCTTTCCTGCTCCTTCATTACAGAAAAAGCCAGGACTAATTGCCCGGACCCCATGCCATCTGATAATTACCCTCAGATGCTGCCTAACCCCCCTTTAAGAAGAAAACGAGCTTGAGACATCAGTTACTCTTGCCTTGGAGGCATCTCACAACATTATGCCAACAGATGTCAGGCATGGCCACCACCAGGCCCCCGGGTGGCGACGACAGACCGCCAGCATAGTGGCACTCGTACCGAAGCGCTCATCTCTTGGGCATATCGAAACTAAAATTAGGGACAAATCACTGGTGGTCAGCACTGGTGGGAGTGGGTACATTAATAAACAAAAGAAACAAACAAACCGATGCAATGAAAACAGAAAAACACTTTGGCTCCGGGCACACAGATGGTCTCTTTAAGGGTGTTCTATCTCACAGAGAGAGCTCAAACAAAGCACCCAGCAGCCCAGTAAAAGCACTCCTGCACATCTGGCCTTGTTTGGCGGCCCACCCAGCTCTGGGCTCACCCGGAATTTCATTGAAATGAAATCAACACACTGGGCCCATCTGTCACATTGTGCACTGTGCAACCTCAATGCATTGGAGATATGTAAAGACAGGCGCATCATTTTAATTTGTTTAAACAGGGTCATTATATCAGCAAGTATAATCTAAAACTGAGAAAAGGGCATTAAAGGGCACTTTAATCTAGGGCTCTAGACTGTGACTAAAATATTTGCATATGTAAAAATTAATAAAAATGTGCACCAATAATTTCAAATCTAGCCACCACTGGCGTTTTCATCAGATATCATCTAAAAATGCCTCTATGAACTGGTTCTTTTTAATGAATCAGTGATAATAATTAAAGAAACATTTAAAATAATTTTATAGTATAAATTAATATAATATTTTATTAAAAATAGTAAATGGTATTTTAAATAGGCTTTATAATATTACAAAAAAATATTACTAGGAATCAATTAACAATTCTTCATATTAAACAGTAAGGTTGAATCAAAGGGAATGCATAGCATAAAACAAATATTGTGAAATATCGCAATTTAAAATAACTCTTTTCTATTTTAATCTGTTTTAAAATGTAATCTATTCATGTTATGGGAAGCTAACATGAGTTTCCAGCGTCACATGATTCTTCCAAAATCAATGTAATATGCTGATTTGGTGCTCAACAAACATTTTTGTACTATTGTCAATGTTGAAAACAGTTGTTCTGCTTAAAATGTTTGGAGAAACTGTGATATTTACCAAAGAATTCTGAAAAAAAAAAAAAGTTAAAAAGAACAGCATTTATTTGATATAGAATATTTTGTAACAATGTAGATTTTTTTTCTTGCCAACTTTTATCAATTTAATGTGTCCTTGCTGGATAAAATTATTATTTTTATTTCAAAAGAAAATCAAGGCAACCTTGTTCCTGTTATCATAAAGATCAGAAATAAATGTAAGAACGTTGCGATAGCTGACTGACACCATATTGTCTTGGCACAACTAGTTCCACTGCATGCACTAAATGCATCCACCAGCCAATCAGAAATCAAGAACTCTTATGTGCCTTAACTAATGCAATGCAATTCAGAACTTGCAAATGAAGTCAAAAGGCCAAGATCTGACCGTTATTTTTAATGGGATCTCGTCAGACCTATCTGCATTCATGAAAGTGTGAGCAGCAGATGGGAGCTGGCCAGGGAATATATGGCACATTCCTACTTTCGCCTCTTTCCTTCTTCCCAAGTTATTCAATAAACATCAGCAACACTGTAGAACAGAAGGATGCCCTAACATGGCCCAATACCGAGAGGTTTTGTTTCAGAAATGAAGGTGGTACAGGCGGGAGAGAAGAGAAAAAGATGCTCTAAGATCAGCATTCATGTCAGAAAGTGTTGAAGTGGAAAGAGGTGTCACGCCTTAAGCACTTGACCTTCACATGACCAAACTGAGAGATATAAAAACCGGAGACAGCTGACTGGGATCATTCGCTGGAGAAAAAAACTGCTTGATTTGGCCCAAATCAATTACCATAACTGATACCATAGAGAAAAGAAAGGTCATGGCCAAGTAAATACAAGGTTTTAGTTGATGATTCACTTGGTTCTGCTCAACGTATGTTATGGCTGCAGGCAGAGGACAGCTCTTTAAAGGATTAGTTCTCCCAAAATGAAAAATCTGTCATCATTTACTCACCCTCATGTCATTCCAAACTCATATGACTGGCTTTATTCTCTGGAGCACAAAAGAAGAAATTATGAATAATGTCCTGGTCACTTTTTTGAAGCAATTACAACGATTGGAGATTGAAGCTTTCAAGCTTCAAAAAGGATGAAAAAGAAGCGTACAAGTTTAAGAAAAAAATCATAAACGTGGGCTATATACTCATATGCAATATTTCAACTCTTAAAAATAAAGGTTCCAAATAGGAGGTTTTCACAGTGCTGCCTTTCACAGTGAGCAGTTCTTAAAATCACCACGTTTTTCTTAGTGTAAATCTAAAGAACCTTTTTCCACAAAAAAAAAAAAAAAAAAAAAGAACTTTTGTGGAATGGAACGTTTCCATGGATGAATTTTCTATACAAGAATTTTAGTGATTAATGACTTGTACATACTACTTTTATGATGCTTTTGGATCCTTTTGGTCCTCATTTAAGTCTTTTGGTCCCCATCCATCGAAATTAGGGCTGGGTTTTGACACAAATTTCACGATTCGATTCGATTCGATTCGATTCTCAAGCTTGCGATTCGATTCGATTCGATTACCAATTCGATTCGATTCAATAACGATTATTTTGGATACATATCAGGTACAGTACATGCCAAATTTTGTCAAGGAAAAAAAAATCTCTCAACTAATGACGAGAGTCAGTTGGTTATAATACTGAAGGTTAAAACTAACTGATTTGTGCTGTACAACTGCTTATATTGCACTTAATAAAGTTTTTATAATAATTAAGTTACAATTACTTCAGTTTGTTTTTTTTTCAGTTCGGTTTTTTTTTTTTTTTTTATATATACACATTTAAATAGAGGCTGTCATAGAAACAAAAT